>WNWK01001610.1:100000-264181 GCA_009830355.1 Cherax destructor | reverse complement strand
GTAAGTACAATTAGGTGAGTACACACGTGGCAATGCTTTATTTACAGGGAGCAAAGTCAGGGTATTTTTCCAGAATGGTCTGTAATATACCACTGTGGATAAAATACTTTGACATATCTTGAACATTTCTGAGTGAGTTGTCTCTGAATTCATTAATTTTATCGCACTCCAGTACATAATGACGCAGGGTGTGACACACTCCAGTACATAATGGCGCAGGGTGTGACAATAATCCAACTGACAAAGTTTACATTTTGTTTGGTCTACATCTGGTGGTGGTGATTTAACCTGCCAAAGATACTTGTAACCCAGCCAGAGGCGGGCGGTAGTGACATCCAAGAGTCTGCTTATTTTGTTGGATGCACCATAGACATGTGGCTCCTCCTGCATGATAGAATGATGATAGATGGACTGAATGGTGTCAATCTCCCTGAGACTTACTGTAGGCAACAAGAGCATTTCACCCCTCCATGGAAGATGTGTTCATTTAACATCACATACATCGTTACACACACATACACACATACATACAACAGGCCTAGTGTCTAATCGACATGTGCCTAGGACAAAATGGTAACTAACATGCAAGCCCCTCCCAAGAAGCTCATTGCTAGTAATCCCTTCCTTAAATCACTTGTTAAAACAACTGCTCAAGAAGAAATTTCTCGCCTTGCTGGTAGTAATAAGTTATCACAAGTTATATACACTGATGGATCTAAACAGGAGTCTTCTGGCAGGGCTGCATCTGCTCTTGTTGCCACCTCCCTAGTTAAGAACAATAATAAATCTGTTGAACTAGGCATAAGAATTAACAACTGGGCGTCTACAATGCAAACTGAATTGTTTGCAATCCTAATGGCACTAAAGCTAACTTATGACACTGAGCGTGACTCTATCATCATTACTGATTCTATGTCATCACTGAAGGCTCTTGACTCATATAATGACTCTAACAGCATGCTCATTGGAGAAGCCAGGTATAGATACTCAAAAATCCGGGACAAAGGAATTAATGTACAATTGCTATGGATCCCATCACACACTGGATTACTCCTTCATGATAAAGTTGATATGTTAGCCAAGAAGAGTACCCAGAAGGAGAATGTAGAATATAACTTTGGTATATCTTTGTCTAGCATTAGGAATAATATTAGGAGAGAAATAAATAATGAAAATGATTGCTATAGGAATGCAGTTAGAAGCCTGAGTAGATCTATAACCCACTATGATAACATGAACATAGATAAATATGTTTATGGAGCAACTTGCAATGTGAACAGACTGACTGATGTAGTGGCCAGGCTTAGGCTTGGTTACAAGTACTTCTGGCAGTTTGGGAGACACACTGATGATCAAACTAAATGCAAATTATGTGATCAGGCATATGGTCACTGTCTTGAACACTATAATTTCCTAACATGTAGAACACAAAGAGTAGTAGTCAACAGAGTAAAGTCTGAGGCAGCTACTGTGAAAAGCTCTGTTCCACAAGGCACAGTACTTGCTTCCATCCTATTCCTCATCCTCATATCAGATATTGACAGGAATATAAGCCACAGTGCTGTGTCTTCCTTTGCAGATGACACCCGAATCTGTATGACAGTGCCCACCGTTGAAGACACGGATAGACTCCAAGCAGACATAAACCAAATCTTTAAATGGGCTGCAGAAAACAATATGAAGTTCAATGTAAGGGGGAAATTACTGATTCAAATTTAAAGAATTCTCTGCTGCTCTCAGTAACTAATTTAATTCCAGATATTACAAGCTTAACAAAAGCAAAGCACTCAAAAGTCTCATTAAAGAAAGTAATGTTTATCTTGTCTTTATATTAAATTATTTTATGTAAAAATGCTAAATATGTCCACATTAACATATTTTTAAAGAATTGAATGGGGGTACAACTGTAGTATGGCATATTTGAACTAAGAGTAAAAAAAACTGCGCATGGAATGCAAAAGGTTGGCCACCCCTGCGTCAGATAATGCAATACAGAGTACATGTACAAGGTATACAGTCCTAGCTGACATCAGTGACATACTACTATACAGAAAGCTCCTTGTTATGCAGAACATTTCGGGAAAATTTGGTCAGTGTCCCAGGATGCGACCCACACCAGTCGACTAACATCCAGGTACCCATTTTACTGATGGGTGAACATAGACAACCGGTGTAAGGAAACACGCCCGATGTTTCCATCTCTTCGTCGGGAATCGAACCTGGACCCTCACCGTGTGAAGCGAGAGCTTTTGCCACCAGGCCACGTAATGTTCAATATAAATCTATGAATTTCCGTAGAGTCGTACAAACAAAAATGTGTTCCCATATGAACAATATTACTCTTAATACATATATGTTACAACTATAATTACACCCACTTGTATTTTGTAAATTTATATAAATTAAGTTGTGTATTAGTTATAAATATGGTGTTTTATTTTCAAACTAATAATAACATTTGATCAATGTATGAAAAAATTAATTATAACTCAAAAATTTTCAGATTTTGTTTGTCTTCTTAACGATAAAAATGCATATATATATATATATATATATATATATATATATATATATATATATATATATATATATATATATGCAATAAGATCACAGTAAACAAGTGATATCACAATATGCAGAACAACCACTGTGAAAAAATACTGAAATTCCAAGCACTTTCGTGACTTCTCACATTATCAAGGAACTATAAAAATAAAAGATCAGAGTCACTTCACAACAACAAGACTACACCTCACAGTCACGTCACAACACCCGACTCTGTGAAACACAATTGATACCCAAGTATTAAGATTTTTTACTTGTCTAATGTATCTTAAATTCTTCCCAAATTTTATTAATTATAAATGAATACAAATTAATATAAACCAGGAGCATAATTCATATTATTTTCAAAACTACTTTTTATGAAACATGATTCTATTATATTCCTGTCGACCATGAACTCACTTGATACAACTTTCTCAGCCTTTTGAAAATCAATTAGATGGTTAAAATCTCTCACATGAATAAATAGAGCATTAGAATCTTGTCTAGTTCTAATGCTATATTTGTGCTGCTTTAATCTTAGTTCAAGACTTTTACAAGTTTGACCGTAATAAACTTTATCGCATATTTTACAAGGAATCTTTAGATACACCCGTCAGTATTTTTGGGGATTTTTTTTATCAAAAGTTTTGTACTGTATCAAGATTTTTAAATACAACTTTGATATTAAAAGTCTTAAGAAAGGAAGGCATATCAACTAAGTTTTCATCGTAAGGGAGAACTAACATATTTTAGTTGAATAAGGTTGGTTGTAACTTTTTGGATTGTAAAAAGTATTTCTAGCTATTTTAAAGGATTTATCAATTACATTTCTTAGGTATTTTAGATCATTAGCTATTTCATAAATTTTGGAGATTTCTTCATCTATGAACTCTGGACTACAAATACGTAAAGCTCTCAAAAACATTGATGAGAAAACCGAGAGTTTAACTCTATCTTGATGTGAAGAATAATAATGTACATAGGAACAGTTATTTGTAGGTTTTCTGAAAATTTAAAATTTAAAATCATTGTTACCCTTAATAAATAAAACATCTAGGAAAGGCAATGAGTTATTTTCTTCGAACTCATTAGTAAACTTTATAATGAGTTGAACTATTTAATTTAACAAGGAAATGGTTTACATCTACATTCTTAGGCATAAGACAAAATATCATTAACATATCTATACCACTTAGCTCTATTAGGAAGGATTGTGTTAATCAATCTTGTTTCAAAAAATTCTATGTATAAATTACTAAGAACAGGTGAGAGAGGATTTCCCATTGCCATACCAAACTTCTGAGTGTAAAACTCGTCATTAAACACAAATTTTGCAGCAACAATACAAAGTTTAATAATAGTAAGAACTGGTAATGGTAAATAGTTATTAACAAGTTCTTCAGATAAGAAACTTAATAAATAATCAACTGGAACTTTTATTTTTATAGTTCTTTGATAATGTGAGAAGTCACAAAAGTGCTTGGAATTTCCCTATTTTTTCAGTGTTTGTTCTGTATATATATATATATATATATATATATATATATATATATATATATATATATATATATATATATATATATATATATATAATATATATATACATATATATATATATATATATATATATATATATATATATATATATATATATATATATATTATATTATATATATATATATATATATATATATATATATATATATATTTTATATGTATATATATATATATATATAATATATATATATATATATATATATATATATATACGTATATATATATATTATATATATATATAGTATATATATATATATACGTATATATATATATATATATATATATAGTATATATATATAACGTATATATATATATATATATATATATATATATATATATATATATATATATATATATATATATATATATATATATATACAGTATATACACACACACACAAGAAACTCCTAACAACAAAACGATTTTTCAGTTAGCGCAAAATCAAAACCAACTCATGCAAATATATGCAACCAAAATTTAAATATAAAATATTCAAGGGGCACGTAACCTTACTGCAATCATAATTTAGCAACAGCAGACTAATAAAAAACTAGCACACGCAGTCTAGCATATAATTATAGCATATACGAGCACAGGATAGCATTGTGGCATGTAATTATAACCTAGCATGTCAGCGCTACTAAGCCGCAGCAATACACTACAGCACCTTTAAGAAAGCACTACAAAGTAGCACATTGAAACCTTGGTATCCCCCCACCAGGAAGTTCACCTCTACGGAAGGACAGCCTCTTGAAGCAGTCGATCCCCGGCATCCTACATAGATCCTTCGAGATCCTCTATAAACGAATGATATATTGAAGTTTAGATCCTGGGGTTAAAGGCGACTGTCAGTTTCAAAACCTGCCTTCAGATTCCCCGGTCCTGGTGCTACGGTTCCACAGGCGCTGATCTCTATACGCCGGGCAAGACAGTCCTATTTTGTGTTATGGGAAGTGGGATAATGGATGGTTGTGGCATGGAACAATGTGCCGGGGAAAGGGAATGGAATATTCACCAGTTAGATGTCTGGTCACCACGAAACCATTACACCAGGATGACAACACAAGCCTCCAGCATCACCGGCTCAACACACCACACTGATTCTACCAGCAAGGATACATCGTCCTCCCTTACTCTCTATGTCCCTGTCTCTCTCTACTCTCCCCCGCCCTCTCTCTTTCTTTCGCTCTTTTCCTCACTCTCTTCCTCTCTACACACGCCCACCACGAGTACCATCCTGGGGGCGCTATATATGAGCAGTTCTCGTGGGGTAAACAGTCCTCCGGGAATTTGTAGTTGGCGTGTGTAAACTCAGTATTTACCTCAGAGTTTAGCCTACCTTCCTACCCCGTCCCCCTCCTTCCACTATCTCTCTCTTTCATTCACCAACATTTCTCTCACCCTCTTCCATCTATCTTCCTCATTGACATATTTTTCTCTTTTGATCTTCCCCAATGGAAATAAGTCACTCTGACTTTTTTTGGGTTATCCTAGGTACTCTACACATATGTTTCTATGTATGATAATCTATGTAACTGTATTTGTGTATACCTGAATAAATTTACTTACTTAATCCATCTTTCTCCATCAATCTCCCTTCCAAAGCTCTCTCACTCACTCTTTATTTGGCCTCCATTAATCGCCTTCATTTTATTCATTCTATCATTCGCCCATTCTTCTCCATCATTTTCATGTCCCGCGCTCTCCTTCACTCAATTCTCATTCTTCCTCCCTCTTTCCCTCCACCATTCACACACCCATCTTTCTTCACCCTTCCCTTTCCTAGCTCTCTCTCTCTCACTTCCCCTTCATTCTCCCTCCCTCGCTTCAATATTGTTCTACAGCCGCAGGAATTTTTTTTGCGATTGTGCTGTGAAATCTGAATTTCCACAATTTCCCGGAACCCTCAATGGAGCGGCTAGGCTGGTCCAGTCAGTGGAAATCCGTTTTATGCATACGATAGTGTGATCCCCTGTAGCACCGCCTACATCTACCTGCTCATAGATTAGTAAGTTTACTCAGGTACACATAAATAGTTACATAATTTGTCATACATAGCAGCATATATGTAGGTTACCTAGGATAACCCCCCAAAAAATCAGACATAGTGACTTATTTTCTGGAGTATACCTGGAGAGAGTTCCAGGGGTCAACGCCCCTGCGGCCCAGTCTCTGACCAGGCCTCATGTAGGATCACAGCCTGATCAACCAGGCTGTTACTGCTGGCCGCACGCAGTCCAACGTTCGAACCACAGCCTGGCTGGTCAGGTACCGACTTTAGGTGCCTGTCCAGTGCCTGCTTGAAAACAGCCAGGGGTTTGTTGGTAATCCCTCGATGTATGCTGGGGCAGTTAACAGTCTTGGCCCCATTTGTTGTCTCAACGTGCTAGTGGACCTGCTTCTGGGATGTTACATCGTCTGCCGAGTCTTTTGCTTTCGTAGGAGTGACTCTCGTGTGCAAGTTTGGTACTAATCCCTCGAGAATTTTCCACGTGTATATAATAATGTATCTCTCCCGCCTGCGTTCTAGGGAGTACAGGTTTAGGAACTTCAAGCGTTCCCAGTAATTGAGGTGGTTTATCGCAGTTATGCGTGCCGTGAAGGTTCTCTGCATAATATCTTATTATTTAAACCTTAACAGTTAACAAATGCCAAGTAACTCAATTATCATATTCATGACAAAATATACAATGTCGTAGGTGTCAAGCCGAATTGATAAATCCCACATCGGTGGAATAATCAAACATTCTCAACTTTTGGTGAGAATCTATATATATATAATGCAGCCACGAGATAAGTATTGAAGCATTAACAAACTGCGGTATGGCCGGGGATCGATTCCGTGCTACTCTGGGATGCCAAAGTTCACGAAAACAAAAATGCAATGGGCCATACAATCCTACAAACGTCATGCACCCAGCGGGACTGGGGATGTTTCATGATGCGGGGACATACGTGGCCGTGGTAAGCTCAGAGCTAGTTTTCAATCTACTCCCGTGTGAATACCAGCCTTCACGAGCAGTCTATATATTAATGCACTATACTTCCCACCTCAGAGACTCAAGTCGGGCTTGCCGGTTTCCCTGAATCCCTTTATAAATGTTACTTAGCTCACACTCCAACAGCACGTCAAATCATAAAAACCACTTGTCTCCACTCGCTCTTATCTAACACATTCACGCACTCTTGCTGGAAGTCCAAGCCCCTCGCACACAAAACCTCCTTTACCCCCTCCCTCCAACCTTTCCTAGGACGATCCCTACCCCGCCTTCCTTCCACTATAGATTTAAACACTCTCCAAGTCATTCTGTTTCGTTCCATCCTCTCTAAATGTCCGCTCTACCTAAATATACATATATAGAGAGAGACTAGCTGACATCAATGACATACTACTATATAGAAAGCCCCCTTGTTATGCAGAGCATTTCGGGAAAATTAGGTCCTTGTCCCAGGATGCGACCCACACCAGTTGACTAACTCCAAGGTACCCATTTTACTGATGGGTGAACACAGACAACCGGTGTAAAGAAACACGCCCAATGTTTCTACCCGGGTTGGGAATCGAACGTAGACCCTCGCCGTGTGAAGTTAGTTAGCTAGTTTAATATCTTTATTATGCACCCCATACCCATCCTGTGGGCGGTAGTCAAAAGATTACAGAGGTACATAATGGGTCCAGGGACTGGGCCTCAAAGTTTTGATAGCTGAGCAAGTTACAAAGGTAATGAACTCAGGTAGATCTGGTCATAATCATGACAAGTTACAAAGGTATATACAGATTAGAGAGGTACATAATGGGTCCAGAGATTGGGCCCCAAAGTTTTGATAGCTGGACAAGGTACAAAGGTAATGAACTCACAAGTTACAAAGGTAATGAATCATGTAAGAATATTTACTTACTTACGTTTATACATGGTTGCAACCATGAACAAATTATAAAGTAATGAGCAATTCACTAGTCTACACCCGGTCACAACTGTAATGAGTTATTGGTGCAAATATTAATTGTTGAGTCACACACACACACACACACACACACACACACACACACACATAAACACACACACACACTAACACACACTAACACACATACACACACACACACACTAACACACACATACACACACACACACACACAAGTTTTGGGAAGCGATGTAGTGGAGGCAGGTTCCATACATAGCTTTAAGAAGAGGTATGATAAAGCTCATGGCGCAGGAGAGTGACCCAGTAGCGGCCAGTGAAGAGGTGGGGCCAGGAGCTATGAATCGAACCCTGCAACCACAACTAGGTGAGTACAACTAGGTGAGGTTGCAATTTATCAGTTCTATCATGCATCTGAAGACCAATGTGAGATGGAATCCCAGCATGTGCACTCTGACTCTACTTCCACAATCCTACCATACCTGTGTCTGGCTTCTGACACAAGCATGCTACAAGTTATACTTAATTAGCGCCCAGGACACGGGGCACCGTGGGACTTATCTGTTGGTTACTTAGTGTTTACAACACTTACATCATAACAGGTATCAAAATGTTTCAGCTGCAGACGTCTCAAAATATAAATATTATATCTCTAGTTGCTTCAACCTAAATCTATAAAAGTTTTGGTTAAAGATGTTTTACCAAAGATAGGTTTTGACCAGGGATTTTTCAAGAATGGGTCGCTTCGGCTATAGGCTTTCAACAATCACTCTCAGACGTTTCGAAATGAAAACTTTCCTATTAGTCATAAGAATGTTTCAACCCGAGACATTTCAAAGTAGAAACGTGTCATCCTCTCACACTTCAACCCAGGAACACTCCTGAACAAGTTAGTTTCATAACCTGGTATAATTTAACCTCCCTTAAGTGAAGCATGACTTCAGGAGCACTCAGGAGTCTGAATGACAAGCCAGGGGGGTCGCCAGAGGGTCACTCTGTTGTTCTCCATCACAGAACAAACAACCGCCACATTCACATCACTGCCACTAGGCACCGCCTATAGCAGCGCACTCCAGCGGCTGGTTTTGACTGCACCCCCCAGCTATAGGGCCAACGGCACCGTGTCAGGCGATTCTTCCTGACGAATGCAATAGGAGCAAGCTACCCAGGCTCTACCTTGCCTGGCCCTACCCAGTACCCAACACAACATAGAGAAGCATCTTAATGCCCTCAATGTCTGAGACCTCCTGTTGGTCCACGGAAACACTCCCTTCACCTACCATGCTTTATTTCATTGAATTTTCCCTGGCATCAAACTGGTGTGCTTGCCTGTTTTTCCCATCTCTCTCTCTCTCTCTCTCTCTCTCTCTCTCTCTCTCTCTCTCTCTCTCTCTCTCTCTCTATCTATCTATCTATCTATCTATCTATCTATCTATCTATCTCCAATTATCTAGTTTCATTATCTTCCTCCCCTTCTCTCTCCATCTCAATCATCATTCCATTTTCTACTCTCGTTTCCTTCTATTTCCCCCGTCGTCTTCCTCGGCAATTCATGCACTCCCCTCTACTGCGAACTCTACTGGGAGAGTCCATGACCCTCATGCACTCCCCTCTACTGGGGAGTCCATGGCCCTCATGCACTCCTCTTTGCAGGGAGAGTCCATGGCCCTCATGCACTCCTCTTTGCAGGGAGAGTCCATGACCCTCATGCACTCCCCTCTACTGGGGGAGTCCATGGCCCTCATGCACTCCTCTTTGCAGGGAGAGTCCACGGCCCTCATGCACGCCCCTTTGCTTCGAGAGTCCACGGCCCTCATGCACGCCCCTTTGCTTCAAGAGTCCACGGCCCTCATGCACGCCCCTTTGCTTCGAGAGTCCACGGCCCTCATGCACGCCCCTTTGCTTCGAGAGTCCATGGCCCTCATGCAGAATTTCACTGACACCTCTCCTTTGTATACTTACCACCGGCTGTGCACATATTGGTCGATCTCCAGCTCCTGACCCCAAGAAAGTCTTCCTCTTCTCCAACAATGCATAACATGCAAAGAATTTAGTGAAACTATTTGTTCCCATGTTTATATGTTGGTACCACGTCTGCTGAAGAGTTCTAACAGGATGAAATTTTTCACTCTGATAAGAGTTCTAAAAGGGCGAAACGTTGTCCCAACAAAAGCTCGTTCTGTAAAGTGTCTTCGCTTCAAGCTTGTCAGTACGCCATTTTGGATGGAGGACGTCAGCTGTTTTCCAGCAGTCTGGTAGCTGCCCAGTCTCTGGCACTTTGTTGATAGATGATTGACATTGCTTCCTCATCTACCCAGTCTTCTCTACCATTCACCTTACCCTCTCCGGTACCCACATGACCCATTATCTATACAATTCTATTTATTAGGCAGGTAATCCCATTTCCTATCTACATAATTCCTTTCTACCCACGTAATCCCATTTCCTTCTCGCCTAATCTCCATTCCTACCAACCTAACCCCTTTTTTTTTTAAACCTAACCCCCTTCTGTTACCCATCTATCCTTCCCGTAATCCATCTGATCCCTCTTCCAATCCATCTAGCCCCTCCGGCCGTCCCCACTCGTTCCTGTTTCCACAACTCGTCCCCACATAAACACAGTTCATTCAGAGAGCTGCTGGGAACATAGCTTTAAGGTGCTTGGCTGGCTCTGACTCTCTCTTGTCTCTCTCTTTCTCTCTGTCTCTGTCTGTCTGTCTGTCTGTCTGTCTGTCTGTCTGTCTGTCTGTCTGTCTGTCTGTAAGTCTGTCTGCAAGTCTGTCTCTGTCTCTGTCTGTCTGTCTCTCTCTCCACTTTGAGCCATACTGCAAATGCCTCACTATCCTTTGCATATATTAAGCCCGTCAATATATCCCACTTGTAGTGAGTTTGAAATGCTGTAGACATGAGAGTATGGAATACTGGATGACGTGCGAAGCGATAACTGTTGACATGAGAAAATTGAATACTGGACGACGTGTGTAGAGACATGTGTAGCAAAACATGAATAAACGTACATTGACCCGTAATGAAGAGGCAAATGAGCTAGGAGTTTCTCCCGTGGTCGAGATGGAGGAAGCAACGACCACAGGAGAGGAGGTGGAAGAGGTGACGACCACAGGAGAGGAGGTTGAAGAGGTGACGACCACAGGAGAGGAGGTGGAAGAGGTGACGACAACAGGAGAGGAGGTGGAGAAGATAACGACCACAGGAGAGGAGGCAGAAGAGGTGGAGACCACAGGAGAGGAGGCAGAAGAGGTGGCGACCACAGGAGAGGAGGCGGAAGAGGTGACGACCACAGGAGAGGTGGGAGGTAACGACCACAAGCGAGTAGGTGGAGGAGGTAACGACCACAGGAGAGGAGGTGGAGGTAACGACCACAGGCGGGGAGGTAGAGGAGGTAACGACCACAGAAGAGGAGGTAACGACCACAAGAGAAGAGGTGGAGGAGGTAACGACCACAGGAGAGGAGGTGGAGGAGGTAACGACCACAGGAGAGGAGGTGGAGGAGGTAACGACCAATGGAGAGAAAGTAACGACCACAGGCGAGGAGGTGGAGGTAACGACCACAGGAGAGAAGGTGGAGGAGGTAACGACCACAGGATTGGAGGTGGAGATAACGACCACAGGATAGGAGGTGGAGGAGGTAACGACCCCAGGTGAAGAAGTGGAGGAGGTAACGACCATAGGAGAAGAGGTGGAGGAGGTAACAACCAAAGGAGAGAAGGTAACGGGCACAGGCGAGGTGCAGGGGATAACGACCACAGGCGAGGAGGTGGAGGAAGTAACGACCACAGGAAAGGAGGTGGAGGAGGTAACGACCACAGGAGAGGAGGTGGAGGAGGTAACGACCACAGACGAGAAGGTGGAGGAGGTAACGACCACACGAAAGGAGGTGGAGGTAACGACCACAGGCGAGAAAGTGGAGGAGGTAACGACCACAGGAGAGGAGGTGGAGATAACGACCACAGGCAAGGAGGTGGAGGAGGTAACGACCACAGGTGAGGAGGTGGAGGAGGTAACGACCACAGAAGAGGGGGAAGAGGTGACGACCACAGAAGAGGTGGTGGTAACGACCACAGGCGAGGAGGTGGAGGAGGTAACGACCACAGGAGGAGGTGGAGGAGGTAACGATCACAGAAGAGGAGGCGGAAGAGGTGACGACCACATAAGAGGAGGCGGAAGAGGTGACGACCACAGAAGAGGAGGGAAGAGGTGACGACAACAGAAGATGGAAGATGTAACGACCACAGGAGAGGAGGTGGAAGATGTAACGACCACATAAGAGGAGGCGGAAGAGGTGACGACCACAGGAGAGGAGGTGGAGGTAACGACCACAGGAGAGGAGGTGGAGGTAACGACCACAGGAGAGGAGGCGGAAGAGGTGACGACCACAGAAGAGGAGGCGGAAGAGGTGACGACAACAGAAGAGGAGGTGGAAGTGACGACCACAGGAGAGGAGGTGGAAGATGTAACGACCACAGGAGAGGTGGAGGAGGTAACGACCACAGGAGAAAAGGTGGAGGAGGTACGACCACAGGAGAGGAGGTGGAGGAGGTAATGACCACAGGAGAGGAGGTGGAGATGTAACGACCACAGGAGAGGTGGAGGAGGTAACGACCACAGGAGAAGTGGAGTAGACACAGGCGAGGTGGAATGACCAAGGAGAGGAGGTGGAGGAGGTGACGACCACAGGAGAGGAGGTGGAGGAGGTGACGGCCACAGGAGAGGAGGTGGAGGAAAATAAAAAAAAAACGAGGAAGACACAGGATTCCAAGACCTTACAAGGCTTCAGACACAAATGTATGGAATAGGAGGTAGGTTACTGAAAGCGATGAAAAGTTTTTACGAGGATAGTGAGGCTCAGGTTAGAGTATGTAGGCGAGAGGGAGATTATTTCCCAGTAAAAGTAGGTCTTAGACAGTGATGTGTGATGTCACCGTGGTTGTTCAATATATTTATAGATGGAGTTGTTAGAGAAGTGAATGCTCGGGTGTTGGCAAGAGGTGTGGGGTTAAAAGATAAAGAATCTAACACAAAGTGGGAGTTGTCACAGTTGCTCATTGCTGATGACACTGTGCTTTTGGGAGATTCTGAAGAGAAGTTGCAGAGGTTGGTTGATGAGTTTGGTAGGGTATATAAAAGAAGGAAATTAAAAGTGAATATAGGAAAGAGTAAGGTGATGAGGATAACAAAAAAAATAATGGAAGATTGGATATCAGATTGGAGGGATAGAGTATGGAGGAGGTGAATGTGTTCAGATATTTGGGAGTGGACGTGTCAGCAGATGGGTCTTTGAAGGATAAGGTGAATCATAAAATTAATGAGGGAAAAAAGGTGAGTGGTGCACTGAGGAGCTTGTGGAGATAGGGAACTTTATCCATGAACGCAAAGAAGGGAATGTATAAGAGTATAGTTATACCAACACTCTTGTATGGGTGTGAGACATGGGTTGTGAATGTTGCAACAAGGAGAAGGCTGGAGGCAGTGGAGTGTCATGTCTGAGGGCAATGTGTGATGTAAATATAATGCAGAGAATCCGTAGTTTGAAGATTAGGAGGAGTGCGGGATTACCAAAACTATTATCCAGAGGGCTGAGGAGGGGTTATTGAGATGGTTTGGACATGTAGAGAGAATGGAACAAAAATAGAATGACTTCGAGAGTGTATAAATCTGTAGTGGAGGGAAGGCGATTTAGATTTTGCCACCGAAGTGGCTAGTTTATTGTGCACCCCATATCCATCCTGTGGACGGTAGCGCAAGAGCATATGAATACACAAAAGGCCTAGGCACTAGGCCCCAAATTGGTTAACAATTGTACATTTGGGTTTATATCTACATTTCAATTATTGTTACAAGCAAATTTAGGAAATTTGCTTAGTACAATTGGTATCTTATTTCATGAATAAGATAGGGGTAGGGGATAAAGGAGGTTTTGTGTGCGAGGGGCTTGGACTTCCAGCAAGCGTGCGTGAGCATGTTAGACAGGGCTTGACGTTCTGTTGGAGTGTAAGCAAGGTAACATTTATGAAGGGTTTCAGGGAAACCGGCAGGCCGGACTTGATTCCTGGAGATGGGAAGTACAGTGCCGGCACTCTGAAGGACGGGTGTTAATGTTGCAGTTTTGTAGCTGTAGTGTAAGCACGCCTCTGACAAGACAGTGATGAAAGTTTTTCTTTGTCGGGCCACCATGCCTTGGTGGGAGACGGCCTATGTGTTAATAATAAAAAAAAAAATGTGAAGCTATATATTAATTACTCTTAAGAAATAGTATTGTTTGTAAAGAAAAATTCATATTTAGGTGTAGCATTCTCTATATTCCATTTTCTATGAGCAGTACCGGGTCACCCCCTACAACCCAATCACCTGGACCCCTACCACCACTTCCACCTGGATCACTACCACCACCATCACCTGGACCACTACCACCACCACCTGGGCCCCTACCACCACCACCTGGACCACTACCACCACCTGGACCACTACCACCACCTGGACCACTACCACCACCTGGACCACTACCACCACCTGGACCACTACCACCACCTGGACCACTACCACCACCTGACCACTACCACCACCACCTGGACCACTACCACCACCTGGACCACTACCACCACCACCTGGACCACTACCACCACCTGACCCTCCAACCACCACCTGACACTCTCAACCCTCCCCTCTTCCGGCACCACTGCCATCTCCTCCAATATAAGCCATTATTTATCGGGGTTAATGGCGCACTATTCGTTTGGTATTCTAATAGCACTGAAATCGAGGCTTCCCAATATTATCGCAATTTTCATTGTTTTTTCAATATCTATTTAGTTTTTGTATATTTACAAGTATTAATGAAAAAAAGAATAAACTATGAGTGTATATGTCTCGTGTATAAACAATTTACTTTAATCCACTTTTAAGAGTATTAAAATATTCTTGTCTCTTAATAGGTAAACAGGTTATGTGCAGCCTTAATGACCCTTGTCTAGTAGACAGGCTTTAAACCCTTTTAACCAACCAACAAGAAGAGATGGTAATTGGATATTCACGTGTGTACTCACCAAGCTTTTTAGCGGGGGTCGAAACACAGCTCCAAATTCTGTCTCTTGGGTTGGCTTAACCTATACCTACTTTACTCTGGCCTCCCAGGCTCTATCGTACCTATTCTTGAAGCTGTGAATGAAGGGTGAATCCACCGTTCTTTGTTTTACTTCCTTCCACTCTACTACCTTGAAGCTAAAGAATTAGTAAATAACATCCCTCTGATCTCATGTTAAGCGCTAAACCCATGTGGGGCATTCAGCGTCAAGACGTGGTGGAGGCTTGATCCTGCGTCTTTTGAGCGCAAGACAGACGTCTTTCCTATTTGTACTCAGCCCGTAGCTGGATCGCTAGCGCACTCAGCTCACGCACTGAGGTCCGGAGTTCGAATCTCCTCCGGTACGGCTGGAAAACATTAGGGACGTGTTTCCATAAGACACCTGCTGTCCCTGCTCACCCATCAGTTTAAAATGGGTACTCGGGATGTTAGTGGACTGGTGTGGGTCGCATCCTGGGACAAAACTGACATAATTTGCCCGAAATGCTCTGCATAACAAGCGGCTTTCTATATAGTAGTATATCATTGATGTCAGCTAGGACTGTATACCTTGTACATGTACTTGTGGTAAATAAATAAAGATATATGTATCTTTAAGGGGCACTTAAGTTCCTCTTACCTCTAATAACATGTTAATTTTTCCACTATAATCTACCTTGTCCATAATTACTATCGCATTTGCTTTGTTTGTTTCGTAAGGTGAAGTCCAGGATCTTTCCTTAATTCATGGTATAACTTAACAAATCTTTGATGACAATTGTTGTTGTAGAGTGTGAGCAAAGCTCACAACTCTACATCTTTGGTCTCGAGTTCAACTCTCGACCTACATTGTTCTGGCATATACGCACTGTCGTAGTCGGGAATTTGAAATTGCTGAACTCAGTTTCAGAAATAAGTGTAGGATCTGCCGCAGGTCCACAGTTATGGTCGTTTTTGGTTTGCTTGATTCCTTGCGTGACGCTGTGCTGGTCACTGCTGCCTCCAGTGTTACTGCTGTTTGCCTCATGGGTCGTCATACTGTTCAAGGAAGCTGTCTGACTGCCTCGATGCCCGCCTCTGGCTGGGTTACAAGTATCTTTGGCAGGTTAAATCACCACCACCAGATGTAGACCAAACAAAATGTAAACTTTGCCAGTTGGATTATTGTCACACCCTGCGTCATTATGTACTGGAGTGTGTCACACCCTGCGTCATTATGTACTGGAGTGTGTCACACCCTGCGCCATTATGTACTGGAGTGCGATAAAATAAATGAATTCAGAGACAACTCACTCAGAAATGTTCAAGATATGTCAAAGTATTTTATCCACAGTGGTATATTACAGACCATTCTGGAAAAATACCCTGACTTTGCTCCCTGTAAATAAAGCATTACCACATGTGTACTCACCTAATTGTACTCACCTAATTGTGGTTGCAGGGGTCGAGACTCAGCTCCTGGCCTCGCCTCTTCGCTGTCCGCTACTGGGTCTCTGCTCTCCCTGCTCCATGAGCTCTATCATACCTCGTCTTAAAACTATGTATGGTTCCTGCCTCCACTATATCTTTCTCTAGACTATTCCACTTCCTGACTACTCTGTGGCTGAAGAAATGCTTCCTAACATCCCTTTGACTCATCTGAGTCTTCAGCTTCCAGTTGTGTCCCTGTCGTGTGGGTCTTGGGAGAGATATATAGGAGGTCAAAGATACTCCTTGTTGGATGGTTACGGTATATTTACAGTAAGTGAAGGAGAGTCCCCACACCGTCTGTCTCGCCCTGTAGGTCTACGTTAGTGAGGCAGTCTGCCTTATGATAGGCTGTGCACATGCGCTGAGCCTCTGACGTCAGCGGGTACCGTGACGTCACACGCAAAGGGACCAGCTGTATAAAGATATACTAAACAAGTGTATCTATGATACTGACACGACATCCCCTTGTTTCTGTGTTCCCTCTCTGGAACATCCTGTCCCTGTCTACCTTGTCGATTCCCCGCAGTATTTTGTATGTCGTTATCATGTCTCCTCTGACCCTTCTTTCCTCCAGTGTTGTTAGTCCTATTTCCCTCAACCTTTCTTCATAGGACAGACCCCTGAGTTGTGGAACTAGCCTTGTCGCAAACCTTTGCACTTTCTCTAGTTTCTTTACGTGCTTGACCAGGTGTGGGTTCCAGACTGGTGCTGCATATTCTAGTATGGGCCTGACGTACACGGTGTACAGTGTCTTGAACGATTCCTTGTTAAGGTAACGGAACGCTAATCTAAGGTTTGCCAGTCGCCCATATGCTGCCGCAGTTATCTGGTTGATGTGTGCCTCCGGAGACGTCCTTGGCGTTATACTCACCCCAAGGTTTTTCTCCTTTGCCGAGGTTTGTAGCCCTTGTCCACCTAGCCTGTACTCTGTCAGCGGTCTTCTTTGTGTGTGTGTGTGTGTGTGTGTGTGTTAGTGTGTGTGTGTGTGTGTGTGTGTGTGTGTGTATGTGTGTGTGTGTGTGTGTGTGTGTGTGTGTGTGTGTGTGTGTGTGTGTGTGTGTGTGTGTGTGTGTGTGTGTGTGTGACCCAACAATTAATATTTGCACCAATAACTCATTACAGTTGTGACCGGGTGTAGACTAGCAAATTGCTCATTACTTTATAATTTGTTTATGATTGCAACCATGTATAAACGTAAGTAAGTAAATTTACTTACTTACATGATTCATTACCTTTGAAACTTGTTAGTTCATTACCTTTGTACCTTGTTCAGCTTTCAAAACTTTGGGGCCCAGTCTCTGGACCCATTATATACCTCTATAATTTGTAAATACCTTTGTAAGTTGTCATTATTGTGACCAGATCTACCTGAGTTCATTACCTTTGTAACTTGCTCAGCTATCAAAACTTTGAGGCCCAGTCCCTGGACCCACTATGTACCTCTGTAATCTTTTGACTACCACCTACAGGATGGGTATGGGGTGCATAATAAAGATGTTGCAGGACCCTTTCTATCGCTTGATAGAGGAAGGAGTTGGGAGTGGGGCGCAGGTAGGGAGTGGTACGACTGGAATAGTGGGGTATGTTGATGATACCACGGTGTTAGTGGGTAATGAGGAAGGGTTGGTGAATATTGGGCGAATCTTACAGGTTTTTTGCAAGGCTACGGGTATGAGTATAAATGGGGCTAAATAGCGTTTGTTGGAGGTGGGGAGGTGGATAGGCGGGAGATTGGGGGAGGGATATGGGTGGGTCATAGTTGATAATATAAACCTTTGTGGTATAGTGTATATGTGTGTGATAGTATGTTAGCTAGGAAGCTGAACTCGGGGAGGGTAGTGCAAATGGCCTTGGGTAGGTTGGCAGGATGGAGGGCGGGGGACCTCACCTTGCAACAGAGGGTGATAGCGGTGAACGTGATGATATACAGTCGGTTATGGCACGTGGCGGTGATTTACCCTCTGTTGCAGGAGGATGTGTGTGATTTAGAGGTTAAAGTATTCAGGTATATATGGGCCTATGGTAAGAATTGGCTTAGGAAGGAGGTGGTAAGGAATCGGGTGGAGATGGGAGGTCTGGGGCTTATATGGGTTGAACGTAGGCTGTTGTGTCTGTATGTGAAACGTTGTATGGTGATCGTGGGGGGCATGGATGGTAATCGTGTGGGGTTGGTGGAGCGTGAGGTGAACAAATGGTGGGGGGGGTAAATCTTTGGGGCAGTGTTGGGATTTATTAAGGAATTTGGTGGTCATGAGGAGGCTGCATAGTTTGAAGGCGTGCGCAATGGAGAGGGTAGGGGGAAGGTTGGTTATCGAGGGTGTGGCTGAATATCTAGTGTATGATTGGGGTACGATATGGAAGGGATTCAAAGGGATGCGTATCAGAGCTAGGGATAGGGAATTAATGTATAGGTTTTTACATGGTGCGGTGGCATCGAGAGCATTGTTAATCAAGATGGGGATTGTGCAGGATGGGTGCTGTAGACGGTGTGGGATGCAGGAAACGGCTTTACATGTCATATATTTCTGTGAAGCTTTGGGACCCGTGAGGGAATGGATGGGTCGGGTATAACGGAACAAGGGGGTGGGGGTATCTCTGTATTGAAAGCCCTGTGTTTGGATATAGGTGGGGTGGGGACCCAGGTGTAGAGAAATTTATGGTATTTACTGGTTGATTTTGTGTGTGTATCTTGGAGAATGAGGGAACGTGGGGTGGGGGACGAATACGGGCTCTGGGGGGTGGTATGTATAGGACTAAATGTAGGAATCGGGTGGTGTATGGGAGTGCTTGGGGGATAGCTTTTTCAGATGAGTATAGGGATATGGTATTGTGTGATTTGTTGCGTGCATAGGTAAGGGGGCTGGACATTTTGGGCGATAACGGGTGTATGGTTTTGCGGAGTTCAGGGAGGGGGGCGGGGGAGTTTCATGTGTGTGTTATGAGTGTTGGGCGATCAGGTGGGTTGGGGGGGTGAGGGTGACTAGGATGACTTTGAGTTCATAATGATGTGACGGGTGACAATGGTAGTTTTGATCATGTCTGTGTGTTGAGGATGCTGGTGGTCAGACTTATGACTGGGGGGGAAGGGGGGTTGGGGGTTATCATTTTTATTTTTTATTAGTTTTTATTTTTAAATGTAAGGGATATGAGTGGGTTTACCTGAGTCCTTGACTGTGTGGGCGTTGAGATGTCATGAGGTTGGTGTGCATGTATTGTGTGGGTGTGTTGTGCTTGTCAGAAGGTTGTCTTTGATTTGTGGACTTTTAATTAGCCTTATGTAACTGTGAGGTATCATTGATATCTGAAGGCTTATCTATGCATGGGGATGAAAACCTATTGCATTATATGTATTGATTATTAAGGTGGCAATGGTATTGAAATGTGGAGTGGGCGTACCGTGGAGTTGGTGAGTAAGCTAGGATCTTTTAAGAGGATTATGGTATAGGCTTACTTATTCATATCAATCATGGGTTTATTTGTTCTTTATTGATGTTTGTAATGTTTGATGTGTAATCATGTATTGTAAAGTTAACCCTTTCTAGCAACTGTACTTCTCAATTGAGGGGAAGGGGTGAATGGGGTCTGTGGGGGGGGGGTCACCTTGCTTGGTGAATCAAGGTGTAATACAGTACATGACATCTGTCTTATTGTAAAGTAGATACGGGCCTGGTTTATACAGGTCTTTGACATATTGTGTCTTTTGTTTTGTTATAAGTTAGTAATGCATACCGGGGTGGAGGGGGAGGGTATGCCTGTCATTTTGTTTTCTTGCACATGTTTCTGTATGTTATTTTTTAGTATGGTATGTTGTTTAAGGCTAAGACATATAAGGGTTAGTGGTCCTTTGTGATCATATTATTAGTATTATATTAGTCAATGTTATTTAATTATTTTATTTATTTCTTATTGGGTAGGAAAACAGTATATGTCAGTGGGCTGTGGAAGGTTCTGTTAATGGACTGTTGTATTTATATCTATTCAGTGTTATTATCTTGTTTTTGTTTGTGAGGTGATTGATGTATGTAATGTTTATGATAACCATGAATATCCGGCATTATGTGGTTTAAAAGTATTAATTTTTGAGTGTTCCACTTTATATTTAATGGAAGGAGCCTTTCCATGCTATTGTGATGTTTTGTGCATACAGATTTAGGTTTTTGTGATTTTGTTATGCCCTTACTTGCTGGAAGGGGCCAATTTTGGTATTTGTATTGTACATTGTTTGATTTTAAATAAAATATAAAAAAAAATAAAGATATTAAACTAACTAACTGCCTCGATGCTCCAGAAGTTAGCTTATATAGGGAATTGTTTTTGACAGTCATAGTCTGAGTCAATCCGAGCACACATCCACACACACACATACCGAGCACACATCCACACACACACATACCGAGCACACATCCACACACACACATACCGAGCACACATCCACACACACACATACCGAGCACACATCCACACACACACATACCGAGCACACATCCACACACACACATACCGAGCACACATCACACACACACATACCGAGCACACATCCACACACACACATACCGAGCACACATCCACACACACACACATACCGAGCACACATCCACACACACACATACCGAGCACACATCCACACACACACACATACCGAGCACACATCCACACACACACATACCGAGCACACATCCACACACACACATACCAAGCACACATCCACACACACACATACCGAGCACACATCCACACACACACATACAGAGCACACATCCACACACACATACCGAGCACACATCCACACACACACATACCGAGCACACATCCACACACAACATACAGAGCACACATCCACACACACACATACCGAGCACACATCCACACACACACATACTGAGCACACATCCACACACACACATACCGAGCACACATCCACACACACACTACCAAGCACACATCCACACACACACATACCGAGCACACATCCACACACACACATACAGAGCACACATCCACACACACACATACCGAGCACACATCCACACACACACACACACACCAAACACACATCCACACACAAACACATACCAAGCACACATCCTTACACACATATATTACTCTTGTACTTATGAGTACACCTCATCATAGCACAGTACCAGATGGTACATATTAATAAGAGTATTATAGTGTACTGTATATTATAGCACTGTATATAAGTAAAGTACAAAATACCTATGATATATAAATATAATAAGCTATACTCCAAGAATTGTGTAGAAATTATCTCCTTAATTGTTCAAGTTACATTAACTATAATTATTACCACCTAGACACCTTTGTTATTAAAGATCTCAACTTTTATTTGTTTGGTTTGTATTCATTCAGTTGCAGACCAAAAGCGCTATTGAGAAGCCAACTAATTTTGCAGGATAACTGGACTAGAATACACTGACAAACTGTTGCAAACCAGCAACAGAGAGGATACTCGAGGTGGATCAATAACTTGACCTTATAGCATTCTCTGGAGATATCTTTGCTTAACAGATGTCGCATTTTGTAACACCACGTACTTACCTATTTGTGGTTGCAGGAGTTCGATTCACAGCTCCTGGCCCCGCCATTCGCTCGTCACTAATGGATCCTACCTCCACTACATCACTCTCCAGATTATTCCACTTCCTGACAACTTTATAGATGAAGAAATACTTCCTAACATTCCTGTGACTCATCAGAGTCTTCAACTTCCAGTTTGACCCCTTGTTGCTGTGTCTAAAACATCCTGTCCCTATCTGCTTTGTTAATTCCTCTCAGTATTTTATATGTCGTTATCCTGTCCCCCTATCTGTCCTGTTCTCCAGTGTCGTCAGGTCGATTTCCCTTAACCTCTCCTCGTAGGACATGCTCCTTAGCTCCGGAACTAGTCTTGCTACAAACATCTGCACTTTCTCTAATTTCTTGATGTGCTTGACAAGGTGTGGGTTCCATACTGGTGCTGCATACTCCAGTACGGGCCTGACCTAAACGGTGTACAGAGTCTTGAACGATTCCTTACTAAGGTGTCGAACCGCTATTCTTTGGTTTGCGAGGCGCCCATATGCTGCAGCAGTTATTTGATTGATGTGCGCCTCAGGAGATGTGCTCAGTATTATACTCACCTCAGGATCCTTTACCTTGAGTGAAATTTGCCTGCACTCTGTCTGCGGTCTTTTTTGACCTTCCACGATCTTCATGACTTTGCATTTGGTGGTGTTAAACTCCAGGAGCCAGTTGTTGGACCAGGCTTGCAGCCTGTCCAGATCCCTTTGAAGTCCTACCTGATACTCATTCACCTGAATTCTCTGCATTAGCTTCACGTCGTCTGCAAACAGGAACACTTCTGAATCTAACCCTTCCGTAAAGTCATTCACATATGCCAGAAACAGCACCGGCCCTAGGACTGACCCCTTGTGGAACCCCGCTCATCACAGGTGCCCACTGACACCTCGTCACGTACCATCACTCGTTGTTTCCTTTCTGACAGGTATTCTCTGATCCACTGCAGTGCCTTTCCTGTTATTCCTGTCTTCTCCTCTAGCTTTTGCATTAATCTCTTGTGCAGAACTGTGTCAAAAGCCTTCTTACAGTCCAAGAAAATACAGTCAACCCATTCGTCTCTCTCCTGAGTTACTTCTGCCACCTTGTGGTAAAACTCCAGTAGGTTTGTGACACAGGATTTCCCCTCCTGAAACCGTGCTGGTTATCGTGTAATGCTATGTTATTCTCGTATTGCCGCTGGGCATATTCATTCCTGGCTCATCGGCTAATCTCCTTATTTTCCTGGGTCTTTTGTCTTCTATACTTATTCCATTTTCTTGCGCACTTAGTTTTGGTCTCTCTGCACCTTTGGGTGAACCAAGGGTTCGTTCTGATCTTCTCATTGATTCTATTGTCGTTAGGTACAAACCTCTTCTACGCCTCTGCATTCTGTGGTCACGTATTTCATCATTTCATTCACTGTTTTTCCCACCAGTTCTCTCGTTCACTGTACTTCATGCAGGAAATTCCTCATTCCTTTGTAGTCCCTTCTTTTGTAGTTTGGCTTCTCCCATCCTACTCATGCTGCTTCCTTCTCTACTTTAGCTCTACAATGTATTTGAAGCTCAGGACCACGTGATCACTAGCTCCAAGGGGCCTTTCATATGTGATGCCCCAATATCTGAACTACTCAAGGTGAATATGAAGTCCAGACTTGCTGGTTCATTTTTTTCTTCTCTCTGGTAGCGTCCCTAATTGTTGATGTATGAGGTTTTCTGTATCACCTCCATCATCTTGGTCCTCCACGTTTCTGGTGGCCCGTGTGGCTCCAAGTTTTCCCAGTCAATCTTGTGATTGAAATCACCCACAACAAGTAACTTTGTCCTGCCTATGTTGGCCCTTCTGGCAACCTCAACAAGTGTATCAACCATTGTTCTGTTGTTCTCATCGTACTCTTGTCTTGGCCTTCTGCTATTCTGTGGCTGGTTGTACATCACTGCAATCATTACCTTCAGACCCCCAATCTGAAGCTGTGCTGCAGATATTGCAGCACAGCGGTATCTTGGTACAGAGGACATCTTTCATTCTTCATCGCGTGTCTACTAGTTATGAGTATGTTACTTAATATCTAATAGAACTCAAAAAAAAATACTCCACACCATACTCTTAGATCTGGTATTAACCTTGGTAATGGATACCGAGGAGTGGTTTACAAAGACACGTAACAAACACCAGGATATATTTATTAAAAACTTTACGGTCCTGGGGCCTTTAAAGTAGGCTGAGGAACATAGAATAACAACTTTCTTATAGGAAATCCTCTAGAAGAGTGTAAGCAGGCTACAAAATTCTTTTACATAACAAGTTCCTGAAATGCTAGAATGAGTATTAGAACTGTTGAACCTCTGATGCAACAAACTCAGAAATGATGAGTTAATAGGCTTAGAACTGCTGAATCCATAGCTCAGAGTTCCTGAACCAATAGAATCAGAACCGCTGAACCAAGAGCTCAGAGTTCCTGAACCAATAGAATCAGAACCGCTGAACCAATAGCTCAGAGTTCCTGAACCAACAGAATCAGAACCGCTGAACCAATAGCTCAGAGTTCCTGAACCAACAGAATCAGAACCGCTGAACCAATAGCTCAGAGTTCCTGAACCAATAGAATCAGAACCGCTGAACCAATAGCTCAGAGTTCCTGAACCAACAGAATCAGAATTGCTGAAGGAATAGGTTTAGAAATGCTGAAACGAGAGTAAGATATGATGGAACTAGGTTAGGATTGCGCTACAGCTTCGAAAAGGCTTATTACGGGACTTGTGAGGTTTGAGAGTAAACAAATGACTATGAGCTATGGTGGACAACAAGCACATAACTCACTGTAGTTCTTGTGTGAGGGGTTATGGTGGCAGCAGGTGTAGAGAAGGAGAGAGAGGAGGAGGAGGACGAGGAGAGAGGCACCGGTGATGGTACCGACCAGCACTGGCAGCTGCTCCACTGGCACTCTCCATGGCCCTACTGACACTCCACGCTCAGCCACCGCTGAAGCTCCTCCACCAGTTGTGTTTTGCTGAAAAAAAGACCAAAATGTTGAAACATTAAAGTGAAAACAAAAATTTTTCAATAAGAGATCGAAATTTCATGGAGTGGAAAACATGAGTCATATTATCCACTGTAAAGGACCTCAGCTGGAGGACGAAGTATACATACAGCTTATTAATCTTTTGTCTCCATGTGGGATTGAACAAAACTAGAATGGTTAAGTAGATTAAGCTCCCACTGACTGCACTTACACAATAGAAGCAAGAATATAAATTAAAAAAAAATGAATTAAAGCTAACTCTCAGAGTATGGAGACTTCATTTTCATCAGATCAAACCCGGCTACCTCCCATTCCTGGGGCACCATAACTTCACTATAACACCCACATGACAACAGGAGGGTGCAACTCACCTTCCTGTAACTTATTTCACCCCGAATGTGTCACTCGTCAGTCTATGAAAGACAATGCTACAACGTATACACCAGGCACATCATCTAAAGGGGACAAGAAGACACAGACCAGCCCGACCATGGGAAACAAAAGAGGGGAGTCATAACCTCTCCAGAGAAGGTTTTTTAGTGCCAGGAAGGAAAAGACTGGCAAGAAATGATAGAAATCTTACACCAGCTGAAAACACTTCTGGAGCAGAGGCACAGTCATTGGCCTCCACTCCAGAAGAATAGATATTAAAGACAGCAAATAAAACCCCCTAAATTACATCAATATAACGACATTTATCTTTGCAAACATACAGGGTCTAAAGCCGTCAACAAACAACAAAATACCTTACATTAAGGGACTGCTCACAGAGTCAAATACAATGTTTACAGCTTTCACAGAGACCCACATAAAGGATCATTATGACAACGAAATATGGATCCCAGGTTATAACCTATACAGATGTGACAGACTAAACAGTCAACAAGGAGATGTTGGCTGGTGCGTCAAAGAGTCTCTCATTTGCTCAGCACTACTGAACACCTCAAATGATGTAGTTGAAATTTTGCCAGTAAAGACTGAAAACCAAACCCTTGTCATTATGGTTGTATACAAGCCTCAGGATGCAACTTCCCAGCAATTCCAGGAGCAGCTTTTGAAAATTGACCACTGTCTGGAAAATCTCCCAACTCCTGCCTCAAACATCTTGCTACTGGGAGATTTCAACTTGAGACACCTAAAATGGAGGAGTATAGCAAATAATATTTTAGCAGAGATCACCGCAGGAGGCAGATCAGATGAAAATTCACACACACATGAACTATTAAATCTCTGTACCAAATTCACCTTAAACCAACAAATATTAGAGCCTACAAGACTAGAAAATACGCTGGACCTCATCTTCACTAACAACGACGATCTGATACGTAATATAACCACATCAAAGACAATACACTCAGATCACAACATAATAGAGGTACAGACATGTATGCACAGGGCTCCTGACTAGCAAAATGTTATCAGTCATGAGGGTGTCTTCACAAAATTCAAATTTCAATAACAAAAGCATAAAATGGGAACAAGTGAACCATGTCCTAAATGAAACAAGCTGGGAAGATATCCTAAACAAAACGGATCTGAACCTTTGCCTTGAAAAAAATAACTCTGTGGCTCTTGAGGTCTGCTCAAGGTACATTCCATTAAGAAAAAGAAAGAGAAGATGTAAACTAGAAAGAGAGAGATGCTTCCTATACAGACGAAGGCGAAGAATCACAGAGCTGCTGAGAGGGACCAATATATCTGAAATGCGAAGGGAGGCACTGGTCAGTGAAATAGCAAATATCGAACTTAAGCTTAAGGAATCTTACAGTAGACAAGAATCTCAGGAAGAACTAAAAGCCATAAAGGAAATTGAAAAAAAATACTTCTTCTCTTATGCCCAACCTAAGGCAAAAAAAACATCCAGTATTGGGCCCCTGCTTAGGGAAGATTTGACATACACAAATTACAGCAAAGAAATGAGTGAGATACTAAAGTCCCAATACGACTCAGTGTTCAGCGAGCCGCTGCCCAGACTAAGGGTCGACAATCTAAATAAATTCTTTATGAACGAGACCCAAAATTTGGTCATCTCAAAAATCTCTGATATTATCCTAACACCACAAGACTTTGAAAAGGCAATAAATGATATGCCCATGTACTCTGCCCCAGGCCCGGACTCATGGAACTCTGTGTTCATCAAGAACTGCAAGAAGCCCCTGTCACGTGCCTTCAGCATTCTAAAAACAACAGACATAACCCCACTCTACAAAGGTGGCAGTAAAGTAATTACAAAGAACTATAGACCGATAGCACTAACATCGCATATCATAAAAATCTTTGAAAGGGTTCTAAGAAGCAAGATCACCAACCACCTAGATACCCATCATTTACACAACCTAGGGCAACACGGGTTTAGAGCAGGTCGCTCCTGCCTGTCCCAGCTACTGGATCACTATGACAAGGTTCTGGATGCTATAGAGGATAAACAAAATACAGATGTAGTATACACAGACTTTGCAAAAGCATTTGACAAGTGTGACCATGGTGTAATAGCACACAAAATGCTTGATTAAGGAATAACAATAAAAGTTGGTAGATGGATCTAAAACTTCCTAACAAATAGAACACAAAGAGTAATAGTAAACAGAGTAAAGTCTGAGACAGCTACTATGAAAAGCTCTGTTCCACAAGGCACAGTACTCGTAGGTCCGAGTCTCCTTCGGCCAGAGATCAGTGTTGGTGATATATATATATATATATATATATATATATATATATATATATATATAAGAAATAATGTTTACAAGCAACAGTTCCTTGAAAAATAAATTTTTGATGTTTCTTTAAGAAACAGTTTTAAAATTTTCTTAGAAACATGAGCTTTTAGAATTTTCTTATTTGAGAAAATATATTTTTTTTATTTTTTTTAGAAACACTTTTAAAAATAATTGAAACAAAAGTTAAAAAAAATAGAAAGAATACTTTTTTAGTAAAATACTTCAAAATTATTTTAGAAAAAAAAATAATAAAAAAGAAGTTTAGAAGAATTTATTTTCAAAAAAATTTTGTTATATATTTTTCTGGTTTTGAGAAAAAAAAGGAAAGAGTAGGAGGAGGAAGAGAGGAAGAGAAGAAGAAGGAGGAGGAGGAGGAAATGGAGGAGGAGGAGGTGTGGCAGCAATAGTCATACATAACCTCTAACACCCACACACACACACACACACACACACACACATAGACATCACAAAAGTTATGGTCATGTTTTGCTTCTACTGAGAGAGGGGGATTTAACTCTCTCTCTCTCTCTCTCTCTCTCTCTCTCTCTCTCTCTCTCTCTCTCTCTCTCTCTCTCTCTCTCTGCCATCGTTATTGGGAGGGAAAAAACAAAGACCTGATGAATTGACTTCGAATAATACTTAAACTAGAAAACTACTATACTATACTATTACTACTGACTACTACTAGTTTACTATTACTAGTACTACTACTAGTACTACCATATATGTACTACTAGTACTACCACTACTAGTACTACTAGTACTACTAGTACTACACTACTACTAGTACTACCATACTACTAGTACTACCACTACTACTAGTACTACCACTACTAGTACTACCACTACTAGTACTACCACTACTACTAGTACTACCACTACTACTAGTACTTCTACTATTACTACTGGTAGTACTTCTACTACTAGTACTACCACTACTATTAGTACTACTAGTACTACCACTACTACTAGTACTACCACTACTACTAGTACTACCCTACTACTAGTACTACCACTACTACTAGTACTACCACTACTACTAGTACTACCACTACTACTAGTACTACCACTACTACTAGTACTTCTACTATTATTATTACAACATATCTACCATTATCAATAGAACATAACTACCACCATCAACACAACTACCACCATCAATACCCCATAACTACTACCATCAACACAACGTTACTACAACCATCATCATTACCACTATCAACATAACTACCACCAACATTACTACCACCATCATTATAACTACGACCATCATCGTAACTACCATCATCAGCATAACCACCATCAACATAACTACCACCATCATCGTAACCACCACCAGCATAACCACCATCAACTTAACTACCACCATCATCGTAACCACCATCATCATAACTACCACCATTATCGTAACCACCATCATCATAACTACCACCATCATCGTAACCACCATCAGCATAACCAACATCAATATAACTACCACCATCAATATAACTACCACCATCAACGTAACCACCATCAACATAACTACCACTATCATCATAACACCCACCATCAGCATAACCACCATCAACACAACTACCACTATCATCATAACTACCACCATCATCGTAACCACCATCATCGTAACCACCATCAGCATAACCACTATCAACATAACTACCACTATCATTGTTACAAACATTATGTCTCAGTCCAGAGTAGGATTCGTAGGTGTACACTCTGTGTCCAGGTTCTGGGCTCTGGTTGACTGGCTAAATCACTGCGTACTTTGATGTAGAGTGTGTAGGTTCGAATCCTGCTGTTGACTGAGAGATAATGCTTGTAACTAATTTCGTTTGCGAATGGTTAAGCAAGTGTTATATCTTGTTACACTTATAATTTACGTGTAACAAGATATAACTGTAGCGGAAGTGCTGGTTTGTTGATAGGGTTGTAAAGGAAGTGAAGGCTAGGGTGTAGGGGAGAAGTGAAGGCTAGGGTGTAGGTGTGAAGTGAAGGTTAGGTGTAGGGGAGAAGTGAAGGCTAGGGTGTAGGTGTGAAGTGAAGGTTAGGGTGTAGGGGAGAAGTGAAGGCTAGGGTGTAGGTGTGAAGTGAAGGTTAGGGTGTAGGGGAGAAGTGAAGGCTAGGGTGTAGGTGTGAAGTGAAGGTTAGGTGTAGGGAGAAGTGAAGGCTAGGGTGTAGGTGTGAAGTGAAGGTTAGGGTGTAGGGGAGAAGTGAAGGCTAGGGTGTAGGGGAGAAGTGAAGGCTAGGGTGTAGGTGTGAAGTGAAGGTTAGGGTGGGGAGAAGTGAAGGTTAGGGTGTAGGGGAGAAGTGAAGGCTAGGGTGTAGATGTGAAGTGAAGGTTAGGGTGTAGGGGAGAAGTGAAGGCTAGGGTGTAGGGGAGAAGTGAAGGCTATGGTGTAGGGGAGAAGTGAAGGCTAGGGTGTAGGGGAGAAGTGAAGGCTAGGGTGTAGGGGAGAAGTGAAGGCTAGGGTGTAGGGGAGAAGTGAAGGCTAGGGTGTAGGTGTGAAGTGTGAGACTGAAAGATAATCAATAACACATATGTGCCAACACTTGAGTATGTTTATTATCTTCAATTATCGACAATGAAGAAGATACACAAGTGTTGCACATTATTCATAAACTTTTATGGGTGTGAAGGATGGGTTATAATGGTTACAGCATTAAGGAGGCGTGAGGCATTAGAAGCGTCCTGTCTGATACCAATGTGTGTGAATATTAAGCAAGGAATTTGTAGCATAGAAACTAGAAGACTATGAGTTGTTACGAAGAGTGGGTTGGCAATTTAGAGGCTGAAACGTATAGGATGAGGGTCGTACAGGAGGGGTTGTGGTCGTTCCATAAAAGGTCATGGGTGACATTTTAAGTGAGGGGTTAAGAATCGAACTGGCGTTTGTAGGCATGGGTAGATCGGAGTGAGTGGGAGACAAGTGGTTTCAAAGATTTAATATGCTGTTGGAGTGTGATCAAGGAAACATGTACGAAGGAATTCAGGAAAAAAAAATGTGTCGGATTTGAGTCCTGGAGGTGGGAAGTAGAGTGTCTGAATACCGAAGGGAAGGGATATTGTTCTCTGGAGGGCCATTTGTATTGTGAAGTCTGCACAATAGTGGCAACACAGCAGTCATGGTAGAAGGAAGTCACCAGATATATAAATAAAATCAATAATAATAATCGAAATCATAATGGAAAATTAATCATATAATAATAATAATAATAATAATAATAATAATAAAATGGGTTACCTGAAGCTTTATGAGGATAGTAACAGACTGCTGGAACACCTTGGTCTGGTACCTGGTACGCTGGGTAGGAGGAAGCAGATACCGAACCTCATGACCTGATGGTAAGAAAAGTAAGAGAATACCACATTAAAAATGGCCAAATCAGTTAAATTTGGTAGGTTTAATGACCATCGACTGCACACGAAGGTCATTATATATATATATATATATATAAACATATATATATATATATATATATATATATATATATATATATATATATATATATATATATATATATATATATATATATATATATATATATATATATATATGTCGTGCCGATTAGGTAAAACTGGTCAATTAGCAAGAACTCATCTAAAATTAAGTCCTTTCTAAAATTTTTCTTATACGTTTAAAGATATTTTTTTTTCATCTATGTTAATGTAAGAATTTATAATTTTGTACCAAGAGAAACTTTGAAAACCTACCTAACCTTATTACAACAAGCGCAATTTAATTTAGCCTAACCCAACTAAATATATTTTAGATACGTTAACATTAATTTAATAATAAACAAACGCAATGAAATATATTTTTTCGTTATGTTCAGAATGATTTTGGCGAAATTATTGCATACACAAATTTTCACTTGTCTTATATGGCAAGGTGAGCGTTGCTATTTAAGCCAAAATCGCAAGTTTTACCTAATCGGCAACATATATATATATATATATATATATATATATATATATATATATATATATATATATATATATATATATATATATATATATATATATATATATATATATATATATATATATATATATTAAAGATTTAATATACAAGTAGTATTTAAAAATCACGGACTGTTAGAAGCATCCTGATAAAGAATTAACCCCAACAGCGTGCTGGTGGTGTCTACAGAATTGGATGCAACGGGGAGGACTCTAGAAGAGTCCATTAGTAGCAGTGGGGGAGGACTCTAGAAGAGTCCATTAGTAGCAGTGCGGGAGGACTCTAAAAGAGTCCATTAGTAGGAGCGGGGGAGGACTCTAGAAGAGTCCATTAGTAGCAGTGGGGTAGAACTCTAGAAGAGTCAATTAGTAGCAGCGGGGTAGGACTCTAGAAGAGTCCATTAGTAGCAGCATGGGAGGACTAGAAGAGTCCATTAGTAGCAGCGTGGGAGGACTAGAAGAGTTCATTAGTAACATTTGGGGAGGACTCTAGAAAGAGTCCATTAGTAGTAGCGGAGGAGGACTCTAGAAGAGTCCATTAGTAGCAGCGGGGAGGACTCTAGAAAGACTCCATTAGTAGCAGCGGGGGAGAACTCTAGTAGAGTCCATTAGTAGCAGCGGGAGAGGACTAGAAGAGTCCATTAGTAGCAACGGGGGAGGACTCTAGAAAGACTCCATTAGAAGCAGCGGGGGAGAACTCTAGTAGAGTCCATTAGTAGCAGCGGGAGAGGACTAGAAGAGTCCATTAGTAGCAACGGGGGAGGACTAGAAGAGTGCTGCGATCCCTGAACAAGATAATTGGGTCAAATGGTTGACGGACCATTTGGGTACTGCACGTCCAGTATTACTGGGCTACAGCGCCCGGTGTGACGTCACCATAGTTTATGTCAGGGAGGGGAACCTGGCACTGAGTAACCTAAGGAACCTGGCACTGAGTAACGTGGTATTTCAGCTTGCTTACTTCCCAGTGTGGTCCACAGTTGATGGCATCAGAGTTACCTGATGGCCTCACTGTATTCCAGCTGGACTTAGTTTCCTGCTGGCCTTACATCAACTTAGTTTCCTGCTGGCATTACATCAACTTAGTTTCCTGCTGGCCTTACATCAACTTAGTTTCCTGCTTGCCTTACATCAACTTAGTTTCCTGCTGGTCTTACATCAACTTAGTTTCCTGCTGGTCTTACATCAACTTAGTTTCCTGCTGGTCTTACATCAACTTAGTTTCCTGCTGGCCTTACATCAACTTAGTTTCCTTCTGGCCTTACATTAACTTAGTTTCCTGCTGGACTTACATCAACTTAGTTTCCTGCTGGTCTTACATCAACTTAGTTTCCTGCTGGTCTTACATCAACTTAGTTTCCTGCTGGTCTTACATCAACTTAGTTTCCTGCTGGTCTTACATCAACTTAGTTTCCTGCTGGTCTTACATCAACTTAGTTTCCTGCTGGTCTTACATCAACTTAGTTTCCTGCTGGTCTTACATCAACTTAGTTTCCTGCTGGTCTTACATCAACTTAGTTTCCTGCTGGTCTTACATCAACTTAGTTTCCTGCTGGCCTTACATCAACTTAGTTTCCTGCTGGTCTTACATCAACTTAGTTTCCTGCTGGTCTTACATCAACTTAGTTTCCTGCTGGCATTACATCAACTTAGTTTCCTGCTGGTCTTACATCAACTTAGTTTCCTGCTGGCATTACATCAACTTAGTTTCCTGCTGGTCTTACATCAACTTAGTTTCCTGCTGGTCTTACATAAACTTAGTTTCCTGCTGGTCTTACATCAACTTAGTTTCCTGCTGGCATTACATCAACTTAGTTTCCTGCTGGTCTTACATCAACTTAGTTTCCTGCTGGTCTTACATCAACTTAGTTTCCTGCTGGTCTTACATCAACTTAGTTTCCTGCTGGTCTTACATCAACTTAGTTTCCTGCTGGACTTACATCAACTTAGTTTCCTGCTGGCCTTACATCAACTTAGTTTCCTGCTGGTCTTACATCAACTTAGTTTCCTGCTGGACTTACATCAACTTAGTTTCCTGCTGGTCTTACATCAACTTAGTTTCCTGCTGGTCTTACATCAACTTAGTTTCCTGCTGGTCTTACATCAACTTAGTTTCCTGCTGGACTTACATCAACTTAGTTTCCTGCTGGCCTTACATCAACTTAGTTTCCTGCTGGACTTACATCAACTTAGTTTCCTGCTGGTCTGGCTTCATCTGGCCTGCTGGCCAGTATGGCCATACGACGGGTGTCACTGAGAGAAGTTAGTTTTGACACAGAGAAAAGGTGTCTTGTGACACGGATGAGAAGGTGTGTTATAACACGGCGAACAGGGTGTCTTGTGAAACGGAGAGACGTTGTGTCGAGTGACACAGTCAAGGGTGTCGTGTGTGACACGGTTGAGAAAGTGTTATAATTCGGTGACAAGTGTGCCTTGTGGCACGGAGAGTAGGTGGGTTATAACACCGAGATAAGGGTGTCTTGTGGCACGGAAAGAGTAGTGGGTGTCATAACTTTGTGTTGGAATCGTGACACACTAAGAAATGATAGTTTATGGTCGTGTCGTGTGACACTAATGCGACAGTTATTGTGACATGTGGTAATGTCTTGTGACATGTGGTAATGTCTTGTGACATGTGGTAATGTCTTGTGACATGTGGTAATGTCTTGTGACAGAGTTATTGTCATGTCTTGTGACAAGAGTTATTGTCATGTCTTGTGACAAGAGTTATTGTCATGTCTTGTGATACTAGAATATGTCGTGTGACATTAGACTGGTTAGTCGTGAGATTTAACAATGTGTTGTAATACCTCAGTACAAATATTACGCTTATATTAATGTACAAAGATCATGCTTGTGTTTTTATGTGTTGTACAGAGATTGTACTATATTCTTTATATACGCATTTTACTAGTAGAAGAAATATATATATTTATAAATTAATGTGTACTTATTTTTATACCCCGGACAAAAACCCTTTATTATATTGTTATGGTATTGCAGTGTTGGTTATGAGAGCAGATTCCCTTAGAATAACAGGCCGAGTAATCGGGTTTGCCATAGCATTCGTAACTAATTTTGTAATATTGTAATAGTCCATTAGTAGCAGCGTGGGAGGACTAGAAGAGTCCATTAGTAGCAGCGCGGGAGGACTAGAAGAGTCCATTAGTAGCAGCGGGGTAGGACTCTAGAAAGAGTCCATTAGTAGCAACGGGGAGGACTCTAGTAGAGTTAATTAGTAACAGCGGGAGAGGACTAGAAGAGTCCATTAGTAGCAACGAGGGAGGACTAGAAGAGTACATTAGTAGCAATGGGGGAGGACTCTAGAAAGAGTCCATTAGTAGCAGCGGGAGAGGACTAGAAGAGTCCATTAGTAGCAGCGGGGGAGGACTAGAAGTCCATTAATAGCAGCGGGGGAGGACTCTTGAAGAATACATTAGTAGCAGCGGGGGAGGACTCTTGAAGAATCCATTAGTAGCAGCGGGGAAGGACTCTAAAAGAGTCCATTATTATTATTATTATTAGTTCATATTTTATTTTCGACCCTATCATTCTCTTTTTACGTCATTATTATTCGCTGTTAACCTGAACGGGTTTCTCAAAAGTTCTCTCCCACTGTTACAAATAGACTCTCCTTCAGTCCTACCCTACTGTCACAAATGGACTCTCCTTCAGTTCTCCCCCGCTGTCTCAAATGGACTCTCCTTCAGTCCTCCCCCGCTGTCACAAATAGACTCTCCTTCAGTTCTCCCCGCTGTCACAAATGGACTCTCCTTCAGTACTCCCCCGCTGTCACAAATGAACTCTCCTTGGGTCCTCCCCCGCTGTCAGAAATGGACTCACCTTCCTTTATATAATTATGTTAATTATAAAAAAGCTCTCTTGTCACAATAATGTTTGAATAAATTATCTTAAAACAAAATGCTGGAGGGTAATCTGTTTAATAATTTAAACTAATTATTTTCATCACAACAAACCCACAAACTGGAAATAAAGACTGGACCAAGCTGGACCACACACATTCACACACGGGAGAGGGGCCAAGAGCTGTGACTCACTGCCACAGTGGGCCCCGCCCACTGGTGGTCATTTCTTGAACTGCTTCATTTAACCACTGCAGAAAGACAGAGACAGACAGACAGGAAAACAGATAAATAATTCATGTTAAGAGCTAAACCCATGTGGGGTCAATCAGCGCAAGACGTGATGCAGGCTTGATCCTCCGTCTGCTGAACGAAAGTCGAGCTTCCAGGCTGTACTGACCGAGTTGTTTGTGTCAAGTCACACTGTGAGTCACACAGTGTTATCTTTCATATTTACTCTTTGTTACAGACCCAAATGGACACACACACGCGCACGCGCGCGCGTGTGTGCTCACCTAACTGTGGTTGCAGGGTCGATTCACAGCTCCCGGCCCCGCCTCTTCATTGGTCGCTACTAGGTCCACTCTCACCCTGCTCCCTGAGCTTTGTCGTACGTTTTCTTGTGTGTGTGTGTGTGTGTGTGTGTGTGTGTGTGTGTGTGTGTGTGTGTGTGTGTTTGTAAGGAAACACTTCGAAATGTTTCTGCCCCACCGGGAATTGAACCCGGCCCCTCCGTGCGTGAAGCAAGAGCTTTACCCACTGGGCCACCGGGGGCGTGTGTGTGTGTGTGTGTGTGTGTGTGTTAATCACCTCAGACTTAATCACCCATTACACAGTCTAATTACTTTCTTGTAAGGTAAAGGAGCAATCAGCGGCGGGATATTACCCAACAATCTTATATTATAGCAACTGGAAAGAGAAAAGTTTTGGTTGGAAAATAATCACAGTTTTTGTTAAACTATGTATATATGTGATACAGTCTGTCTCTCATACCCCTAGGGAACGAGAGACAACCAGGACTCTCAGTTCCCTAGATGAAGATCCCTTGAGCAGCAGCATCAAGAAATCAGAGACGAGTGTCCGCCATCACATAACCAAACATGGCAACAGGTGTCCGTAGACTTGTGTCAGGAAACACATATTTTAAACATGGCGTGAGTTGTCCGTAGACTTGTAAATTAAGAAACTTTAATTTATATAGTGCCAGAGAGTTTCACATAGCGCCATATAGGTGCACACAGTGCCAGAGCTCCACATAGTGCCATAGAGTTCCAGAGAACGCCACAGAGCGCTAGAGAGCAGGCAGCGTGGCAGGATGACTGATGTCTCGTGGACAAGGATGACTGAAATATCTGCATTTAAATTAAACAAGACTGTGTTAAGCAAGAAGTGTCAGCTGCCGCCGCTCCTCGGCTCCAAGAACCCAACAAGAATGTGTCCACATCTTAAAGAACATATAAACACATTACGAAGACTTGTGCCATTAATGGACAAGAGAGTGAGGGAAGGCGAGTCCCAGAGACATAAGAAGAGATTGGTATAGAGAGAGAGACAGTAAAGAAAGGATGGAGGGATACAGAGGGAACAAATAAGAGAGGGAGAGACAGATATAAACATAAAGGTCCTGAAAATAACTCAGCTCTTTCTCTCGTGTCTTTCCACTGGTTCTGTTAATGGTACGATTAGCAATGGTACTGTTAGTGGTTCTGTTATTGGTACTGTTAATGACTTTGTTAATGGTTTTGTTAATGATTCTGTTAGTGGTTTTGTTAATGGTACGGTTAGTACCATTAATGGTACGGTTAGTGGTTCTGTTAATGGTAATGGTACTGTTAGTGGTTCTGTTAATACTCTTACTGGTTCTGTTAATGGTACGGTTAGTAATGGTACTGTTATTGGTTCTGTTAATACTCTTACTGGTTCTGTTAAAGTTACTCTTAGTGGTTCTGTTAATACTCTTACTGGTTCTGTTAATGTTACTGTTAGTGGTTCTGTTAATGGTACGTTTAGTAATGGTACTGTTAGTGGTTCTGCTTATGGTGCTGTTAATGACTGTGTTAATGGTACTGTTAACAGTTCTGTTAATAGTTCTCTTAGTGGTTCTGTTAATAGTTCTCTTAGTGGTTCTGTTAATAGTTCTCTTACTGGTTCTGTTAATAGTTCTCTTAGTGGTTCTGTTAATATTACTGTTAGTGGGTCTGTTAATAGTACGGTTAATGACTTTGTTAATGGTTATTTAAAGGCAAGTTAGTGGTTTTGTTAACAGTTCTGTTAATGGTTCCAGGAAAGAGCGCCCCGGTGGCAAGGTCTTCAAACCAGATTTCATAGTGGAAATAAATATATCATAAAAATAGTAAACATGTAAGACCTGTGCCATTAATGGACAGGAGGGGGAGCAGGACATAAAAGTGGAAGAGAGAGGACAGTAAAGATGGAGGATACGGAAGAAATAAGAGGAGAGACAGAATAAACATAAAGGCAAATAACTCAGCTCTTTTCTCTTTTCCAGAGCATCTTCATGAGTGAATGTAGCTCTTTCTGTTTATGGTACTTTGTGTTCTCTTAATACTCTTACTGGTCTGTTAATGGACATTGCAATGGTACTGTTATGGTTTATTGGTACTGTTAATGACTTTTTGGTTTATTATTCTGTTAGGGTTGTTTGGTCGGTATAATTAATGAGTTAGTGGTTCTGTTAATGGAGGTCTTTAGTGTTCTTAATACCTTACTGGTTCTTTAGGTTGAATGTTGTTATTGGTTCTAATCTCCTGGTTCTTTATTACATGGTCTGTTAATACTCTACTGGTTCTTAATTTACTTTAGTGGTTCTTAATGGTCTTTAGATGGTACTTTAGTGATTCTCTTATGGTGCTGTTTGCTGTGTTAATGGACTGTTAAAGTTCTCTTAGTTTCTGTTAATAGTCTTTGGTTTAATAGTTCTAGGGTTCTGTTAATATTACCGTTAGTGGGTCTATTAATCGGTTAATGACTTTGTTAATGGTTATTATAAAGGCACTGTTAGTGGTTCTGTTAACAGTTCTGTTAATGGTTCCAGGAATGAGCGCCCAGGTGGCAAGGTCTTCAAACCAGGCTTTCTATAGTGGAAATAAATATATCATAAAAATAGTAAACATGTATTGAAGGTCAGTAAGAAGTTGGTAAGACTGACCTGCCATCTTGTTGATGTGTACTGAAGGTCAGTAAGAAGTTGGTAAGACTGACCTGCCATCTTGTTGATGTGTACTGAAGGTCAGTAAGAAGTTGGTAAGACTGACCTGCCATCTTGTTGATGTGTACTGAAGGTCAGTAAGATGATGGTAAGACTGACCTGCCATCTTGTTGATGTGTCCTGAAGGTCATTAAGAATTTGGTAAGACTGACCTGCCATCTTGTTGATGTGTACTGAAGGTCATTAAGAGTTGGTAAGACTGACCTGCCATCTTGTTGATGTGTCCTGAAGGTCATTAAGAAGTTGGTAAGACTGACCTGCCATCTTGTTGATGTGTACTGAAGGTCATTAAGAAGTTGGTAAGACTGACCTGCCATCTTGTTGATGTGTCCTGAAGGTCATTAAGAAGTTGGTAAGACTGACCTGCCATCTTGTTGATGTGTCCTGAAGGTCATTAAGAAGTTGGTAAGACGACCTGCCATCTTGTTGATTGTCCTGAAGGTCATTAAGAAGTTGGTAAGACTGACCTGCCATCTTGTTGATGTGTCCTGAAGGTCATTAAGAAGTTGGTAAGACTGACCTGCCATCTTGTTGATGTGTCCTGAAGGTCATTAAGAGTTGGTAAGACTGACCTGCCATCTTGTTGATGTGTCCTGAAGGTCATTAAGAAGTTGGTAAGACTGACCTGCCATCTTGTTGATGTGTCATGAAGGTCATTAAGAAGTTGGTAAGACTGACCTGCCATCTTGTTGATGTGTCCTGAAGGTCATTAAGAAGTTGGTAAGACTGACTTGCCATCTTGTTGATGTGTCCTGAAGGTCATTAAGAAGTTGGTAAGACTGACCTGCCATCTTGTTGATGTGTCCTGAAGGTCATTAAGAAGTTGGTAAGACTGACCTGCCATCTTGTTGATGTGTCCTGAAGGTCATTAAGAAGTTGGTAAGACTGACCTGCCATCTTGTTGATGTGTCCTGAAGGTCATTAAGAAGTTGGTAAGACTGACCTGCCATCTTGTTGATGTGTCTTGAAGGTCATTAAGAAGTTGGTAAGACTGACCTGCCATCTTGTTGATGTGTCCTGAAGGTCATTAAGAAGTTGGTAAGACTGACCTGCCATCTTGTTGATGTGTCCTGAAGGTCATTAAGAAATTGGTAAGACTGACCTGCCATCTTGTTGATGTGTCCTGAAGGTCATTAAGAAGTTGGTAAGACTGACCTGCCATCTTGTTGATGTGTACTGAAGGTCATTAAGAAGTTGGTAAGACTGACCTGCCATCTTGTTGATGTGTACTGAAGGTCATTAAGAAGTTGGTAAGACTGACCTGCCATCTTGTTGATGTGTCCTGAAGGTCATTAAGAAGTTGGTAAGACTGACCTGCCATCTTGTTGATGTGTACTGAAGTCATTAAGAAGTTGGTAAGACTGACCTGCCATCTTGTTGATGTGTCCTGAAGGTCATTAAGAAGTTGGTAAGACTGACCTGCCATCTTGTTGATGTGTACTGAAGGTCATTAAGAAGTTGGTAAGACTGACCTGCCATCTTGTTGATGTGTCCTGAAGGTCATTAAGAAGTTGGTAAGACTGACCTGCCATCTTGTTGATGTGTACTGAAGGTCATTAAGAAGTTGGTAAGACTGACCTGCCATCTTGTTGATGTGTACTGAAGGTCATTAAGAAGTTGGTAAGACTGACCTGCCATCTTGTTGATGTGTCCTGAAGGTCATTAAGTTGGTAAGACTGACCTGCCATCTTGTTGATGTGTACTGAAGGTCATTAAGAAGTTGGTAAGACTGACCTGCCATCTTGTTGATGTGTACTGAAGGTCATTAAGAAGTTGGTAAGACTGACCTGCCATCTTGTTGATGTGTACTGAAGGTCATTAAGAAGTTGGTAAGACTGACCTGCCATCTTGTTGATGTGTCCTGAAGGTCATTAAGAAGTTGGAAGACTGACTTGCCATCTTGTTGATGTGTACTGAAGGTCATTAAGAAGTTGGTAAGACTGACCTGCCATCTTGTTGATGTGTACTGAAGGTCATTAAGAGTTGGTAAGACTGACCTGCCATCTTGTTGATGTGTCCTGAAGGTCATTAAAAGTTGGTAAGACTGACCTGCCATCTTGTTGATGTGTCCTGAAGGTCATTAAGAAGTTGGTAAGACTGACTAGCCATCTTGTTGATGTGTCCTGAAGGTCATTAAGAAGTTGGTAAGCTGACCTGCCATCTTGTTGATGTGTACTGAAGGTCATTAAGAAGTTGGTAAGACTGACCTGCCATCTTGTTGATGTGTACTGAAGGTCATTAAGAAGTTGGTAAGACTGACCTGCCATCTTGTTGATGTGTACTGAAGGTCATTAAGAAGTTGGTAAGACTGACCTGCCATCTTGTTGATGTGTACTGAAGGTCATTAAGAAGTTGGTAAGACTGACCTGCCATCTTGTTGATGTGTACTGAAGGTCATTAAGAAGTTGGTAAGACTGACCTGCCATCTTGTTGATGTGTACTGAAGGTCATTAAGAAGTTTTAAGACTGACCTGCCATCTTACTTGTTACTGCACAGAAAATATCAGCAATCTTGCCAGAGTGCAAAACGTTTAATAAGCTCTCGTCTCAGCCTCAAGGGACAGGATGCTGGTAACTCACTGTCTACACCAGCTGGACAGTAATAATAGACAGTAATGACTGGTTCACTAACCATCAATAATTAGAAGGAAAGGCGAAGTTGGGAAGGAAAATCGGAAAGATAAATCGGGAAGGATAAATCGGGAAGGAGATGTATGGAGCGTGGCAGGCGGTCACTGGGGTGAACGACCCGACACCCGATTTTGTGGCCACAGTGATGAGGGAGACTTTGATTGTTTTGTGTGTCTCCATCTCTCCTTTCTTCTCTCTCTCTCTCTCTCTCCTTCTCTCCCTACCCCCTTCATTCCTTCCATCTCTCCGTCCAGTTTTTGCGCCCCTCTCCTCTTTCTCAATCTTCTTTCTCTCTCTCCCTTCTTCAATTCCTCCTTTTCTCTTTCTATAACACGTTTTCGTAGTTCTTCCCACCTTTCCCCATAGTTATTCCATATTTTCTTCCTCTTTCACTGTGTGTGTGTGTGTGTCTCTCTCTCTCTCTGTATTCCTGCCTCCGTCACCTACTCTCCCATTAGGCAAATGAAGGAGTATGTGGGAGAGAGCGTGTACTCACCTAATTGTGTTTGCAGGGGTAGTTTCATAGCTCCTGGCCCCGCCTTGTAACACTTATTGACCAACCTTACTATTTCCAAGTCTCCGGAGCGCCATCATACCTAGTACTGAAGCATTGTAGCGTGTTTGTGTCCACCACCACCTCGTTATCTGCTACTTCCTAATTACTCAGATCACAGCTCCAACCACATCACCATCATGACCTAATAAGACTCCTCCAACCACGAAAGAGAGAGAGAGAGAGAGAGAGAGAGAGAGAGAGAGAGAGAGAGAGAGAGAGAGAGAGAGATGGAGAAGAGTTGAGATGAAGGAGAGATGCTAGTCACTTGGTCAGGATTTCATTAAATATTGGAGGAAGTATCAATTCCTCCGTTCCTCCCTCTCCCTATTATCTTCCCACCCTCCCTCTATTCTCTTCCCTTCCTTCATCTCCCTATACTTTTACCTCCCTCCTTCTCCCCACCTACCTTCTGCCTTCTCCCTCTCCCACTCATTTACCTATTACCTCGTCACACTGTATAAAGTGTAGACCAGGACTTCCACAGGTCCTGGGACCAGGAGTCCCACAGGTCCTGGGACCAGGAGTCCCACAGGTCCTGGGACCAGGAGTCCCACAGGTCCTGGGACCAGGACTCCCACAGGTCCTGGGACCAGGACTCCCACAGGTCCTGGGACCAGGACTCCACAGGTCCTGGGACCAGGACTCCCACAGGTCCTGGGACCAGGACTCCACAGGTCCTGGGACCAGGACTCCCACAGGTCCTGGGACCAGGACTCCCACAGGTCCTGGGACCAGGACTCCCACAGGTCCTGGGACCAGGACTCCCACAGGTCCTGGGACCAGGACTCCCACAGGTCCTGGGACCAGGACTCCCACAGGTCCTGGGACCAGGACTCCCACAGGTCCTGGGACCAGGACTCCCACAGGTCCTGGGACCAGGACTCCACAGGTCCTGGGACCAGGACTCCCACAGGTCCTGGGACCAGGACTCCCACAGGTCCTGGGACCATGACCCCACAGGTCCTGGGACCAGGACTCCCACAGGTCCTGGGACCATGACCCCACAGGTCCTGGGACCAGGACTCCCACAGGTCCTGGGACCAGGACTCCCACAGGTCCTGGGACCAGGACTTCCACAGGTCCTGGGACCAGGACTCCCACAGGTCCTGGGACCATGACCCCACAGGTCCTGGGACCAGGACTCCCACGGTCCTGGGACCAGGATCCCACAGGTCCTGGGACCAGGACTTCCACAGGTCCTGGGACCAGGACTCCCACAGGTCCTGGGACCAGGATTCCACAGGTCCTGGGACCAGGACTCCCACAGGTCCTGGGACCAGGACTTCCACAGGTCCTGGGACCAGGACTCCCACAGGTCCTGGGACCAGGACTTCCACAGGTCCTGGGACCAGGACTCCCACAGGTCCTGGGACCAGGACCCACAGGTCCTGGTCTCAGGACCCCCACAGGTCCTGGGACCAGGACTCCCACAGGTCCTGGTCTCAGGACCCCCACAGGTCCTGGGACCAGGACTGTAACCCATGCTTCACACCCCTAAAACTTTATGAATAATGTGCAACACTTGGGTATTTTCTTCATTGTCAATAATTGAAGATAATAAAGATATTCAAGTGTTGGCACATATGCAATACCACGGGAGATAGTAATCAAGGTCCGAGAAATAGTGACGATAAAATACCAAAATAACTGGTGAAGGTTCCATTGTTAGTACTAGTGCTGAAGATAGTAATGAGACAGAAACACACGCACCAGCAGGGAATACAGTCACAAAAACCCAAGGCAAACAGAAACCAGGCCTATGCAAATTCTATGCATTAGGTATCTACAGGCATGGAATATCTGGAAAAAACAGATGGGACATGCAACTTTGACCACCCCAGGAAATGCCGTGCCCACATGGCAACAGTAGAATGCAACCTCCTTCCTGTAAACTTTTCCACCCTGAAATGTGTCACTTTTCAGTTCAGGAAAGACAATGTTATAACTTACATTGCCAGGTACACCACCTAAAGGGGACAAGAAGATACAGAACATCCAGACCATGGGAAAACCTGGGTAGCCACAACCACTAAAGAGAGAGAGGTTTTTTAGTGCCAGGAAGGAGAAAAAGCTGACAGGAAATGACAGAAATCGTACAACTCTGATCATTTCTGGAGTGGAATCACAGTCATGTATGCGCGGGGCTCCAGACCAACAAAATGTGATCAGTCACGAGGGAGCCTTCACCAAATTCAACTTCAATAACAAAACCATAAGGTGGTACCAAGTAATCCAGGTCCTAAATGATATAAATTGGGAAGATAGCCTAAGCAACACGGATCCAAACCTGTCTAGAACAAATTAACTCTGTGGCACTCGAGGTATGCTCAAGGCATATTCCTTTAAGGAAAAGGAGAAGATGTAAACTAGAAAGAGAGAAAGGTGCTACCTATACAGGCGAAGGCAAAGAATAACAGAGCGGCTAAAAGAAACCAGTATATCTGTAATACGTAGGGAGACACTGGTCAGAGAAATAGCAAACATCGAACTAAAAACTAAAGGAATCTTACAGGAATCAAGAAACGCAGTAAGAACTAAAAGCCATAAATGAAATTGAAAGAAACCCAAAGTATTTCTTTTCTTATGCCAAATTAAAGTCGAGAACAAAATCCAGTATTGGGCCCCTACTTAAACGGGATGGGTCCTACACAAATGACAGCAAGGAAATGAGTGAGCTACTCAAGTCCCAATATGACTCAGATTTTAGCGAGTCGCTAGCCAGACTGAGAGTCGAAAACCTAAATTAATTTTTTATGAGACACAGAATTTGGTAGACTCGAACCTATCTGATATTATCATGACGCCAAATGACTTCGAAAAGGCGATAAATGCCATGCCCATGCACTCTGCCCCAGGCCTAGACTCATGGAACTCCGTGTTCATCAAGAACTGCAAGAAGCCCCTATCACGTGCTTTTAACATCCTATAGAGAGGGAACATGGACACAGGTGTCGTCCCACAGTTACTAAAAAACAACAGACATAGCCCCACTTAACAATAGCAAAGAACTACAGACCGATAGCGCTAACGTCTCATATCATAAAAATCTTTGAAAGGGTTCTAAGAAGCAATATCGCCACTCATCTAGATACACATCAGTTACATAACCCAGGTCAACATGGGTTTAGAGCAGGTCGCTCCTGTCTGTCCCAACTACTGGACCACTATGACAAGGTCCTGGATGCTATAGAAGACAAACAAAATGCAGATGTAGTATACACAGACTTTGCAAAAGCCTTTGACAACTGTGAGCATGGTGTAATAGCACACAAAATGCGTGATAAAAGAATAACAGGAAAAGTTGGTAGATGGATCTATAATTTCTTAATAAATAGAACACAAAGAGTAGTAGTGAACAAAGTAAAGTCTGAGGCGGCTACGGTGAAAAGCTCTGTTCCACAAGCACAGTACTCGCTCCCATCCTGTTCCTCATCCTCATATCTGACATAGACAGGGATGTAAGCCACAACACCGTGTCTTAATTTGCAGATGACACCCGAATTTGCATGACAGTGTCCTCCAATGAAGACACTGCAAGACTCCAGGCTGACACCAACCAAATCTTTAAATGGGCCTCAGAAAACAATATGAAGTTCAATGATGAGAAATTTCAGTTACTCCGATATGGAAAACATGAGGAAATTAATACTATATCGGAGTATAAAACAAATTCCAACAACACAATAGAGCGAAAAATTAATGTAAAAGACCTAGGAGTGATCTCACATTAAAAGACGATAACATTGTATCAATCGCATCTGCTAGAAAAATGACAGGATGGATAATGAGAACCTTCAAAACTAGGGATGCCAAGCCCATGATGACACTCTTCAGGTCGCTTGTTCTATCTAGGCTGGAATATTGCTGCACACTGACAGCACGTTTAAAGGCAGGTGAAATTGCTGACCTAGAAAATGTACAGAGAACCTTCACGGCACACATAACTGCGATAAACCACCTCAATTACTGGGAAAGCTTGAAGTTCCTAAACCTGTACTCTCTAGAACGCAGGCGGGAGAGATACATTATTATATACACTTGGAAAATCCTAGAGGGATTAGTACCAAACTTGCACACGAGTGTCACTCCCTATGAAAGCAAAAGTCTCGGCAGACGATGCAACGATAAGAGACAACACAATAAGTGTCAGGGGCCCAAGATTGTTCAACTGCCTCCCAGCATACATAAGGGGGATTATCAATAGACCCCTGGCTGTCTTGAAGAGGGTGCTGGACAGGCGCCTAAAGTCAGTGCCTGACCAGCCGGGTTGTGTTGTACGTCGGTTGCGTGTGGCCAACAGTAACAGCCTAGTTGATCAGGCCCTGATCCACCATGAGACCTGGTCACAGACCGGGCCACGGGGGCGTTGATTCCCGAAACCCTCTCCAGGTATACTCCAGGTATGTGTTATTGGTTATCTTTCAATCTCACACTTCTCTCCTACACCCTAGCCTTCACTTCCTTTACAACCCTATCAACAACCCAGTACTTCCGATTCAGTTATAACTTGTTACACTTAAACCAGGGGTGGGAAGACCCTAGAAATCATTTGGTGTGGCCGTGCCAGGGCGACCGCAGGCGCGACTCAAAATTCAATAAATGTAGAACTTATTATCACATCAACATAAATTTATATTAACCTTTCCCATACCGACTTACATTGTATAATGACAAAAATACGAAACCTAAAATCCAAATAAGTCTGCAGAATTATGAAGATACATTTTAGCTTTTATTCTGATAAATTTTATAAAAATTGGGGCCTTTTGGAAGAATATACTGATATTATTTACGTGCGAGTAATTTTGCAATATTTCAGAAAATCCGATCATTCTTCTTCACATTTTGAATCAATTTCCCATCCATTGTCTTCTTCCTTTCCAACATATCTCCGATGCAACATCATCAATACCAGCTAACATCACAAGCCTCAACATCATCAATACCAGCTAACATCACAAGCCTCAACATCATCAATACCAGCTAACATCACACGCCTCAACATCATCAATACCAGCTAACATCACAAGCCTCAACATCATCAATACCAGCTAACATCACAAGCCTCAACATCATCAATACGAGCTAACATCACAAGCTTCAACATCATCAATACCAGCTAACATCACACGCCTAAACATCAACAATACCAGCTAACATCACACGCCTCAACATCATCAATACCAGCTAACTCACAAGCCTCAACATCACAATACCAGCTAACATCACAAGCCTCAACATCACAATACCAGCTAACATCACAAGCCTCAACATCATCAATACCAGCTAACATCACACGCCTCAACATCATCAATACCAGCTAACATCACAAGCCTCAACATCATCAATACCAGCTAACATCACAAGTCTCAACATCATCAATACCAGCTAACATCACAAGCCTCAACATCAACAATACCAGCTAACATCACACGCCTCAACATCATCAATACCAGCTAACATCACAAGCCTCAACATCATCAATACCAGCTAACATCACACGCCTCAACATCATCAATACCAGCTAACATCACAAGCCTCAACATCATCAATACCAGCTAACATCACACGCCTCAACATCATCAATACCAGCTAACATCACAGCCTCAACATCATCAATACCAGCTAACATCACACGCCTCAACATCATCAATACCAGCTAACATCACACGCCTCAACATCATCAATACCAGCTAACATCACAGCTCAATCATCAATACGAGATAACATCACACGCCTCAACATCATCAATACCAGCTAACATCACACGCTTCAACATCATCAATACCAGCTAACATCACACGCCTCAACATCATCAATACCAGCTAACATCACACGCCTCAACATCATCAATACCAGCAAACATCACAAGCCTCAACATCATCAATACCAGCTAACATCACAAGCCTCAACATCATCAATACCAGCTAACATCCCACGCCTCAACATCAATACCAGCAAACATCACAAGCCTCAACATCATCAATACCAGCTAACATCACAAGCCTCAACATCATCAATACCAGCTAACATCACACGCATCAACATCATCAATACCAGCTAACATCACACGCATCAACATCATCAATACCAGCTAACATCACACGCCTCAACATCATCAATACCAGCTAACATCACACGCATCAACATCATCAATACCAGCTAACATCACACGCCTCAACATCATCAATACCAGCTAACATCACAAGCCTCAACATCATCAATACCAGCAAACATCACAAGCCTCAACATCATCAATACCAGCTAACATCACAAGCCTCAACATCATCAATACCAGCTAACATCACACGCCTCAACATCATCAATACCAGCAAACATCACAAGCCTCAACATCATCAATACCAGCTAACATCACACGCCTCAACATCATCAATACCAGCTAACATCACACGCCTCAACATCATCAATATCAGATAACATCACACGCCTCAACATCAATACCAGCTAACATCACACGCCTCAACATCATCAATACCAGCTAACATCACACGCCTCAACATCATCAATACCAGCTAACATCACACGCCTCAACATCATCAATACCAGCAAACATCACAAGCCTCAACATCATCAATACCAGCTAACATCACAGCCTCAACATCATCAATACCAGCTAACATCACACGCCTCAACATCATCAATACCAGCAAACATCACAGCCTCAACATCATCAATACCAGCTAACATCACAAGCCTCAACATCATCAATACCAGCTAACATCACACGCCTCAACATCATCAATACCAGCTAACATCACACGCATCAACATCATCAATACCAGCTAGCATCACACGCCTCACCAAAGAGAAGCAGTTCCAGCCATCACATTAGGAGTGAGTTAATTAAATGTTTGACTAAATATAGTAGGCTAATTTTGAAGTCAATAATTTTGTATGTCCCTTGGTAGAACAAAGGTTCCCACCCCCGACGTTAGCACTTGCTTAACTATTAGCAAACGGGCGAAATTAGTTACAAACATTATCTCTCATTCCACAGCAGGATTCGAACCTACACACTCTGCATCAAAGTACACAGTGATTTAGCCAGTCAACCAGATCCCAGAACCTGGACACAGAGTGTACACCTACGAATCCTACTCTGGACTGAGACATAAACACACATTAAAACATTTCAAAAACATGTAAGTAGCGATGTACTTCACTAAAAACAACTATGTATAAGTAAATTAAGATATTAAATAAAAAACATTAAGTGAATTTCTTTCACGTAGATGTGGATCATGTCCATGGCAGAGCGCTCCGTGTACACTAGTTGTCACACCGAGTGATCACTGTTCTTTGCTGAGACCCTCGGTGCTCATGCTAAACGTCACACCACTATACCTTATTTCATTCACTTTAGGAGTGCCTAGTTATCCTGTTCGAGGCTCGAACCTTCATTTTGGCAGCACAAGTCGACAGACGAGTCATCTCTACCAAATCAATGGAACCATAAGGAATATCATTATGAAATACTAGAAAATATATTAAAGATTTGAACTTTATTTAATTCCCACAACATATTATCTATATTTAGCTTGTTGTGGGGTTCCTCGAGGCCTCGCTGGACGGCCTCCCTTAGTCTCTTTGGCGGAATAAATATTTTCGCTATGCTGTCTTGCATCAACGAAAATATATCAAAAAACAATTTTGTTTTCGGTCTCAGCGTCAATGTTTTCATTTTCAGCATATTTATAAATATCTTCTATCTCCTCTGTCTCCTCCTCCTCCTCCAACTCGGCAAGCACTATTCCTGGGATTTTAGTCACGCCATCAATCAGGTATAAGCGTAGGGACCCGCGACTATGCCGTTTCTCGACTATGTGGCTGACCCAGTCGTCAGACAGTTCAAACTGCTTGTGGAGCATCATTTTTGACATCCGGAGGAGTTTTTTGCAAATCTTTACAAAATCATCAACGTTCATCCACTATTCATCCAAAAAAGTTTAAATTCGTTGATAATTGAGAACTTGGGAAGCGATTTAACTTTCATAATACAAACATTACCTTTTTCCCTAAAATATAAAATTTTTGGTGAAGAAACCAATTGTTCCTGTTGATCCTGTATACTTGGAGCAGGAATTATACCCTAGTCGTCCTGACCAATAGGGGCAGGAATTATATCCTGTTTGTTCTCAATAATGGGTGCAGGAATTACATCCTGTTGGTCGTAAGTATAGGAAGAGAAATTTTATCCTTGTTATCCCTGACGCTTTGGTGTATAATGGTTGTTTTATGACGTGGCGTACAGTGGGTGAGTGGCATATGGTGGAGCCAAGGACCATGCTGCGTCTTGCACGTTCCTCACCCATACACACGTGGAAGATAGTGCAGATTCTACCACGCTGCCACAGAAATCACCACAAACTCACCTCTGACTTGCTGAAATAGCCAATGGTGGTTATGTTGATGGTGGTAGTTATGATGATGGTGGTTATGTTGATGGTGGTTATGATGTTGATGGTAGTAGGTGGATTACTGATGATGGTGATAGTTATGATGATGGTAGTTATGATGATGGTAGTTATGATGTTGATGGTGGTAGTTATGATGATGGTGGTTATGTTGATGGTGGTAGTTATGATCATGGTGGTAGTTATGATGATGGTAGTTATGTTGATGGTGGTAGATGAGGTGTATTATGTTACGGTGGTTATCAGATGGTGGTAGTTATAATGATGGTTAGCGATGATGGTGGTAGTTATGTGATGGTGTTACGATGATGGTGATGTTGATCGATGGTGGTTAGATGATGGTGGTTAGCTCATGATGGTGTGCAGGTTATGATATGGTGGTTACAAGTGATAGGTTAGCGAGTGGTGGTAGTAGTATGATGATGGTGGTTCACGGTTGTATGTTACGATGGTGGTAGTTATGATGATGGTGGTTATGTTGATGGTAGTGTTATATGATGGTGGTAGTATATGATGGTGGTAGTTATTTATTTATGATGGTTACGATGAATAATATGTTAGTATATTTGACGTTTAAGTTATCTAATGAGTGGTAGCGTATATGTTGAATGGTGGGTCTATAGTATTGTGCGTTAGCACGGTAGATGGTGGTAAGTTTAGTGATGTTTTGTAGTTACTTTGGAATGACGGTGGATATTATGCTTGATGGTGGTTTATATCTGATGGTGGTAGTTATGTTGTTTGTTGTTAGATTATATTGATGTGTGTTATGCAAGATGGTTATTTAGCAGATGATGGGTTATACTCTTTGTTGAGGTGAGTTTACAATAATATAATATACTGGTTGGTTGAGTAGTAGCAAAACAGGAGTTAGATTAATATTAGCTTAGAACGTCCACGACCCTTTATGTCCATGAGTTAAAGGGTATATGACGATTCAGTGATCTGTGTCTTGTGTTATGTCTTAAGGATTGTTGGTTCAGTGGACTAGGAGGTTTATATTTTTCAGTCACATGTAGTAGGCGGGCAATGCTTTCATGGGTTCGACCCAATAGGCTAGTGCAGTGTATTTTGTTATCAACTATGTAAAATCAGTTACAATAAAAGAAGATATACTAGGGGAGAGGTAAAATTAGTTATTTTCATTGACATTAAAGACAGGATCAGATTATAGTATATATATGTTAGATATATAAGAAATCACTCTCCTCCCTTTCGTAGCCTTATTCATAAGGTACATTTTGGCTCTCTTATTGAACTGACTCATGCTATGACATTCTTTGACATGTGCAGACAGTCTATTCCACTCTTTTATTTGAAGCCTGACTTCTGACTCTAGGTACTACAAAGTTGTTCTTCCTTTCCCTAGTTCGGTAATTGCATTGGTTCCCAGCCTTATCAAAATTTGCAGTAAGATATTGGGGACACTGGTAGTGAGCAATTTTATAAACGTAATTTAGCTTTAGTTGTTTTACTCTGTCTTCAACATTCAGCATGTCCGGTTGTTGTAATTCACTCTGGCCTACATGCTCTCTTGGACCCAGGTCCAGAATGAATCTCACCATTTTGTTCTGGGTGATTTGTAGCTATCTTTCAGTCTTTTTGTTAAGGCTGTGCCTTAACAAAGAGCAAGAGTAGTCTATAATACATTGTATGAGAGCTAGACATAGGGTCCTGCGAGCCTCAGTTGGTAGACACTGTGCCTGTCTGAAGAGGAACTTTAGTCTGGCATTCGCTTTCTTTACTACACTGTTCCTTATTAGCTCTCCTGACATGCTTGGGTCAAAGGGGATTCCCAGATATTTCACTGAATGTATTGTAATAATAGGTTCTCCATTACATTGGACATTAATATTATTTACAATTTTCAATTTATGTTTAGTGCCAAAGTGTATGGCTTCTGTTTTCCCAAGGTGTAGTGATAGTTTGTTATCTACCAACCATTTGCTACAGGACTCTAGTTCTAGTGATAGTACCCTAGCAATGTTTTGGGGTCTTTACTTGATACTAACACAGCACTATCCTCTGCATACAATAATAGCTTACATTTGATACTGATAGGCATGTCATTCACGTAACACAGGAATAGTTAAGGACCCAGAATACTACCTTGAGAAGCCCCACATGTTATCAGCATGGGTTCTGATTGTGTGTTGTTGATCTTGACAATTTGTTTACTGTTGCTCAGGTAGGACTTGAACCAGTCTACAGAACCCATGCCGATAGCTTGTAGTTTCTTACATATTATATTGTGGTTGATAGTATCGAAGGCCTTTTACAAGTCTAAGGTTACCATACCAGTGAGATTCCATAGAGATATTTGGGTTCTCAAGTAGTCATTCAAATTAACGAGGGAGGTGTCGGTTGAATGAGATCTTCTAAAACCTAACTGGTAACTATGGAAAATGTCTTTGTTAAGATACTTTACTAATTGATGGTTGTTATATTGATGGTGGTAATATTGATGATGGTAGTTATGTTGATGGTGGTAGTTATATTGATGGTGGTTGTTATATTGTTGGTGGTAGTTGTGAAAATGGTAGTAGTTGGGCTGATGCTGTTAGTTATGTTGATGGTGGTAGTTATGTTCGTAGTTGTGCTGATGGTACTTATGTAGATGGTGGTAGTTATGTTGATGGTGGGTGTTATATTGTTGGTGGTAGATATGTTGATGTTAGTAGTTGTGCTGATGATAGTAGTGTTAGTGGTAGTTATGTTGATGGTGAAAGTTGTTGATGATGGTAGTTATGTTGATGCTGGTAGTTGTGTTGATGAGGTAATTACGTTGATAGTGGTAGTTATATCGATGGTGGTAATGTTGATGGAGATATCTATATTGATGGTAGTTGTTGTGTTGATGATGGTAATTATGTTGATGGTGGTAGTTATGTTGATGGTGGTGGCAGTGTTGATGGTGGTGGCTGAGTTGATGGTGGTGGCTGTGTTGATGGTGGTAATGTTCATGGTGGTAGTGTTGATGGAGGTAGTTATGTTGGTGGTTACTAGCAACCATCCTGGAAGGAGAGATACTAGTAACCATCCAGGGAGGAGAGATACTAGTAACCATCCTGGGAGGAGAGATACTAGTAACCATCCTGGGAGGAGAGATACCAGCAACCATCCTGGGAGGAGAGATATCAGCAACCATCCTGGGAGGAGAGATACCAGCAACCATTCTGGGAGGAGAAATACCAGCAACCATCCTGGGAGGAGAGATACCAGCAACCATTCTGGGAGGAGAAATACCAGCAACCATCCTTGGAGGAGAGATACCAGCAACCATCCTGGGAGGAGAGATACCAGCAACCATCCTTGGAGGAGAGATACCAGCAACCATTTTGGGAGGAGAGATACTAGTAACCATCCTTGGAGGAGAGATACCAGCAACCATTTTGGGAGGAGAGATACTAGTAACCATCCTGGGAGTAGAGATACCAGCAACCATCCTGGGAGGAGAGATACCAGCAACCATTCTGTTAGGAGAAATACCAGCAACCATCTTTGGAGGAGAGATACCAGCAACCATCCTGAGAGGAGAGATACCAGCATCCATCCTTGGAGGAGAGATACCAGCAACCATTTTGGGAGTAGAGATACCAGCAACCATCCTGGGAGGAGAGATACTAGTAACCATCCTGGGAGTAGACATACCAGCAACCAACCTGGGAGGAGAGATACCAGCAACCATCTTGGGATGAGAGATACTAGTAACCATCCTGGAAGGAGAGATACTAGTAACCATCCTGGGAGGAGAGATACTAGTAACTATCCTGGGAGTAGAGATACCAATAACCATCCTGGGAGGAAAGATACCAGCAACCATCCTTGGATGAGAGATATTAGTAATCATCCTGGGAGGAGAGATACCAGTAACCATCCTGGGAGGAGAGATACCAGTAACCATCCTGGGAGGAGAGATACTAGTAACCATCCTGGGAGGAGAGATACTAGTAACCATCCTGGGAGGAGAGATACCAGTAACCATCCTGGGAGGAGAGATACTAGTAACCATCCTGGGAGGAGAGATACTAGTAACCATCCTGGGAGGAGAGATACCAGCAACCATCCTGGGAGGAGAGATACCAGTAACCATCCTGGGAGGAGAGATACTAGTAACTATCCTGGGAGTAGAGATACCAATAACCATCCTGGGAGGAGAGATACCAGCAACCATCCTTGGATGAGAGATATTAGTAACCATCCTGGGAGGAGAGATACCAGTAACCATCCTGGGAGGAGAGATACCAGTAACCATCCTGGGAGGAGAGATACTAGTAATTATCCTGGGAGGAGAGATACCAGTAACCATCATGGGAGGAGAGATACTAGTAACCATCCTGGGAGGAGAGATACCAGTAACCATCCTGGGAGGAGAGATACCAGTAACCATCCTGGGAGGAGAGATACCAGTAACCATCCTGGGAGGAGAGATACTAGTAACCATCCTGGGAGTAGAGATACCAATAACCATCCTGGGATGAGAGATACCAGTAACCATCCTGGGAGGAGAGATACCAGTAACCATCCTGGGAGGAGAGATACTAGTAACCATCCTGGGAGGAGAGATACCAGTAACCATCCTGGGATCAGAGATACTAGTAACTATCCTGGGATGAGAGATACTAGCAACCACATGGGATGAGAGATACTAGTAACCATCTTGGGATGAGAGATACCAGTAACCATCCTGGGAGGAGAGATACTAGTAACCATCCTGGGAGGAGAATACTAGTAACCATCCTGGGAGGAGAGATACCAGTAACCATCCTGGGATGAGAGATACTAGTAACCATCCTGGGATGAGAGATACTAGTAACCATCCTGGGAGGAGAGATACCAGTAACCATCCTGGGATGAGAGATACCAGTAACCATCCTGGGATGAGAGATACCAGTAACCATCCTGGGATGAGATATACTAGTAACCATCCTGGGAGGAGAGATACTAGTAACCATCCTGGGAGGAGATACTAGTAACCATCCTGGGAGGAGAGATACCAGTAACCATCCTGGGAGGAGAGATACCAGTAACCATCCTGGGAGGAGAGATACCAGTAACCATCCTGGGAGGAGAGATACCAGTAACCATCCTGGGAGGAGAGATACCAGTAACCATCCTGGGAGGAGAGATACTACTAACCATCCTGGGAGGAGAGATACCAGTAACCATCCTGGGATCAGATATACTAGTAACCATCCTGGAATGAGAGATACTAGTAAGCATCCAAGGATGAAAGATACTAGTAACCATCCTAGGATGAGAGATACTAGTAACCATCCTAGGATGAGAGATACTATTAACAATCCTGGGATGAGAACTACTAGTAACCATCCTGGGATGAGACATACTAGTAACCATCCTAGGATGAGATATACTAGTAACCATCCTGGGATGAGACATACTAGTAACCATCCTAGGATGAGAGATACTAGTAACCATCCTGGGATGAGAGATACTAGTAACCATCCTGGGATGAGACATACTAGTAACCATCCTGGGATGAGACATACTAGTAACCATCCTAGGATGAGAGATACTAGTAACCATCCTGAGAGGAGATACTAGTAACCATCCTGGGAGGAGAAATACTAGTAACCATCCTGGGATGAGACATACTAGTAACCATCCTGGGATGAGATATACTAGTAACCATCCTAGGATGAGAGATACTAGTAACCATCCTGGGAGGAAAGATACCAGTAACCATCCTGGGAGGAGATATACCAGCAACCAGAGGTTTGGGTATACACGAGGTGTGGATGTGGGTATACACGAGGGGTGGATGTGGGTATACACGAGGTGTGGATGTGGGAATACACAAGGTGTGGATGTGGGTATACACGAGGTGTGGGTATACACGAGGGGTGGATGTTGATATACACGAGGTGTGGGTATACACGAGGGGTGGATGTGGGTATACACGAGATGTGGGTGTGAGTATACACGAGGTGAGGGTGTGGGTATACACGAGGTTTGGGTGTGGGTATACACGAGGTTTGGGTGTGGGTATACACGAGGTGTGGATGTGGGTTTACAAGAGATGTGGGTATACACGATTTGTGGATGTGGGTATACACGTGGTATGGGTGAGGGTATACACGAGGTGTGGGTATATACGAGGTGTGGGTGTGGGCATACACGAGGTGTGCAAGAAGGTATACACGAGGTGTGGGTATAGGAATACACGAAGTGTGGGTGTACACGAGGTGTGTGGATGTGAGTATACTTGAGGTGAAAGTATACACGAGGAGTGAGTGTGGGTGTACACGATGAAGGGTGTAGGTATACATGATTTGTGGGTGTGGGTATGCGCGAGGTGTGGATGTGGGTATACTCGAGGTGTGAGAATACACGAGGTGTGGCTGTGGGTATACACGAGGTGTGGATGTGGGTATACATTAGGTGTGGTTGTGGGTATACACGAGATGTGGGTATGGGTATACACGAGGTGTGGATGTGGGTATACACGAGGTGTGAGTGTGCGTATACACGATGTAAGGGTGTGAGTATACATGATTTGTGAGTGTGGGTATACACGAGGTGTGGATGTCGGTATACACGAGGTGTGAGTGTGGGTATACAAGAGGTGTGGATGTGAGTATACTCGAGGTGTGGGTATACACGAGATGTGGATTTGGGTATACACGAGGTGTAGATGTGGGCATACATTAGGTGTATGTGTGGGAATACACGAGGTGTGGGTATACATTAGGTGTGGGTATACACGAGGTGTGGGTGTGGGTATACGAGGTGAGGGTGTGAATATACACGAGGTGTGGGTGTGTTTATACACGAGGTGTGAGTGTGGGTATACACGAGGTGAGGTTGTGAGTATACACGAAGTGAGGGTGTGGGTATACACGAGGTGAGTATACACGAAGTGAGGGTGTGGAGTATACACGAGGTGAGGGTGTGAGTATACACGAGGTGAGGGTGTGGGTATATACGAGGTGTGGGTGTGGGTATACACGAGGTGATGGTGTGGGTATATACGAGGTGAGGGTGTGGGTATTCACGAGGTGTGGGTATACACGAGGTGTGGATGTGGGTATACACGAGGCGTGGATGTGGGTATACTCGATGTGTGGGTATACACGAGGTGTGGATATACGCGAGGTGTGGATGTGGGTATTCACGAGGTGTGGGTGTGGGTATACACGAGGTGTGGGTGTGGAGATACACGAGGTGTGGGTGTGGAGATACACGAGGTGTGGGAATACACGAAGTGTGAGTATACACGAGGTATGGGTGTGGGTATACACGAGGTGTGGATGTGGGTATACACGAGGTGCGGGTGTGGGAATACACTAGGTATGTGTGTGGGTATACACGAAGTGTTAGTATACACGAGGTATGAGTGTGGGTATACACGAGGTGCGGGTGTGGGTATACACGAGGCGCGGGTGTTTGTATACACGAGGCGCGGGTGTGCGTATACACGAGGTATGAGTGTTGGTATACACGAGGTGTGAGTATACACGATGTAATGATGTGGGTATTCACGAGGTGTGGATGTGAGTATACTCGAGGTGTGGGTATACACGAGGTATGGATGTGGGTATACACGAAATGTAGGTGTGGGTATACATTAGGTGTATGTGTGGGTATAAACGAGGTGTGGGTGTGGGTATACACGAGGTGCGGGTGTAGGTATACACGAGGTGCGGGTATACACGAGGTGTGGGTATACACGAGGTATGAGTGCTGGTGCTGTGTATTGTAAGACAGATGTAACACATGTCTAATACAAGATGCTGAACCATATCTTACTGTACTGTCTTAAAATCACTTGTAAGATGTCTTACCTTTATCTTACTGTACTGTCTTAAATCACTTGTAAGATGTCTTACCTTTATCTTACTGTACTGTCTTAAAATCACTTGTAAGATGTCTTACCTTTATCTTACTGTACTGTCTTAAAATCACTTGTAAGATGTCTTACCTTTATCTTACTGTACTGTCTTAAAATCACTTGTAAGATGTCTTACCTTTATCTTACTGTACTGTCTTAAATCACTTGTAAGATGTCTTACCTTTATCTTACTGTACTGTCTTAAAATCACTTGTAAGATGTCTTACATTTATCTTACTGTACTGTCTTAAATCACTTGTAAGATGTCTTACCTTTACATACACCGCTCCTGTATTCTACACGCCTCTCTGGAGATATGTTCGGTGTAGTAATCACTTCCAGCTCCTCTGTACCTGTCACCTCTAACTTCCCAGTGTATACACTTGGCCTGGTCTTGCTACACCTCTCTCTGATTCACATTACCCACTACTTGTCTCAGTTAAACTCTAACAGCCACTTTTTCCAGGTTTTCTCGTGGCTTGTCTTTCTCATCTATTCCTCTTCTTCTTCTCATTAGAGAGGGAGACAGAAAGGACAGAGACATTAGGGAGACAGTAGATAGGGAGACAGAAGGGAGAAAGACAGTAGAGAGGGAGAAAGTAGGGAGACAGAAGGAAACCACCCATACCACGGTGGGTTCGAACCGCGGTCAGAGAGTCTCAAAACTCCAGACCGGTCTGGAGTTTTGAAACTCTCTGACCACGGGTTCGAACCCCACCCGTGTATGGTTGTTTGCAATCGTGTCATTACGATTTCGTGAGACAGAAGGGAGATAGTAAAGGAGAGAGATAGTAGGGAGGGAGACATAAGGGAGGTAGACAAAAGGGAGTGAGACAGTAGAGAGGGAGACAGAAGGGAGTGAGACAGAAGGGAGTGAGATACTAGTGAAACAGAAGGGAGACAATGGGGAGGGGGTAGAGAGGGAGACAATGGGAAGAGAGTAAAGAGGGAGACAGTTTGGAGACAGTAGAGAGGGAAAAAGGAGGGAGACAGTAGAATGTTAGACAGTAGGGAGGGAGACAGTAGAGAGGAGACAGAAGAGAGGAGACAGCAGAGAGGGAGACAGTAGGGAAGGAGACAGTAGGGAGGGAGTGTAGGGAGACAGTAGAGAGGAGACAGAAGGGAGGGAGACAACAGAGAGGGAGTAGAGTAGGGAGTAGAGAGGGAGAGCATAGGGAGGGAGACAGTAGACAGAGAGATAGTAGGGAGGCAGTAGATAGGGAGATAATAGGAAGACAGTAGGGAAGAAGTAGAGAGTTAGACAGTAGGAAGGGAGATAGGAGGGAGGGAGTAGAGAGTTAGACAGTAGAGAGTAGTGAGAGTAGGGAGCAGAGAGGGAGAGAGTAGGGAAGGAGACAGTAGATAGGGAGATAGTAGGAAGACAGTATGGAGGCAGTAGAGAGAGACAGTACGGAGATAGTAGGGAGAGCAGGGAGGAAGACAGCAGGGAGAGAGGCAGTAGAGAGAGAGACAGTAGGGATGGAGTAGAGGGAGTAGGGAGATAGCAGGGAGGAAGACAGCAGGGAGGGAGTCAGTAGAGAGACAGTAGGGAGGGAGGCAGTAGAGAGAGAGACAGTAGGGAGGGAGACAGAGGTCATCTGTCACTACATTATAGAGACAGTTAGTGTCATCGAGAATAACCTTAAGTAGTGCAGTGGTTAGTGTGGCTGTATAAGCTGGTTAACATCCCACTCTCCCGATTCTACCACTCCCTTCTCCCCTCCTCCCATCCCTCCCTCTCTCTCTCTCTTCCTTCATCCCTCCCTCCCTCCCCCTTCTTTCACACCACTCTTGGGACCATCTTTCTCTCCTTTTAGTATTCTTCACCACAACTTAAGGAGATACGGAATGTATGGTATTGAGGGTGTTGGAGGGGTGTTGGGTGATGGGGTGTGTTGGAGGGTGTTGGGGATGTTGGGGTGATGGAGTGTGTGTTGGAGGGGCTGTTGGAGATGCTTGGGTGATGGAGGGTGTGTTAGAGGGTGTTGGTGTTGGTAATACTGGATTGTTAGAGTGTGTGTTGGTGGGTGTTGTTGGTGATGCTGAGGTGTTGGAGGGTGTTGGAGTGTTGGAGGGTGTTGGTGATGCTGAGGTGTTGGATGGTGTGTTGGTGGGTGTTGGAGGGTGTGTTGGTGGGTGTAGAAGAGTGTTTTGGAGGGTGTTGGTGATGCTGTGGTGATGGAGGGTGTGTTGGTGGGTGTTGGAGGGTGTTAATGCTATGGTGATGGAGGGTGTGTTGGTGGATGTTGGAGAGTGTGTTGGAGAGTGTTGGTGATGCTGGGGTGTTGGAGGGTGTGATAGTGGGTGTTGGAGGGTGTGTTAGTGGGTGTTGGAGGGTGTGTTGGTGGGTGTTGGAGAGTGTGTTGGAAGGTGTTGGGGATGCTGAGATAATGGAGGGATTGTTGGAGAGTGTAGGGAAGTGTTGGGGATGCTGGGGTGATGGAGGGGGTGCTGGAGATGCTGGGGTGATGGAGGGGGTGTTGGAGGGGGTTGGGGATGCTGAGGAGATCTACCTGGAGGGTATTCCGGGGATCAACGCCTCCGCTGCCCGGTCCACGACCAGGCCTCCCGGTGGATCAGGGCCTGATCAACCAGGCTGTTACTGCTGGCTGCACGTAGTCCAACGTACGAAACACAGCCCGGCTGATCTGGCACCGACTTTAAGTATTTGTCCAGCTCCCTCTTGAAGGCAGCCAGGGGCCTATTGGTAATTCCCCTTATACATGGTGGGAGCTGTTGAACAGTCTTGGGCCCCAGACACTTATGGTGTGTTCTCTTAGTGTACTAATGACGCCCCTACTTTTCATTGGGGATATTTTGCACCGCCTGCCCAGTCTTTTACTTTCGTAGGGAGTGATTTCTGTGTGCAGATTCGGGACAATCCCTTCTAGGATTTTCCAAGTGTAGATTATGATATATCTCTCTCGCCTGCGTTCCAGTGAGTATAAGTCAAGTGCTTCCAAGCGTTCCCAGTAGTTAAGGTGTTTGATGGAACTTATATGTGTAGTAAAGGTTCTCTGTACACTCTCTAGATCTGCAATTTCACCTGCTTTGAACGGAGATGTTAATGTACAGCAATATTCCAGCCTAGAGAGAACAAGTGATTTAAAAAGGATCATCATTGGCTTGGCATCTCTTGTTTTGATCGTTCTCATTATCCATCCTATCATTTTCTTTGTAGTTGTGATCGTGGCATTGTTGTGATCCTTGAAAGTGAGATCCTCAGACATTACCACTCCTAGGTCCCTCACAGTATTTTTTCGCTCTACTGTATGATCAGAGTTTTTAGTATACTCTGTTCTAATTATTATTTCCTCCAGTTTTCCATAACGAAGTAGTTGGAATTTGTCTTCATTGAACATCATATTGTTTTCTGTTGCCCATTGGAAAACTTGGTTTATATCTTCTTGGAGGTTAACTGTGACCTCAATAGATGACAGTCTCATGCAGATCCTTGTATCGTCTGCAAAGGATGATACGGTGCTGTGGATTACATCTCTGTCTGTCTGATATGAGGATGAGGAACAGGAAGGGGGCGAGTACTGTGCCTTGTGGAACAGAGCTCTTCACTATGGCAGCTTCCTATTTAACTCTGTTGACCACTACTCTTTGTGTTCGATTGGTTAGAAAGTTAAACATCCATCTTCCCACTTTGCCAGTTATTCCTTTAACACGTATTTTGTGCTCTATTACGCCATGATCACATTTGTCAAAGATTTTGCAAAGTTTTTGTATATTACATCTGCATTCTGTTTTTCTTCCAGTGCATCCAAGACCATATCATAGTGATCCAGTAGTTGCGAGAGGCAGGAGCGACCTGCTCTGAACCCATGTTGCCCTGGATTGTGCAGTTTTTGAGAATCCAAGTGGTTTGCAATCGTGCTTCTTAGCACTGTTTCAAAGATTTTTATGATGTGGGACGTTAGAGCTATTGGTCTATAGTTCTTAGCTAATGCTTTGCTGCCACCTTTATGGAGTGGGGCTATATCCGTTGTTTTTAGTGACTTGGAATTTCACCCATCTCTAAGCTCCTCCACAGAATACTTAAGGCATGCGAAAGGGGTTTCTTGCAGTCTGTGCCTGGGGCTGAGTGCATGGGCATGTTGTCAATGGCTTTCTCAAAGTCTATCAGAGTTAGGGTAATGTCGGAAATATGGCATACATTGATGGAGTTTTGAGGTTCATTCATGAAAAAATAATTTGGATTGTCGATCTTTAGACTGATTAGTGACTCGCTAAACTCAGAGTATTGGGATTTCAGTATCTCACTTATTTCTTTGTTGTCATCTGTGTAAGTCCCATCTTGTCTGAGCAGGGGCCCGATACTAGATGTGGTATTTGCCTTGTTTTTGGCATATGAAAAAATATTTCGAATTTCTTTCAATTTCACTAATCACTTTTAGCTCCTCCTGTCTCTCCTGGATCCTGTATGAGTCCTTTAACTTAAGTTCGATACTTTCCACTTTCCTGGTCAGCGCTTTCTTCCGTGTATCAGATAATCTAGCGTTCTTGAGGAGCTCAGTGATTCTTCGTCGTCTTCTGTAGAGGGAACGTCTTTCTTTCTCCAGTTTACTTCTTCTCTTCTTTCTTAGGGGAATATGCCTTGAACATACTTCAGCTGCCAGGAAGTTGATCCTTTCAAGGCACTGGTTTGGATCCATGTTATTTAAGACATCTTCCCAACACATTTCATTTAAAACATTGTTCACCTGATCCCAGATGATGTTCTTGTTGTTGAAGTCACCTTCACAACTACGTGCATTTCGCTGATCAGGACTCCTGTGCATGTAAGTCTGAACTTCGATTAGATTGTGATCAGAATTAGTTGTTTTTGGTATTATGTCTCTTACCAGGTCCTCATTATTTGTGAGGATAAGGTCAAGTGTTTTCCAGTCTTGTTGGCTCCACTATCTGCTGACTTAGGATGTGTTTATCGCAGAGATTTAAAAGCTCATGTGTGTGTGACCTTTCATCTACGCTGCCTCCAGGGATTGTTTCTGCTATAACATTATTTGCTACATTCTTCCATTTTGTATGTCTTAGGTTGATATCACTAAGCAGTAAGATGTTTAGGAATGCTGGAAGGCTTTCCAGACAGTAATCAATTTTCAGTAGCTGTTCCTTGAACTGTTGGGAGGTCGCGTCTGGTGGCTTATATACAACCAGGTTTTGGTTCTCGATCTTTATTGTTAGAACTTCAACTACATCATCTGTGGTGTTCAGCATCTCCGTGCAGATGAGTGACTCTGACATACAGGCCAACATCCTCTTGTTGCCTGTTTTTTCTGTCATCTAAAAAAGTTTGTACCCATTTATCCATATTTCGTTGTCAAAGTGTGGGTCTCTGTGAAGGCTGTAAACGTCGCATTTGACTCCTCTAGAAGTCCACTGATAAAAAGTATTTTGTTGTTGGTGAATGACTTAAGGCCCTGTATATTAGCAAATATAAATGAAGTCGTATTCTGTGTTTGTTGGGGTGGATTTTGTTGTTGGCATCAGTAGTTGTGGTTCTGGAGGGCCATGGGGGGGGGCCACTGGCTGTGCCTCCAGTCCAACAAGGCTCCAAGGTGGTGGACTATTTTTGTTATTTCCTTCTATTTTCTTTGTTCGTTTCCTGCCACTAAAAAATCACTTGGAGTGAGGTTGTCGTAACTACTATTGTTTGTTTTATGAGGTCTGTAACTCCTGGTCCCTTTTAGATGGTATGCAGGGCAGTTGTTGTAGCACTGTTTTTGGAGTACCGAAGAGTGGCACATTTCTTTAGACAGGAGGTCACGGAATTTTTTGGGATGCTCAAAGTTGCATGTCCCAAACATGGAATTTGCACAATTTCGCTTTTGGTTGGGGTAGAATTTTTGGTAGATGTGTTCCCAATTTGTGCAGTTTCTATGACTGCACTATAATCCTCAGTATCCAAGCCAGGGCCACCCCGTCCTGCTTCTGGAGAAGTATTGAAGAGTGTTGGGGATGCTGGGGTGTTGAAGGGTGTTGGGGATGCTGGGGTGGTAGAGGGTGTTCGGGATGTTGGGGTGTTGGAGGGTATTGGAAGGTGTTGAGGTGTTGCATCAATAACAGTAGCAGCAACAACAAAAGTATCAGCAAAAACAGTAGCAATAACAACAGTAGACGCATCAACAGTACAAGCATCAACAGTACCAGCAACAACAAAAGTATCAGCAAAAACAGTAGGAACAACAGTAGACGCATCAACAGTAGCAGAAACAACAATAGAAGCAACAACAGTAGCAGCAACAACAGTAGCATCAACAACAGTAGCAGCAACAACAGTAGCAGCAACAACAGTAGCAGCAGCAACAGTAGCAGCAACAACAGTAGCAGCAACAACAGTAGCAGCAGTAACAGTAGAAGCAACAACAGTAGCACCAACAACAGTAGCAGCAACAACAGTAGCAGCAACAGTATCAGCAGCAACAGTAGCAGCAAAAACAGTAGCAGCAACAACAGTAGCAGCAACAACAGTAGCAACAACAACAGTAGCAGCAACTACAGTAGCAGCAACAACAGTAGTAGTAACAACAGTAGAAGCAGCAACAACAACAACAACAGCAGCAACAGGAGCGCCAACAGTGATGTGTCCGACCAACATTGGAAAGTTACCCAGGTATCGGACATTCTGTCAGTCATAAATATTTCATCAGAGAGAGAGAGCGAGAGAGAGCGAGAGCGAGAGCGAGAGAGAGAGAGGAGCGAGAGCGAGAGAGAGAGAGAGAGAGAGAGAGAGAGAGAGAGAGAGAGAGAGAGAGAGAGAGAGGAACTGCAGCAAAGAGGATAAGGCTCCCTTGGGCCACAAGTCAGCTTTGTGGAAGAACGGTCTAAATGCTACACAGGGAGGGAGATACTGAGGGAGAATGAGGGAGGGAGGATAAAGTAGAGAGAGGGAGGAAGGGTGAGGTAGAGGGAGGGAGCAGGAGTGAAACTGAAGGAGGGAGGAGGGAGAGCGAGACATTGAGCGAGAAACTGAGAGAGGGGAAAGAAAGTGTGGTACCGCTAGGCAATACCAAGCAGCAAGACTTGTAATAATCGATGTTTTGATGGTACTGAAGACAGAGGTTCGAGCCCACACGTGTGTGTGTGTGTGTGCACAAGGACCTAGACAGCCTTGTCGTCAGAGTAACTATGGCAACCGACAGACAGCCTTGAGTTAAGGGTAATTACCTTACATCTCTCTCTCTCAGCACTGACAATGCTGTGAGAGGAGTGAACATGTGTGTGAGAGTAGAAGTCCCAGCAGCACATCCCAGCAGATGTTTCTTTCAGTACCCCCGAGTTTCAGAAAATCTTATAACGAAGAACAGTATCTCATGTTGTCCCTGGCAGGCAGTGACAGCGACAGCAGTGCATTCACGACCCTCACAATGTTAGAGCTACCTCAAGAAAGGTGAGGCATCCCTCAGGATGGTTTACACCTCTCCAGCATCTACGTGAACTCTACTACCAGTCAGGTATGCAAAGCAGGTGTGGAAAGTAGACAAGTTGGCCACTACACTGCTGCCACAGTAACAGAGTGGCAGGTACTGGCAGACACTAATACTGCTGAGATCAAATTACGACATACATTATACATAGGTATATACACAGGATGCACAAGGAAAGACTGACTTATAAGGGCCCGGCAGTAGATACTCCCAATAGATAGTAAAAATATCTATCAGTATAGGGTCGTCAACATGACTGACACTACCTATGGAAATTAATAGCGACCAAAACAGAAACAAAAATATGAGGAGGTTACCCTGGGCTTTGGAAGCAAATATAAATCGACTGAATGTTCAGAGGCTGGACTAGGAGCTATGGCTCGACCCCTCTTTCCTCCAGTATCACAAACAGAAGGACCCAGATAAAGGACAGACGCTGCAAGCGTGTATATATATTATATATATATATATATATATATATATATATATATATATATATATATATATATATATATACATACAAGAGTTGAGGGGAGATTGGAACTACAGGGGGATAAGAACGGTAATCCAACATTGTATTCCAGATCACTGTCAAAACTTACATTGAGTTGCAGTTAGTGGCTATGGCACCACTTTCAAGTATACATTATGTGGCATGTTGGGACGACCTCATTACTGGTGATGCTCATGGTAGAATGGAAAAGCTGCTGCCTTGTGCTTGTTCTCCTTTCCGTGCCACCCCCCACCCTCTCTCTCTCATACGTGGCCAACTAATCCCGTCTTTGCATCGGCTTCTTCCCACAAATTATGTCTGGTTGTAATCCCAATAATTCAGCTGCGTTATGGGAAAATTTCACCATAAATTATGCTTCTCCTTCTTCTTCATCATCTTCTTCATCATCTTCTTCTTCTTCTTCTTCTTCTTCTTCTTCTTCTTCTTCTTCTTCTTCTTCTTCTTCTTCTTCTTCTTCTTCTTCTTCTTCTTCTTCTTCTTCTCTAGCATTTATTTCTAATAAAAATTAATAAAAACCATTTTAAATTATTACATAATTTATTGTCAGTAAAGCAGCAATGTACAAAACAGTGTCACTTGTAAATAATCCAGTGATTTATTTCACATGAATTAATAACCTCACTAGAGAGACAAACTAATTAAGAGTTAATTATCTCTTAACTTTCTCTAAATCATCGTTCTCAAATAATAATAATAATCCTATATAATATAATATAATAATATAATCTTTATTTACTACAAGTACATGTACAAGGTATACAGTCCTAGCTGACATTAATGACATACTACTATATAGAAAGCCGCTTGTTATGCTAAGCAATTCGGGCAAATTAGGTCAGTGTCCCAGGATGCGACCCACACCAGTCGACTAACACCCAGATACCCATTTTACTGATGGGAAACATAGACAACAGGTGTAAAGAAACACGATCACTGTTTCTACCCTGGTTGGGAATCGAACCCAGGCCCTCGCCGTGTGATTCAATGATCTTCAGTTTTGTGGAGTGATGGAATAAAGATGGTGAGGATATAGCAAGTTAGTTACAGTAGAAATACAATGGGACAAGTTGTGTTACCATTACTATAAATAATCTACATCTTGTTAGTTTAACTTTATATCATCACAATGGACAGCTAAAATTTGCTCTAAAATAAAAATAAAAGTTATATTATTTAAAAGTGCAAAACATTTACTTTTTGGCGCTTACGCATTTGTGACTCGGCCTCATATATCCTGAATAGGTACTTAGTAGCAAATTATCATTAGTAAGCAACATACCAGTGGAAAGAACAGCAAATGTAGGCTTGCTGACAACAAGAACATTTGTCACTCCCACTGTGGCCAGAAGTCCCATCTCTGCAGGTCCAAGAAGAGTACCCGATGACAAAATCTTCTGCCCTACAGCTATATCACAACCCAGTGGCCGAATGTCTTGTTCCTTGCTAGGAGCTTTCAAGATCTTAATTTCAAGCTCAGTGCGACCATCATTCGCTTCCTTCACAAGTTCTGTGTCTTCTACCTGGACTACAGCATCAGCTCCCAGTGGTATTGGTGCACCAGTGTTCACTCTCACACACTTCCCACTGCTCACTTTCAACTTCTCCGGTCGACATCCAGCTGCTGAATCGCCATCTACAGCTCGCACACCAGCACCATCAGATGACAACACAGCATATCCATCTTTAATGGAAGCTGGAAATGGAGGAAGTGGATCATTGGCAATGATGTCTTGAGCCAAGACAAACCCCAGAGCATCTTGCATAGGAACAACCTTATTAGTACACTGGTCTGCATGAGAGAGGATAATCTCAAGAGCTTCTGAGACAGATATCATCGGGTAGGGAGACTTCCTTGGCCTACCAGAAATACGAGTTACATCTGCCTTCGATGTCATATTTCCAGTCTCATCTCTCTGGTGATGGTGGCATTTGTGATGGTGATAGTGATGAGCATGTTGATGCTGATGAGCACTGGGTTGATGATGTTGACAGGCAGTGGTATGATGTCTACAGCTACTTCCCTCAGCTTGTAAAGCATCATGGGTCTTCTCTACTGGTGCTTTCCAATCCATAAGTAAGTCAACGGCATGTGGAATAGCAGGTGCAATAAACCTTAGGCATTCCTCAGACGCCTTCTTGCTTCCTGGTAATGTTACAATTAATGTTCGGCCTCGATAGCCACAAACTGGCCTTGACAACATAGCTAGTGGGGTGATCTATCTAAATCATCCTTCTATATCTAAATAATCTGACTGTAAACAATCGTGCTCTGTAAATAATTGTTATATTTCTAAATAATTGTTAGATTTCTAAACAATCGTTCTATCTCTACATAATCGTTATATTTCTAAATAATTTATTCATAACAATAATTTGCAATAACTGGATTATGCTGACGAATACTTGTTTATATTTTCGTTTTCTGTGCAAATTCCGTTTCGAGTAAACTGTGTTGTGCTTAAATTCCGTTCTCTGTGCAAATCTCGTTATCTCTACAATTTCCATTTTCTTTGCAAATTCCGTTTTCTGTACAAAATTCCGTTTTCTATGGCAATTGTGAGGAGGGTGTACTGTAGCATATATAATTGAGGGTGGTGCCAGGAGACGCTTCTGATGTGTGTTTCAGAAAACAAGGAAATCTGGCCTGCCTCCCCCACACACCATCAATGTTGGAGGTGCACACACACACCTCCCTCACTCCCTGCCACGTCTACTGTTGCTGAGGGAGGTGAGGTGGAGTGAGGGTGGTGGTGGTAGTATTGCTGGTAGTTGTGGTGAACCCACAGGTGCTGGTAGTGAAAGGAAGTGTGAGTGGTGGTTGGTGAGGTAGTGGGACTGATGTTGGTGGTGGTGGTTGGTAAGGTAGTGGGACTGATGGTGGTGGTGGTTGGTAAGGTAGTGGGACTGATGGTGGTGGTGGTTGGTGAGGTAGTGTGACTGATGGTGGTGGTGGTGGTTGGTGAGGTAGTGGGACTGATGGTGGTGGTTGGAGAGATAGTGGGACTGATGGTGGTGGTTGTGGTGGTTGGTGAGGTAGTGTTGAAACCCACTACCTCAAACACTATTTCAACACCACCACTGATTGTGATGGTTGTTGAAGTGGTAGTGCTGATTGTTGTGTTTGTTGAGGTGGACTGATTGCTGTGTTTGTTCAGGTGGACTGATTGTTGTGTTTGTTGAGGTGGACTGATTGTTGTGTTTGTTCAGGTGGTGGGACTGATTGTTGTTTGTTCAGGTGGTGGGACTGATTGTTGTGTTTGTTCAGGTGGTGGGACTGATTGTTGTGTCTGTTCAGGTGGACTGATTGTTGTGTTTGTTCAGGTGGTGGGACTGATTGTTGTTTGTTCAGGTGGTGGGACTGATTGTTGTGTTTGTTCAGGTGGTGGGACTGATTGTTGTGTCTGTTCAGGTGGACTGATTGTTGTGTTTGTGGAGGTGGTGGGACTAACTGATGTAAGTATTGGTGGTAGTGGCTGAGGCGGTGAAGCTGGTGTTGGTCTGAGGTAGTGATTACCGAGGTGAAGGGGCTAACTGTGGTTGTGTCGGTGGGGGGAAACTGTGGTTGTGTAGGTGGGGGAAACTGTGGTTGTGTAGGTGGGGGGAAACTGTGGTTGTGTAGGTGGGGGAAACTGTGGTTGTGTAGGTGAGGGAAACTGTGGTTGTGTAGGTGGGCAAACTGACTGCGGTGGATATTGAAGGGCGGGGAGTGTCTGTCTATGAGTTCCTCTCTCTGTCTGCCTGATATGTAAATTACCATAAAACGATACAAATGTCTGAAAAAATAAGACTGTTATGTGAATTGCTGAATCCCCTCTGGTGTGTGTGTGTGTGTGTGTGTGTGTGTGTGTACTCACCTAATTGTGGTTGCAGGGGTCGAGACTCAGCTCCTGGCCCCGAGTGTGTGTGTGTGTGTGTGTGTGTGTGTGTGTGTGTGTGTGTGTGCAGATGTCTGGGATGTTGTCTGCCCTCTCCCGCACACATGACTCTTCATGAAGGAAACGTTTTCCAGCTGTGTGTGGAGGTTCATACAAGCGCGCACGCACACACATAACACACACACACACACACACATGAAGTGGAATAGTCTAGGAAGTGATTTAGTGGAGGCAGGATCCATACATAGTTTTAAGAAGAGCTATGATAAAGCTCATGGAGCAGGAAGAGTGACCTAGTAGCGACCAGTGAAGAGGCGGGGCCATGAGTTATGACTCGACCCCTGCAACCATAATTAGGTGAAATTAGGCGAGTACACACACTACACCCATTACACACTACACACACACACTACACACACACACTACGCACACACTACACACACACACACTACGCACACACTACACACACACACACACTACGCACACACTACACACACACACACGGAACAGAAGGGGTGGAGGAGTGGCACTGCTCATCAAAAACCGATGAGATTTTGATGAGCTGGAGAGAGGAGACAGAGGAGAAGCAAGAGACTACATAATAGGAACACTTCAGTCTGGAGGTCCTAAGGTGGTAATTGCAGTGATGTATAACCCTCCACAGAACAGCAGGAGGCCAAGGCAGGAGTATGACGAGAGCAATAGAGTGATGGTTGATACACTGGCTGAAGTAGCCAGAAGGGCTCATGCGAGCAGGGCAAAGCTGCTGATTGTGGGTGACTTCAATCACAAGGAAATCGACTGGGAGAACCTGGAGCCATATGGGGGCCCAGAAACGTGGAGGGCTAAGATGATGGAGGTGGTACTGGAAAACCTCATGTACCAACACGTAAGGAACACTACCAGAGAAAGAGGAGAGGATGAGCCAGCAAGACTGGACCTAGTATTCACCTTGAGTAGTGCAGATATTGAGGACATCATATGAAAGACCCTCGGGGCCAGTGATCACGTGGTCCTGAGCTTCGAATATATAGTAGAGTTACAAGTGGAGAAGGAAGAAGGGACGGCAGGACGAAGCAAGCCAAACTACAAGAAAGGGGACTACAGAGGTATGAGGAATTTCCTGCACGGAATTCAGTGGGACAGAGAGCTGGCAGGGAAGTCAGTAAACGAGATGATGGAATGTGTGACAACGATATACAAGGAAGCTGAGAGGTTTGTACCCAAGGGTAACAGAAACAACGAGAAAGCCAGGATGAGCCCTTGATTCGCCCAAAGGTGTAGAGAGGCCAAAACCAAGTGTGCTAGAGAATGGAAGAAGTATAGAAGGCAAAGGACCCAGGAGAATAAGGAGAGTAGTCGTAGAGCCAGAAATGAATATGCACAGGTAAGAAAGGAGGCCCAACGAATATGCGAAAATGACATAGCAGCAAAAGCCAAATCTGACCCGAAGCAGTTGTACAGCCACATCTTGTTCTTCTTTATTTCCTCTATTGTCCATGGGGAAGTGGAAAAGAATCTTTCCTCTGTAAGCCATGCGTGTCGTATGAGGCGACTGAAATGCCGGGAGCAATGGGCTAGTAACCCCTTCTCCTGTATACATTTACTAAAAAAGAGAAGAAAAACTTTATAATTATTATTATTATTATTATTATTATTATTATTATTATTATTATTATTATTATTATTATTATTATACTATACTGGTTACAAAAACCTGGTGAGTGAAACGTCTCCTAAACTAATGTTCATCATAGTGTGTACGTTTCTCCTTTACAACTGTATTATTGTATCCATTTTCCTATTTATATTGGTATTTAAAATAAATCAAATTTAGTCATAAAAATTCAATGAAACGAACAGAAAACGAAGACTGCACAACTTTTGTTTCCAAATTTCCGTTTTCTATTTTTACGCATTTTACCCTGCACTAAAGTGTTTCTTCCTTGCATGGTGGCCACGCTGCTGGCAGGGAATGAGGCTATAGAGATGACCAATATATTACTCTCTGCCTCCCTTCTCCATATTCTTCTCCTTTTTTCACACGTTTTATTAGTAAGAGTTTTCCTTTCTCCTCTTCTCCCTCTTATTGCCCTCTCCAGCTCCCTCATGCTATGACTGGATTTGACTGCCTGCACATATCAAAGCCAGTCATAGCATGAGCCAGTTCAAGAAGAGAGCCAAAAGGTACCTAATGAATGTAGAGACAGAAAGGGAAGAGAATTATTTTTTATTTTTTTTAGCTAACATACATGTAAATGTAAATAACTATTTTTACCTTATTCCTAGTATACAGTGGACCCTCGGTTAACGAATACCCCGGAAATCGTGCAATTATGTAAGTATAATTTTGTAAGTTCTTGTGGAAGTGTATTTTTGGGGGTCTGAAATAGACTAACCTACGTGAAATTTTTCCTTAAGGGAGTAAATTCGTTCGGTAATGGCACTTGAGCAGACTTCAAGAGTGAAGTTTTTACGAAACTCGGGGGTCCACTGTATATAGTTTATAGTATAATAACATATATCTCCTACAGTGTATAATATTAAGGTATTAAATGGACCCCAATCGAAAGATAAGTAGTTAGACTATTGGGTTTAGTCCTGACTCTTTCTCTTCTACTTAAGCTCTTCCTCTCACCGGCTATTCTTCTTCTGTCCCCACTTCCCCCTCGCCCCTAGTGGGTCCTTACCTGAGAGTCTGAACTAACTAACTAACCCCAATCGAGGGATTCGATCACCATTCCCAGCCCTTTTAGGGCAGGGTAGGTGCCAAAGCTAGAGCTTGCTGCCCTTCCCGTCAGCCTCCCTGGGGCGGGGAAGATGGCAGACCAGAGTGGTCTAGCTTCTCCCTACGAGCCGTGCTGGTGGCGAATGTGGCTAGGCCTGGGGACAGTTGGTCCCAACGATGAGGGGGTACTTGTACCTCCTCCCATGGGAGACATAGGTCTCTGATACTCCCACGACAGGGAGCCGGAGCCGGGTCGCCATCTGGAATAGACCCGGGCCGGGAGAATTCCCGGCGAATCAACACCTCCTTCTCCTGGACCCCAATGGAAATAAGTCACTCTGTCTGACTTTTTTGGGTTATCCTAGTCTTTCTACACATATGCTGCTATGTATGATAATCTATGTAACTGTATTTATGTATACCTGAATAAACTTACTTATTCTCTTTCCCTCTCAATGCCCTCTCCCTCTTTCTCCATCCCTCTCTCAATATTCTTGCCTACATATTCTTGTTACCTCCTGATGTCATGTCGTCACCAATATGTAATTGAGGAGGTCAAATCTCTGTTCCTGACCTCTCCTGTTAACCAACAACTGACATGCAGTGGTTTCTATATTCGAGAACTGTCGTAACTCCTCCTGAAACTGTGTATGCAAATGACTTCCTTCAATTAATTCCACTTTCTTACCACTCTGAGACTAGCTGAAAAGTACTTCCTAACGTCCCCGTGACACAACTGATGACTGTGGCTTGATGTACTTTGTAAATAAGAGACATGTGTAACACCAGGGGTCGAGCCATAGCTCCTGGCCCTGCCTAAGATGATGACAGTATATATACCAGGTTTTTGTAACCTTATCTGGAGTTGCTTGCGGAAGTCACCGCCCCAGCTTCCCGGTTCCAGGCCAGGTGTGAGACTAGTACCAGACAATAGTTGTGATACTAGTACTGGAGAACAGGTGTGAGACTAGTACTGGAGAACAGGTGTGATACTAGTACTGGAGAACAGGTGTGATACTAGTACTGGAGAATAGGTGTGATACTAGTACTGGAGAATAGGTGTGATACTAATACTGGAAACAGTTGTGATACTAGTACTGGAGAACAGTTGTGATACTTGTACTGGAGAACAGGTGTGATACTAATACTGGAGAATAGGTGTGATACTAGTACTGGAGAATAGGTGTGATACTATACTGGAGAAAGGTGTGATACTAGTACTGAGAATAGTTGTGATACTAGTACTGGAGAATAGGTGTAAGTACTGGTGAATGTACTGGAGAACAGTTGTGATACTTAGTACTGGAGAATAGGTGTGATACTAGTACTGGAGAATAGGTGTGATACTAGTACTGAGAATATGATACTAGACGAGAATAGGTGTGATACTAGTACTGGAGAACAGTGTGATACTAGTACTGGAAACAGGTGTGATACTAGTACTGGAGAACAGTTGTGATACATGAGTACTTGGATACTATCTGAGACAGTTTGATACTTAGTACTGGAGAACAGGTGTGATACTGTACTGAGAACAGGTGTGATACTAATACTGGAGAACAGTTGTATACTATACTGGAGAATAGGTGTGATACTAATACTGGAGAATAGGTGATACTAGTACTGGAGAATAGTGTGATACTATACTGGAGAACAGTTGTGATACTTGTACTGAGAATAGTTGTGATACTATACTGGAGAACAGTGTGATACTAATACTGGAGAATAGTTGTGATACTAATACTGGAGAACAGGTGTGATACTAGTTACGGTATACTATAAAAGTTGTGATACTAGTACTGGAGAACAGTGTGATACTAATACTGGAGAACAGTTGTGATACTATACTGGAGAACAGGTGTGATACTATACTGGAGAACAGTGTGATACTGTACTGGAGAACATGTGAAACTTGTACTGGAGAACATGTCTGTATGATACTTGTTACACTGGAGAACAGGTGTATACTATACTGGAGAATAGGTGTGATACTAGTACTGAGAACAGTGTGATACTAGTACTGGAGAACAGGTGTGATACTAGTACTGGAGAACAGTTGTGATACTAGTACTGAGAACAGGTGTGATACTATACTGAGAAAGTGTGATACTAGTACTGGAAAATAGGTGTGATACTATACTGGAGAACAGGTGTAACTAACTAGAAAGTTGATACTTACTGGAGAACAGGTGTGATACTAGTACTGGAGAACAGGTGTGATACTAGTACTGGAGAACAGTTGTGATACTAGTACTGGAGAAAGGTGTGATACTAGTACTGGAGAACAGGTGTGATACTAGTACTGGAGAACAGGTGTGATACTAGTACTGGAGAACAGTGTGATACTAGTACTGGAGAACAGTTGTGATACTAGTACTGGAGAACAGGTGTGATACTAATACTGGAGAACAGGTGTGATACTAGTACTGGAGAATAGGTGTGATACTAGTACTGGAGAATAGGTGTGATACTAGTACTGGAAGGTGATACTACTGAAACAGTGATACTAGTACTGGAGAACAGTTGTGAACTGTATACAACAGGTGTGAAACTGGAGAACAGATGTGATACTAGTACTGGAGAATAGGTGTGATACTAGTACTGGAGAATAGGTGTGAAACTGGTACCATACAACAGGTGTGAGACTGGTACAACACAACAGGTGTGAGACTGGTAGCAGACAACAGGTGTGAGACTGGTACCAGACAACAGGTGTGTGACTGCTACCACACAACAGGTGTGTGACTGGTACCAGACAACAGGTGTGTGACTGGTACCAGACAACAGGTGTGTGACTGGTACCAGACAACAGGTGTGAGACTGGTACCATACAACAGGTGTGAGACTGGTACCACACAACAGGTGTGAGACTGCTACCACACAACAGGTGTGAGACTTGTACCACACAACAGGTGTGAGACTGTACCAAACAGTGTGAACTATACAGACACAGGTGTGAGACTGATACCAGACAACAGGTGTGAGACTGGTACCACACAACAGGTGTGAGACTGGTACCACACAACAGGTGTGAGACTGGTACCAGACAACAGGTGTGAGACTGGTACCAGACAACAGGTGTGAGACTGCTACCACACAACAGGTGTGAGACTGCTACCACACAACAGGTGTGAGACTGCTACCACACAACAGGTGTGAGACTGATACCAGACAACAGGTGTGAGACTGCTACCACACAACAGGTGTGAGACTGGCACCACACAACAGGTGTGAGACTGGTACTACACAACAGGTGTAGAGACTGGTACTACACAACAGGTGTGAGACTGGTACCACACAACAGGTGTGAGACTGGTACCACACAACAGGTGTGAGACTGCTACCACACAACAGGTGTGAGACTGTGTACGGTGTACTCTCTTGTGTTGTTAGTGGACACCATATCAACAGTCTGCTCACAGTCCAGGAAGGTGCAGTCCACCAGTCAATCTCTTTCAAACTTCCAGTAATTTGTATAGTTGCTGGTCCTGGTAATTATAACTTCACCCGATGTCTGGTACCAACTACTGTTATCAGTCTGTCTCTATCTCCTCTCTTTCCTTACTCAACTGCTGCTATCGGTCTGTCTCTAACTCTCTCTTTCCTCCCTCTCCCGGATGGTTCCGTCCACTCCGCCAGAGGTCATCAGGACCTGCAGGGACAATTTTTGTGAGGTGCAATCAAGAGAAGGATGGTGCCTGGGGGTCAGGCTAGACTACACACCAGTCCTCAGAAATATTGACGTATCTTCCCACTCCACTTATCCTCCATCCTCCACTGACCACACAGGCAGTGTGGGGGCTATGTGGATGCGTGGAGGAGGAGGGAATGTAATGGTGTAGTGGAGAGGGTGCAGTGTGCAGGGAGAGAAGGGTAATATTGTTGGTAAATAGCAACCATGCGAAGAGTTCTTACTTCCGAGTCCGAAACGGAAGCCTGTTAAAATTTTGCACTCTGGCAGGATTTCTGATTTTTTTTCCCTATCTGTCTCATGAATTTGTAAGATGGCAGGTGTGTTTCTTAGTAGGTCTTATACCTGTAATATTTAATTTCCAATTAAGAAGGCCTAGTGTGAGACCGAGACGAGAAGGCCATTGCTGTTTTTGGTATATGTGAATGACATGACGGAAGGGATAGACTCAGAAGTGTCTCTGTTTGCAGATGATGTAAGTTAATGAGGAGAATTAAATCTAATGAGGATCAGGCAGGACTACAAAGGGACTTGGACAGGCTGCAAGATTGGTCTAGCAACTGGCACCTGGAATTTAACCCTACCAAATGCAAAGTCATGAAGATCGGAGAAAGGCAAAGAAGACCGCAGACAGAGTATAGGCTAGGTGGCCAAAAGCTGCAAACCTCACTCGGGGAAAATGATCTTGGGGTGAGTATAATACCGAGCACATCTCCTGAGGCACACATCAACCAGATAACTGCTGCAGCATATGGGCGCCTGGCAAACCTGAGAACAGCGTTCTCAGTACTCTGTACACCATATACGTCAGACTCATACTGGAGTATGCAGCACCAGTTTGAAACCCACACCTGGTCAAGCACGTCAAGAAATTAGAGAAAGTGCAAAGGTTTGCAACAAGGATAGTTCCAGAGCTAAGGGGAATGTCTTACGAAGAAAGCTTAAGGGAAATCAGTCTGACGACACTGGAGGACAGGAGGGTTAGGGTAGACATGATAACGACATGCAAAATACTGCGAGGAATAGATAAGGTGGACAGAGACAGGATGTTCCAGAGATGAGACACAGAAACAAGGGGTCACATTTGGAAGTTGAAGACTCAGATGAGTCAAAGGGATGTTAGGAAGTATTTCTTCAGTCATAGAATTGTCAGGTGGAACAGTCTGGCAAGTGATGTAGTGGAGGCAGGAACCATACATAGCTTTAAGACGAGGTTTGATAAAGCTCATGGAGCAGGGAGAGAGAGTACCTAATAGCAATCAGTGAAGAGGCCGGGCCAGGAGCTATGACTCGACCTCTGCAACCACAAATAGGTGAGTACACACACACACACACACACACAGGAGCCAGGAGCTGAGTATCGACCCCTGCAACCACAATTAGGTGAGTACACACACACACACACACACACACACACACACACACACACACACACACACACACACTCACACTCACACTCACACACTAATACTCGACCTTTGACCAGTGTGGAGCAGGTCAGCCTAAATTACAGTATATCCCAATTCCAAAATATTTCCCCACATCCCAAAATATTTCCCTACATCTCATAATATTTTCCTCACATCCCAAAACATTTCCCCACATCCCATAATATTTCCCTACATCTCATAATATTTCCCCACATCCCAAAATCAGCCCTCTCCCTCATCGCATTTTCATTAATCCCAGAACAATTTTCTTTGCAAGATCAAAGAAATTATTTTCCCCAACTTCTCTTTGGCATTTCCCCTCTACCCTTTCCACCCCCTTCCCTTTACCCCACGAAGCTTACATTACTTATATATATATATATATATATATATATATATATATATATATATATATATATATATATATATATATATATATATATATATATATATATATAATTTTAACACATCGGCCGTTTCCACCAAGGCAGGGTGGCCCGAAAAAGAAAAACTTTCATCTTCATTCACTTAATCACTGTCTTGCCAGAGGCGCGCTTACAATACAGTTAAAGGACTGCAACATTAACACCCCTCCTTCAGAGTGCAGACACTGTACTTCCCATCTCCTGGATTCAAATCCGGCCTGCTGGTTTCCCTGAATCCCTTCATAAATGTTACCTTGCTTACACTCCAACAGCACATCAAGTCCTAAAAAGCCATTTGTCTCCATTCACTCCTATCTAACAGTGTCAGTAGTGTTACTGTGTACTATACTTAGATAATCCCAGCTACTTTATAGATAGGCTCCCTTGCTAGCTGTGACGTCATAAGACCAAGACCCTCACACGTGAGCCGAAGGCCACAATATTCATCCTAAGTTCAAGGATAGGCTTAGACTCCATGCCAGGCCTGGACTTCTCCTCAAGACTCTCTTATTTATACGCCTCCAAGACATCCAACATATGTATTTCTTACTCGAATATCTCCTCAAGAACCCCCACGACAACATGCTCACGCACGCTTGCTGGAAGAATAAGCCCTTCGCACACAAAACCTCCTTTACCCCCTCCATCCAACCGTTCCTAAGTCAACCCCTACCCCGCCTTCCCTCCACCACAGATTTATACACTCTTGAAGTCATTCTGTTTCGTTCCATCCTCTCTACATGTCCGAACTACCTCAATAACCCCTCTTAATCCCTTTGGATAACAGTTTGGGTAATCCCGCACCTCCTCCTAATATCCAAACTATGGATTCTCTGCATTATATTCACACCACACATTGCCCTCAGACATATCTCCACTGCCTCCAACTACCCATATAAGAGCGTTGGTATAACAATACTCTCATACATCCCTCTTTTTTCCTTTGTCAATTCTATGATTCACCTCATCTTTCATAGACACACTCCCAAATATCTAAAAACATTCAACTCCTCCATACTCTCAAATCTGATATCCAATCTTTCGTTACCTATTTTTTTTTTGTTATCCTCATCACCTTACTCTTTCCAATATTCACTTTTAATTTCCTTCTTTTACATATCCTACAAAACTCATCAACCAACCTCTGCAACTTCTCTTCAGAATCTCGCAAAAGCACAGTGACATCAGCAAAGAGCAACTGTGACAACTCCCACTTTGTGTTAGATTCTTTATCCTTTAACCCCACACCTCTTGCCAACACCCGAGCATTCACTTCTCTTACAACTCCATCTATTAATATTGAACAACCACGGCGGCATCACACATCTTTGTATGAGGCCTACTTTTACTGAGAAATAATCTCACTCTCTCCTACATACTCTAACCTGAGCCTCATATATATATATATATATATATATATATATATATATATATATATATATATATATATATATTATATATATATATATATATATATATATATATATAATATATATATATATAATATATTGTTGAAAATAAGAAAAGTTTTGAGTGAGTTAATAAGTTAAAAATAGGAGAGGAGAGTTATTAAATGGAGAGTTAGAGGTATCGGGAAGATGGAGGGAATATTTTGAGGAATTGTTAAATGTTGATGAAGACAGGGAAGCTATGATTTCGTGTATTGCTGAAGGAGGAATAACATCTTATAGGAGTGAGGAAGAACAAGTTGTGGGTGTGGAGGAAGTGCGTGGGGAAAGTGGGTAAAATGAAAGGGGGTAAAGCACCTGGGATTGATGGGATAAAGATAGAAATGTTAAAAGCAGGTGGGGATATAGTTTTGGAGTGGTTAGTATTTTTATTTAATAAATGTATGGAAGAGGGTAAGGTACCTAGGGATTAGCAGAGAGCGTTCATAGTTCCTTTGTATAAAGGCAAAGGGGACAAAAGAGAGTGTAAAAATTATAGGGAAATAAATCTGTTGAGTATACTTGGTAAAGTGTATGGTAGAGTTATTATTGAAAGAATTAAGAGCAGGATAGCAGATGAACAAGGAGGCTTTAGGTAGGGTAGGGAGTGTGTAGACCAAGTGTTTGCAGTGAAATATATAAGTGAACAGTATTTAAATAAGGGTAGCGTGAAAAGTTTTTACGAGGATAGTGAAGCTCAGGTTAGAGTATGTAGGCGAGAGGGAGATTATTTCCCAGTAAAAGGAGGCCTTAGACAGGGATGTGTGATGTCACCGTGGTTGTTCAATATATTTATAGATGGAGTTGTAAGTGAAGTGAATGCTCAGGTGTTGGCAAGAGGTGTGGGGTTAAAAGATAAAGAATTTAACACAAAGTGGGAGTTGTCACAGTTGCTCTTTGCTGATGACACTGTGCTTTTGGGAGATTTTGAAGACAAGTTGCAGAGGTTGGTGGATGAGTTTGGTAGGGAATGTAAAAGAAGGAAACTAAAAGTGAATATAGGAAAGAGTAAGGTGATGAGGATAACAAAATATTAGGTAATGGAAGATTTGATATCAGATTGGAGGGAGAGAATATGGAGGAAGTGAAAGTGTTCAGATATTTGGGAGTGGATGTGTCAGCAGAGCAGATGGGTCTATGAAGGATGAGGTGAATCATAGAATTGACGAGGGGAATAAAGTGAGTGGTGCACTGAGGAGTCTGTGGAGACAAAGAACTTTATCCATGAAAGCAAAGAGAGTATAGTTATACCAACGCTCTTGTATGGAAGTGAGGCATGGGTTGTGAATGTTGTAACAAGGAGAAGGCTGGAGGCAGTAGAGATGTTATGTCTGAGGACAATGTGTGGTGTGAATACAATGCAGAGAATCCGTAGTTTCGCGATTAGGAGGTGTGGGAGTACCAAAACTATTATCCAGAGGGCTGAGGAGGGGTTATTGAGATGGTTTGGACATGTAGAGAGGGTGGAACGAAATAGAATGACTTCGAGAGTGTATAAATCTGTAGTGGAGGGAAGGCGGGGTAGTGGTCGGCCTAGGAAAGGTTGGAGGGAGGGGGTAAAGGAGGTTTTGTGTGCGAGGGGCTTGGACTTCCAGCAAGCGTGCGTGAGCGAATAAAGTCAAATGTTTTTTAGGACTTGACGTGCTGTTGGAGTCTAAGCAAGGTAACATTTATGAAGGGGGTCAAGGAAACCTGCAGGCAGGACTTGATTTCTGGAAATGAGAAGTACAGTGTCTGCACTCTGAAGGAGGAGTGTTAATGTTGCAGTTTTATAACTGTTGTGTAAGCATGCCTCTGGCAAGACAGTGATGGAGTGAATGATGATGAGAGTTTTTCTTTTTCGGGTCACCCTGCCTTGGTGGAAGACGGCCGATGTGTTATTATATATATATATATATATATATATATATATGTGTGTGTGTGTGTGTGTGTGTGCTTTTAATATATATATATGTCGTGCCGATTAGGTAAAACTGGTTAATTAGCAAGAACTCATGAGAAATTAAGTCCTTTTTAAAATTTTCTCTTACACGTTTAAAGATATATTTTTCATTTATGTTAATGTAAGAATTTATAATTTTGTACCAAGAAAACTTTGAAAACCTACCTAACCTTATTACAACAAGCGCATTTTAATTAGCCTAGCAACTAAATATATTTTAGATACGTTAACATTAATTTAATAACTACACAAGACAATGAAATATATTTTTTCGTTATGTTCAGAATGATTTGGCCAAATGTATTATACACATATTTTCATTGTCTTATATGGCAAGGTGAGCGTTGCTATTTAGCCAAAATCAAGTTTTACCTAATCGGCAGACTATATATATATATATATACATACATACATACATACATATATATATATATATATATATATATATACAGCACATATATGTATTGTGCACAAAGATGTAAGTGTATGTACGTCTGAAGGAACAGGTGAACTATGAGTCACACTCCAGACTGTCAGGAAAATCTAATGAAAAATACAAGATTACGTTCACAGGTAAACCAGGGGTGATACCTACACACACACACACACACACACACACACACACACACACACACACATATATACACACACACAAACACACACACACATACACAAACACATACAAACACACACAGACAAAAAAAAGATGGGTTACCCAAGAACAGGGTGGATGAACCTGGAAGGGAAGAACCTGAGAGGGAAGATTGGGAGGCAGAGCTAACAAAAAGGGAGGAAGAGTGGGGAAGGAAGCTAGAAGAGCTTGGCAGGAAAATGGAGGAGAGGATAGCAGAAGCTAAGATACAGTGCTTAGAAGAAGAAATAAAAAATCTTAAACAGCTTAAAGAGATAAATGACAGTACAGCCATGACATCAGGAACTTCTACATCAGTCACAGACAAGGGGACTGTAGGAAACAAAGGAGCTATACCATATGCAAAGGTCCTATCAGACCCACGTGGGGCCGAGGAAAAGACGAGGAGTACACTAAGAACAAATGAGAGGACTGAAGACAATGAAGGAGCTATGGTATATGCAGACGCTAACAGACAACTGCAGTGGCCAGGAACAGCTGAGCAGGAAAGACAGACCACTGAGCACATGGACTTCAGCTAGGAAAGGGATCGAAGGCAGGAACGCTTCAATGGAAGGAACTAAAACACCTCAGAGGATGCAAAGGAAGATATAGTGGAAGGACGAAAGGGAGAAGTCAGTTTTTGTCTATGGGCTCCAGGAAGTCGAGGGGAAAAAACTATGATGAAAGAAAACAGGAGAAAAAAGTGATTGAAGGTATCATGAAAGCAATAGGTGAGGACGGCATGACCCAGGTGACAAATTTTCGGAGAATTGGGTGGTTTACAAGTGGAAGGAAACGGCCTGTCAAAGTAATCTTCAAGGCAGAATCAGCTCGAACCAGGATCCTGCAGGAGAAACCACGACTGAGGGACAAACCGGAGTACCAGAAAGTGTACCTCGATCGAGACAGAACACAAGAAGAAAGAATGATACTGAAAGAGAGGGTACAAAGACGAAAGAAGGAACGAGAGGCAATGATGAAGACGAGCAGAAAAACCCAGACCCAGGTGGAAGAGCAAACACACCCGCCAGAAACACTCGCAGAAGGAACTATGACAACCCCAATGCAACTGAACACTCCAAACCAAAACCCGCACACTGTTCCCTCTGTCCCCAGCCCCCACATCACAAACCTCACCCCTACAGCAACTCCTTATTGGCACTCTGCCCCCACCCCCTCATCACAAACCCCACCCCCCGCAACCCCCCGTAGGCCCTCACCAGGGCTCCCTCTCCCCCAACCCCAATATTCTCCCAGAACCACAGTTTTAGAAAAGAAGTTGAAGGTTTGGTACACGAACACGGATGGAATAACGAATAAATATGAGGAGTGGCATGAAAGAATCAATGATATGTCCAAAGACATCATAGCAATCACAGAAACGAAACTCACTGAGACAATAACAGACGCAATCTTCCCACTGGGATATCAGATCCTGAGGAAAGATAGAAGGAGCAGAGGGGGAGGAGGGGTTGCACTGCTTATAAAAAACCGATGGGGATTTGAGGAAATGGAAGGCATGGACAAGACTGGAGAAAGGGATTACATAGTAGGTACAATTCAGTCTGGGGAACATAAAGTAGTCATTGCAGTGATGTATAACCCACCACAGAACTGCAGGAGGCCAAGAAAGGAATATGAGGAGAGCAACAGAGCAATGGTGGACACACTGGCTGAGGTGGCAAGACGAGCTCACTCGAGCAGAGCAAAGTTAATGGTTATGGGCGATTTCAACCACAGGGAGATCGATTGGGAAAACCTGGAGCCACATGGGGGTCCCGAAACATGGAGAGGCAAGATGTTATATGTGGTACTAGAAAACTTCATGCATCAACATGTAAGGGACAGTATCAGAGAGACAGGAGAGGATGAACCAGCAAGACTGGACCTCGTGTTTACCTTGAGCAGTTTAGACATTCAGGACATCACATACGAGAGGCCCCTTGGAGCTAGTGATCATGTGGTTCTGAGCTTTGAATACATAGTAGAGCTACAAGTGGAGAGGGTAACAGGAGTTGAAAGGAAAAAGCCAAACTATAAAAGGGGGGACTACACAGGTATGAGGAACGGAACTTCTTGCAGGAGGTTCAGTAGTACAGGAAATTGATAGGAAAATCAGTAAACGAAATGATGGAATACGTAACAACAAAATGCAAGGAGACAGAGGAAAGGTTTGTTCCCAAGAGCAACAGAAATAATGGGAAGACCAGAACGAGCCCTAGGTTTACCCAAAGTTGTAGGGAGGCAAAAACTAAGTGCAAAACTAGAGAATGGAAAAAGTACAGAAGGCAAAGGACCCAGGAAAATAAGGAGATTAGTCGAAGAGCCAGAAATGAGTATGCACAGATAAGGAGGGAGGCCCAGCGACAGTACGAAAACAACATAACATCGAAAGTCAAGTCTGACCTGAAACTGCTGTATAGCCACATTAGGAGGAAGACAACAGTCAAAGACCAGATGATCAGGCTGAGGAAAGAAGGTGGGGAACTCACAAGAAACGATAAAGAAGTATGTGAGGAGCTCAACACGAGATTTAAAGAGGTATTTACAGTGGAGACAGGAAGGACTCTGGGAAGACAGAACAGAGGGGGAGACCAACAAGGAATATACCAACAAGTGTTGAAGTGAGGAGGATGTGAAGAAGCTGCTAAGTGACCTTGATACCTCAAAGGCGATGGGACCGGACATCTCCCCGTGGGTCCTTAGAGAGGGAGCAGAGACACTGTGTGTGCCACTAACCACAATCTTCAACACATCCCTTGAAACTGGGCAACTACCTGAGGTATGGAAGACGGCAAATGTAGTTCCCATTTTCAAGAAAGGAGAAAGAAACGAGGCACTAAATTATAGACCAGTGTCACTGACGTGTATAGTGTGCAAAGTCATGGAGATTATCAGGAGGAGAATGGTGGAACACCTGGAACGGAACAAGATTATAAATGACAACCAGCACGGATTTCAGGGAAGGTAAATCCTGTGTCACAAACCTTCTGGAATTTTATGACAAGGTAACAGAAGTCATACACGAGAGAGAAGGGTGGGTTGACTGCAAGAAGACCTTCGACACATTCCTCACAAGAGATTAGTGCAGAAGCTAGAGGATCAAGCACATATAACAGGAAGGGCACTGCTATGGATCAAGAATACCTGACAGGGAGGCAACAACGAGTCATGGTACAAGATGAGGTATCAGAATGGGCGCCTGTGACGAGCGGGGTTCCACACGGGTTAGTATTAGGATAAGATAAGTGCTGTTTTTGGTATATGTGAAGAATTAAATCAGATGAGGACCAGGCAGGACTACAAAGAGACCTGGACAGGCTGGACACGTGGTCCAACAACTGGCTACTCGAATTTAACCCCGCCAAATACAAAGTCATGAAGATTGGGGAAGGGCAAAGAAGACCGCAGACAGAGTATAGACTAGGTGGCAAAGACTGCAAACCTCACTCAAGGAGAAAGATCTTGGGGTGAGTATAATACCGAGCACGTCTCCGGAAGCACACATCAACCAGATAACTGCTGTACGTCAGGCCCATACTAGAGTATGCAGCACCAGTTTGGAACCCATACCTGGTCAAGCACGTCAAGAAATTAGAGAAAGTGCAAAGGTTTGCGACAACGTTAGTTCCAGAGCTAAGGGGAATGTCCTACGAAGAAAGGTTAAGGGAAATCGGCCTGACAACACTGGAGGACAGGAAGATTAGGGGAGACATGATAACGACATACAAAATACTGCGTGGAATAGACAAGGTGGACAGGGACAGGATGTTCCAGAGATGGGACACAGACACAAGGGGTCACAATTGGAAATTGAAGACTCAGATGAGTCAAAGGGATGTTAGGAATTATTTCTTCAGTCACAGAGTTATCAGGAAGTGGAATAGTCTGGCAAGTGATGTAGTGGAGGCAAGAACCATACATAGCTTTAAGACGAGGTATGATAATACTCACAGAGAAAGGAGAGAGAGACCTAGTAGCGATCAGTAAAGAGGCGGGGCCAGGAGCTGAGTCTCGACCCCTGCAACCACAATAGGTGAGTACAAATAGGTGAGTACACGCACACACAGATTCACACAAGAGACCAGGAGCTATGGAGCGACCCATGCCAGGGCACCTAGTTGAGTACACACACACACACACAGATTCACACAAGGACCAGGAGCTATGAAGCGACCCATGCCATGGCACCTAGTTGAATACACACACACTCACACACACACACACGCACACAGATTCACACAAGGGACCAGGAGCTATGGAAAGACTCATGCCAGGGCACCTAGGTGAGTACACACACACAGATTCACACAAGGGACCAGGAGCTATGGAGCGACCCATGCCAGGGCACCTAGTTGAATACACACACACACACACACACCCACACAGTTCACAAAGACAGGAGCTGAAAAGACTCATGCCAGGGCACTGGTGAGTACACACAGATTCACACAAGGGACCAGGAGCTATGGGTGACCCATGCCAGGGCACCTAGGTGTCACCACACACGATTCACACAAGGGACCAGGAGCTATGGAGAGACCCATGCCAGGGCTAGGCGAGTACACACACACACACACATACACACACGGGACCAGGAGCTATGGAGCGACCCATGCCAGGGCACCTAGGTGAGTACACAACCTGCCACACTGGTGGACCAAGGTAAATTTTCCTGACAAACAATAGTTCTATAGGTAATTAGTAGTTCCAGCCTCCCCTTCTCTCTCTCTCTCTCTCTCTCTCTCTCTCTCTCTCTCTCTCTACTACTGGAGGGGAGGACCAACAAACTAACCAACTCTCAATGCTCAATAAAGTGTGTGTGGTCGATATGTGCATGACTCAGCCAGTGACGGGGAGGGAGGGAGCAGCCAGTGAGGGGAGGGAGGGAGCAGCCAGTGAGGGAGGGAGGGAGCAGCCAGTGAGGGGAGGGAGGAGCAGCCAGTGAGGGAGGGAGGAAGCAGCCAGTGAGGGAGGGGGGAGCAGCCATGAGGGGAGGGGAGCAGCCAGTGAGGGGAGGGAGGGAGCAGCCAGTGAGGGAGGGAGGAGCAGCCATTGAAGAGAGGGAGGAGCAGCCCCGTGGAGGGAGGAGCAGCTAGTGAGGGGAGGGAGGGAGCAGCCAGTGAGGGGAGGGAGGGAGCAGCCAGTGAGGGGAGGGAAGGAGCAGCCAGTGAGGGAGGGAGGAAACAGCCAGTGAGGGGAGGGAGGAACAGCCAGTGAGGGAGGGAGGAAGCAGCCAGTGAGGGGAGAGAGAGAGCAGCCAGTGAGGGAGGGAGGGAGCAGCCAGTGAGGGAGGGAGGGAGCAGCCAGTGAGGAGGGAGGGAGCAGCCAGTGAGGGAGGAGGGAGCAGCCAGTGAGGGGAGGGAGGGAGGAGCCAGTGAGGGGAAGGAGGAGAGCCAGTGAAGAGGAGGAAGCAGCCAGTGGGGGAGGGAGGAGCAGCCAGTGAGGGGAGGAGGAGCAGCCAGTGAGGGGAGGGAGGAAGCAGCCAGTGAGGGGAGGGAGGGAGGAGCCAGTGAGGGGATGGAGGGAGCAGCCAGTGAGAGGAGGGAGGGAGCAGCCAGTGAGGGAGGGAGGGAGCAGCCAGTGACGGGGAGGAGGGAGCAGCTAGTGACGGGGGGGGAGGAAGCAGCTAGTGAGGGAGGGAAGGAGCAGCCAGTGAGGGAGGAGGGAGCAGCCAGTGAGGGGAGGGAGGGAGCAGCTAGTGACGGGGAGGAGGAAGCAGCCAGTGAGGGGAGGGAGGGAGCAGCCAGTGAGGGATGGAGGGAGCAGCCAGTGAGAGGAGGAGGGAGCAGCCAGTGACGGGAGGGAGGGAGCAGCTAGTGACGGGAGGGAGGAGCAGCCAGTGAGAGGAGGGAGGAGCAGCCAGTGACAGGGAGGGAGGGAGCAGCCAGTGACGGGGAGGGAGGGAGCAGCCAGTGAGTGGAGGGAGGGAGCAGCCAGTGAGGGGAGGGAAGGGAGGGAGCAGCCAGTGAGGGGAGGGAAGGGAGGGAGCAGCCAGTGAGAGGGAGGGAGAGGAGAGGGAGGAAAGAAGAAGAGAGACGAAAGAGGGGAAGTAAGAGAAACGAGGAAGAGAGAGGCGGAAAGACGAGAAGAGACAGCAAAAGGGAGGATGAAAAAAAAGAGAGGGAAGGGGAGAAGGAAGTGCAGGAAAGAGGTAAAGGGGAGAGGAAGGAAGGGGAGAGAGGGGATGGGATAGAGTTGAGGGGAGTGTGAATGACAGGTGTAGAGGTAATAACTAGCTTGCACCTGGCCTACAAGTAACCAGGTAAAGGGAAGCAAAAAGGGGAGATCAAGGGGAAGGGAAGCAGAGGGGAGAGCAATTGGGGAGAAGGGAACGCCTCTGTGAAAAGTGAGAGGGGAAGACACAAGAAAGAGCGAGGGGAGCAACAGAGGAGGAAACAGAGGAATAGGGGAAGGAGTCGAAAAATGAGAGAGAGAGGTATTCCCCTACCATCATATATACCTGAGATACATTAGTCACAGGTGTGTGTGTGTGTATGTGTATGTGTGTGTGTGTGTGTGTATTTGTGTTTGTGTGTGATGTGTGTATGTATTTGTGTTTGTGTGTGTGTACTCACCTAGTTGTGGTTGCAGGGGTAAAGTCACAGCTCCTGGCCCCGCCCTTCACTATCAGCTACTCCGTCACTCTTCCCGTTCCATGAGCTTTAGCATACCTCTTCATAAAACTATGTATGGATCCTGCCTCCATTACATCACTTCCCAGACTATTCCACTTCCTGACAATTCTGTGACTGAAGAAATACTTCCTAACATCCCTGTGATTCATCTGAGTCTTCAACTTTCAATTGTGACCTCTTGTTCCTGTGTCCCATCTCTGGAACATCCTGTCTCTGTCCACCTTGTCGCTTTCTCTCAGTATTTTATATGTCGTTATCATATCCCCCCTATCTCTCCTGTCTTCCAGTGTCGTCAGGTCGATTTCCTTTCCTCGTAGAACATGCCCCTTAGCTCCAGAACTAGTCTTCTTGCAAATTTTGCTCTTTCTCTAATTTAGTTACATGCTTAGCTAGATGTGGGTTCCAAACTGGTGCTGCACACTAAAAAAAAAAAGGCCTGACATACACGGTGTACAGGCTCCTGAACGATTCCTTATTGAGATGTCGGAATACTATTCTTGGGTTTGCTAGGCGCCCAAATGCTGCAGCAGTTATTTGGTTGATGTGCGCCTCAGGAGATGTGCCTGGTGTTATACTCACTCTCAAGATCCTTTTCCTTGAGTGAAGTTTGCAGTCTCTCGCCCCCTAGACTGTATTCTGTCTGCGGTCTTGTTTGCCCTTCTTCGATCTTCGTAGCTTTGCACTTGGTGGGGTTGAACTCCAGGAGACAGTTTCTGGACCAGGCTTGCAGCCTGTCCAGATCCCTTTGTATTTCTGCCTAGTCCTCGTCCGATTGAATTCTTTTCATGAACTTCACATCATCTGCAAACAGGGCCACTTTTCAGTCTATTCCGTCCGTCATGTCGTTCAGGTATACAAGAAACAGCACCGGACCTAGGACTGACCCTGTGGAACCCCGCTCATCACAGGCGCCCACTCTGACACCTCGTCATGTACAATGACTCCCTGATGTCTTCCCAACAGGTATTCCCTAATCTATTGCAGTGCCTTCCCTGTTATACCTGCCAGGTCCTCCAGCTTATGCACTAATCTCTTGTATGGAACTGTGTCAAAAGCCTTCTTTCAGACAAAGAAAACGCAATCTACCCACCCCTCTCTCTCTTGTCTTACTGCTGTCACCCTGTCATAGAACTCCAGTAGGTTCGTGACACAGGATTTTCCGTCCCTGAAACCGTGCTGGTTGTCGTTGATAAGCTCATTCTTTTCTAGGTGCTTCACCACTCTTCTGATAATCTTCCTCATGACTTTGCATACTATACAAGTCAGTGACATTATCTATAGTTTAGTGCTTCGTGTCTGTCTCCTTTTATAAAAATTGGGACTACATTTGCTGTCTTCCATACTTCAGGTAGTCGCCCTGTTTCGATAGATGTGTTGAAGATTGTTGGTAGTGGTACACATAGCGCCTCTGCTCCCTCTCTCAGGACCCATGGAGAGATGTTATCCGGCCCCATCGCCTTTGAGGTATCTAGCTCGCTTAGCAGGCTCTTCACTTCTTCTTCGGTTGTATGTATTGTGTCCAACACTTGATGGTGTACCCCACCTCTCCTTCTTTCTGGAGTCCCTTCTGTCTCCTTTGTGAACACTTCTTTGAATCTCATGTTGAACTCCTCACATACTTCGCGGTCGTTTCTTGTGATCTCCCCTTCTTCCTTCATCAGCCTGATTACCTGGTCCTTGGCTGTTGTTTTCCTCCTAATGTGGCTGTACAACAGCTTCGGGTCAGATTTGGCTTTCGCTGATATGTCATTTTTGTATTGTCGTTGGGCCTCCTTCTTAACTGTTCATATCCATTTCTGGCTCTACGACTGCTCTCTTATTCCCCTGGGTCCTTTGCCTTCTATACTTCTTCCATTCTCTAGCACACTTGGTTTTGGCCTCTCTACACCTTTGGGTGACCCAAGGGCTCATTCTGGCCTTCTCGTTATTTCTGTTACCCTTGGATACAAACCTCTCCTCAGCTTCCTTGCATATTGTTGTCACATATTCCATCATCTCATTTACTGACTTCACTGCCAGTTCTCTGTCCCACTGAACCTCGTGCAAGAAATTCTTCATGCCTCTGTAGTCCCCTTTTTTGTAGTTTGGCTTCGTTCTTTCTGCCTTCCTGGTTCCCTCTCCACTTGTAACTCTACTATGTATGTGTGTGTACTCACCTATTTGTTGTTGCAGGGGTCGATTAATAGCTCCTGGCCCCGCCTCTTCACTGATCGCTACTAGGTCCTCACCTCTCCCTGCTCCATGAGCTTTATCAAACCTCGTCACTATGTATGGTTCCTGCCTCCACTTCTAGCTTATTCCACTTCCTGACAAGTCTAAGACTGAAGAAATACTTCCTAACTTCCTATTGACTCATCGGATTCTTCAACTTCCAATTGTGACCCCTTGTTCGTGTGTCCCATCTCTGGAAGATCCTGTCTTTGTATGTGTGTGTGTTAGTTAGTTAGCTACCATTTTGTCCTAGGCACATGTAGATTAGACCCTAGGCCTGTTGTATATGCGTGCGTTCGTGCGTGCGTGTGTGTGTGTGTGTGTGTGTGTGTGTGTGTGTGTGTGTGTGTGTGTGTGTGTGTGTGTGTGTGTGTACGTGTCTACTTTTTCCCCTCAACTCTCCCATATCCCTCCTTCCACTCCCTCCCCTCATTTCCCTAATGGGAGGGGAAAAACGAGGTGATAGAGAAGTAAGAATGAGAGGAGGGGAGAAAGAGGGGAGTCGTTAGGAAAGAGGAAGGAGAAGAGGGTGGCACTCCTTAGGAAGAGGGAGGTGATGGGAAAAGGGGAGGTGATGGGAAAAGGGGAGGTGATGGGGAGAAGAGGGGGGCGGTGAGGAGAAGAGGGGAGGTGGTGTGGAGAATAGGGAAGGTGGTGGGGAGAAGAGGGGAGGTGATGGGGTGAAGGAAGTTAAGAATGGGTGAGAGGAAGGTGATAGTTAACAATTGTAATGACTGATACAATAGTGATGATGATATATTGTAAATAAATATCAATTAGAATTATTATTATTATTATTATTATTATTACTATTATATTATTATTAATATTATTACTATTTTATTATTATTATTTATTATTATTACTGTTAATAATAATAAATAATTATATTATTATTATTATTAAAAAAATTAACTGGAAAGCGCTAAACTCGTAAGGGTCGACTGACGCTTGGAGAACCGAGAAGAAACAAGGTTTGATCCAGAGGACAAGAGAAAAGTCGGCTCGGTTCCTCGCATCCAGAGCCTCGTATCCAGGTTGTATCCTGCCACAGTCATAGGTCCAGGTGTATTACACAGGCAGTAGCACACACACACACACACACACACACACACACACACGACACACACACACACACATACACAACGACAATACAAAAATGACAGGAGCGAAAGCCAAATCTGACCCGAAGCTGTTGTACAGCCACATCAGGATGAAAACAACAGTCAAGGACCAGGTGATCAGGTTGAGGAAGGAAGGAGGAGAGATCACAAGAAACGATCGCGAAGTATGTGAGGAACTCAACATGAGATTCCAAGAAGTGTTCACAGAGGAGACAGAAGGAACTCTAGAAAGACGGAGAGGTGGGGTACACCATCAAGTGTTGGACACAACACATACAACCGAGGAAAAGAAGTGAAGAGGCTGCTGAGTGAGCTAGATACCTCAAAGGCGATGGGGCCGGACAACATCTCTCCATGGGTCCTGAGAGAGGGAGCAGAGGCGCTATGTGTACCCCTAACAACAATATTCAACACATCTATCGAAACAGGGCGACTACCTGAGGTACTGAAGACAGCAAATGTAGTCCCAATTTTTAAAAAAGGAGACAGACACGAAGCACTAAACTAGAGACCAGTATCACTGACATGTATAGTATGCAAAGTCATGGAGAAGATTATCAGGAGAAGAGTGGTGGAACACCTTATCAACGACAGTCAGCACGGTTTCAGGGAAGGGAAATCCTGTGTAGCAAACCTACTGGAGTTCTATTACAGGGTGACAGCAGTAACACAAGATAGAGAGGGTGGGTAGATTGCATTTTCTTGGACTGTAAAAAGGCGTCTGACACAGTTCCACACAAGGGATTAGAGCAAAAGCTGGAGGACCAAGCACGGATAACAGGGAAGGCACTACAATTGATCAGGGAATGCCTGTCAGGAAGACAACAGCAAGTCATGGTACGTGACGAGGTGTCAGAGAGGGCGGGGTTCCACAGGGGTCAGCCCTAGGACTGGTGCTGTTTCTGGTATATGTGAACGACATGACGGAAGGAATAGACTCAGAAGTGCCCCTGTTTGCAGATAATGTGAAGTTGATGAGAAGAATTCAATCGGACGAGGACCAGGCAGAACTACAAAGGGATCTGGACAGGCTGCAGGCCTGGTCCAGAAACTGGCTCCTGCAGTTCAACCCCATCAAGTGCAAAGTCATGAAGATTGGTACGGAGGGGGGCTAGAGACTACAAACCTTACTCAAAGAAAATGATCTTAGGGTGAGTATACCCCGGGTACATCTCCTGAGCGCACATAAACCAAATAACTGCTGCAGCATACGGGCGCCTAGCAAACCTAAGAATAGTATTCCGACATCTCAATAAGGAATCGTTCAGGACCCTGTACGCCGTGTACGTTAGGCCTGTATTGAAGTATAGCACCAGTTTGGAACCCACACCTAGCCAAGCAAGTAAGAAACTAGAGAAAGTGCAAAGGTTTGCAACAAGACAAGTCCCTGAGCTGAGGTGCATGTCCTACGAGGAGAGGTTAAGGGAAATCGACCTGACGATACTGGAGGACAGAAGAGATAAGGGAGATATGATAACGATATATAAAATACTGAGAGGATTCGACAAGGCGAACAGAGGCAGGATGTTCCAGAGATGGGACACAGCAACAAGGGGTCACAGTTGGAAGTTCAAGACTCAGATAAATCACAGGGCTGTTAGGAAGTATTTCTTCAGTCACAGAGCTGTCAGGAAGTGGAATAGTCTGGGAAGTGATGTAGTGGAGGCAGGATCCATACATAGTTTTAAAACGAGCTTTGATAAAGCTCATACCTTTGAAGAGTTTCGAGAGTATCTACTCTCTGAGCCCGGCCGGCTCATGGAGCAGGGAGAGTGACCTAGTACCTATCAGTGAAAAGGTGGGGCCAGGAGCTATGAACCGACCCCTGCAACCACAAATAGGTGAGTACACAGACACACGCACACACACACAGCGTCAGAGAGGTTGGTTCAAGAGCTTGGTGTCAAGACCTCACGCGAGGCACCTGGAAGACCCAAGGAGGGAGTCGTAAGACCTTGACATGCTATACCCTGGGGTGGAAACCTGGCTGTATACACCCAGGGGGTGTGTATTTCTCAGGGTATATATATACACAGAGGTGTGAATCTCTCAGTGTAAAGACACCAAGTACTCACCAGTTATCACAAGTTCAATAAATCCCGTCCATCACGTCACAGTACTTGATAAATCTCTCTCTCTCTCTCTCTCTCTCTCTCTCTCTCTCTCTCTCTCTCTGCCTCGGAGATTCCTGATGTTTGGATATTGTGGGATTTCTCTGCCTGGCGGTTGGCCAGAGTGTGTAACTACTGTGGCCAGGTGTGGCTGGTGTGACCAGGTGTTGCTGATGTGGCCAGGTGTGGATGGTGTGGCCTGATGTGACTGGTTGTGACCCGTTATGGATGGTGTTGCCAGGTGTGGCTCGTGTGACAGGTGTTCCTTGTGTGGCCAGGTGGCTGGTGTGACCAGGTGTAGGTGCTGTGGCCAAGTGTGGACGGAGGATGTGGCCCGGACATCGACGTGGCCACACTGTGTGACCCGGACAGTCGTGTCAAAGATAACAGGATAATTCCATTGGAACTCTGAATGCTCAATTTAGTGAACCCAAGTGCCGTGTTTACCTTAGTTTACCATCACGTAGTTGCTCTCTCTCTCTCTCTCTCTCTCTCTCTCTCTCTCTCTCTCTCTCTCTCTCGGCTACTGCTACTAAAACACTTCCTGCTATCAAAAATGTAGCTTAGACACTAATTTTGACTTAGAAAATGTCCTTAAAAAGGTTTCTCTGTTATAAACTGGTGTATATTGAAGAAATGTGAGTATAAACAAGCGTCATAGAAAACGGAAGGAAAGTTGAGCTTTTCACAGAAAACGGAAGGAAAGTTGAGCTTTTCACAGAAAACGGAAGGAAAGTTGAGCTTTTCACAGAAAACGGAAGGAAGGTAGGTCTTGTCATAGAAAAAAGAAGGAACGTTGATCTTGTCACAGAAAATGGAAGAAAGATTGATCTGGTTATAGAAAACGGAAGGAAGGTTGATCTTGTCACAGAAAACGGAACGAACGTTGATCTTGTCATAGAAAACGGAAGGAAGGTTGATCTTGTCATAGAGAACAGAAGGAAGGTTGATCTTGTCATAAAAAAGGAAGGTTGATTTTAATAGAAACGGAAGGTTGATCTTGCCATAGAAAACGGATAAAAGCTTATCGCGTAGAAAACGTACACACACACGCACACATACACACACAAAAAAAACACACACGCATACACAGCAGTCCTAGTGTCTAATCGACATGTGCTTAGGACAAAATAGTAACTAACACACACTACGCATACACATACACACTAAACACACACACAAATACACACAAAAAAACACAGACAAACACACACACACACACACACATGTACCAAGTGCTGGAGGGCATACACACAACTGAGGAGGAGGTGAAGCAGTTACTCAGTGACCTCGATACCTCAAAGGCGATGGGTCCGGACAATATCTCTCCGTGGGTTCTTCGGGAAGGAGCTGAGGTACTGAGTGTGCCACTTACCATAATATTCAACACATCCCTTGAAACTGGGCAGCTACCTGAGGTATGGAAGAAGGCCAACGTAGTCCCCATCTTTAAAAAAGGAGACAGAAAAGAGGCACTAAACTATAGACCGGTGTCACTTACGTGTATAGTGTGCAAAGTCCTGGAGAAAATCATCAGGAAAAGAATGGTGGAACACCTCGAGCTGAACAGGATAATAAACACCAGACAGCACGGATTCCGGGAAGGCAAATCCTGTGTAACAAACCTCCCGGAGTTCTATGATAAAGTAACAGAGGTAAGGGCTCTGGTGGTCTGGTGGCTAAAGCTCTCGCTTCACACGGCGAGGGCCTGGGTTCGATTCCCAGCCAGAGCAGAAACATTGGGCGTGTTTCTTTACACCATCAGTGTTTCTTACACCATCAGTAAAATGGGTACCTGGGTGTTAGTCGACTGGTGTGAATCGCATCCTAGGACACTGACCTAATCTGCCCGAAATGCTCAGCATAACAAGGGACTTTCTATATAGTAGTATGTCACTGATGTCAGCTAGGCCTGTATACCATGTACTTGTAGTAAATAAAAATATTATTATTATTATTATAAGGCAGGAGAGAAAAGGGTGGATTGATTGCATTTTCCTGGACTGCAGGAAGGCCTTCGACACAGTTCCTCACATGAGATTAGTAAAGAAGTTGGAAGAACAAGCAGGTATAACAGGAAGGGCACTGGAATGGATCAGGGAATACCTCAAAGTGAGGCAACAACGGGTCATGGTGCGTGGTGAGGTATCACAGTGGGCGCCTGTGACGAGCGGTGTACCGCAGGGGTCAGTCCTAGGACCAGTGTTATTTCTGGTATATGTAAATGACATGACGGACGGGATAGACTCAGAAGTGTCTCTATTCGCAGATGATGTGAAAATAATTAGGAGAATCACATCGGAAGAGGACCAGGCAGGGCTGCAAACAGACCTGGACAAGCTCGACATCTGGTCTAGCAGATGGCTTCTCGAATTCAATCCCTCCAAATGCAAAGTCATGAGGATCGGAGAAGGACAAAGAAGACCGCTGACAGAGTACAAGCTGGGCGGACAAAGGCTACAAACCTCGGCAAAGAAGAAAGACCTTGGAGTGAGTATAACGCCAAGCACGTCTCCGGAGGCACACATCAACCAGATAACTGCGGCAGCATATGGGCGACTGGCAAACCTAAGATTAGCGTTCCGTTACCTTAACAAGGAATCGTTCAAGACCCTGTATCCCGTGTACGTCAGGCCCATACTAGAATATGCAGCACCAGTCTGGAACCCACACCTGGTCAAGCACGTAAAGAAACTGGAGAAAGTGCAAAGGTTTGCGACAAGGTTAGTTCCACAACTCAGGGGTCTGTCTTATGAAGAAAGGTTGAGGGAAATAGGACTAACAACACTGGAGGAAAGAAGGGTCAGAGGAGACATGATAACGACATACAAAATACTGCGGGGAATTGACAAGGTAGACAGTGACAGGATGTTCCAGAGAGGGAACACAGAAACAAGGGGACACAACTGGAAGCTGAAGACTCAGATGAGTCAAAGGGATGTTAGGAAGCATTTCTTCAGCCACAGAGTAGTCAGGAAGTGGAATAGTCTAGAGAAAGATATAGTGGAGGCAGGAACCATACATAGTTTTAAGACAAGGTATGATAAAGCTCATGGAGCAGGGAGAGCAGAGACCCAGTAGCAGACAGCGAAGAGGCGGGGCCAGGAGCTGAGTTTCGACCCCTGCAACCACAATTAGGTGAGTACACACACACACACACACACACACACAGACAAACACACAGACACACACACACACTGAGGGATAACATTCAATGACCACATAATTTACAGAGAATTTATTGCTGTCTTTTAGCAGACTGCGAAGAATAGGAGGATGAGGAGAAACATAAAGAGGTGAAGGATTAATCTTTCTCCTCCCCTCCCCCAGTAACCCCTCATCTTCCCTCCCAGTAACCCCCTCATCTTCCCTCCCAGTAACCCCTCATCTTCCCTCCCAGTAACCCCTCATCTTCCCTCCCAGTAACCCCTCATCTTCCCTCTCCCAGTAACCCTCATCTTCCTCCCAGTAACCCCTCATCTTCCCTCCCAGTAACCCCTCATCTTCCTCCCAGTAACCCCTCATCTTCCCTCCCAGTAACCCCTCATCTTCCCTCCCAGTAACCCCCTCATCTTCCCTCCCAGTAACCCCTCATCTTCCCTCCCAGTAACCCCCTCATCTTCCCTCCCAGTAACCCCTCATCTTCCCTCCCAGTAACCCCCTCATCTTCCCTCCCAGTAACCCCTCATCTTCCATCCCAGTAACCCCTCATCTTCCCTCCCAGTAACCCCTCATCTTCCCTCCCAGTAACCCTCATCTTCCCTCCCAGTAACCCCTCATCTTCCCTCCCAGTAACCCCTCATCTTCCCTCCCAGTAACCCCTCATCTTCCCTCCCAGTAACCCCTCATCTTCCTCTCCAGTAACCCCTCATCTTCCCTCCCAGTAACCCTCATCTCCCCTCCCAGTAACCCCTCATCTCCCTCCCAGTAACTCCTTATCTCCTCTCCCAGTAACCCCTCATCTCCTCCAGTAACTCCTTATTCCTCTCCCAGTAACCCCACATCTTCCCTCTCAGTAACCTCTCGCCTCCCCCCAGTAACCCATCTCCCCTCCCAGTAACCCCTCATCTCCGCTTCCAGTAACCCCTCATCTCCCCTCCCAGTAACCCCTCATCTGCCCTGCCAGCAACCCCTCACCTTCCCTCAGAGTAACCCCTCACCTCCCTCCCAGTAACTCTCCTCTCCCTCCCAGTAACCCTCACCTCCCTCCCAGTAACCCTCACCTCCCTCCCATTAACCCCTCACCTCCCTCCCACTAACCCTCACCTCCCTCCCAGTAACCCTCACCTCCCTCCCAGTAACCCCTCACCTCCTCTCCCAGTAACCCCTCATCTCCCCTCACTAACATGTCCACCCTCACCCCTCAGTACATACAGTATTAATTAACTTTATCATATCAGAGTTCTCTATCAAGCCCTCCTCTCCCCTCCTCTTCCCTCGCTCCCCTTCCCTTCCCTCCCTTCCCTTCCCTCCCTTACCTTCCCTCTCTTACCTTCAAGTGTTTACTCTCCTTTTGCCTTTATTTTCATCCCGCACGTTTAGCATATCTCTCTCAGTCTTCCCCACTCTGTTTTCCCCACTCCCAGTATTCACCACTCTGTTTTCCCCACTCCCAGTATTCACCACTCTGTTTTCCCCACTCCCAGTATTCACCACTCTGTTTTCCCCACTCACAGTCTTCCCAACTCTGTTTTCCCCACTCTCAGTCTTCCCCACTTTCAGTCTTCTTCTCTCTCAGTCTTCCCCACTCTCAGTCTTCTCCTCTCACAGTCTTCCCCACTCTCAGTCTTCCCCACTCTCAGTTTTCCCCACTCTCAGTCTTCCCAACTCTCAGTCTTCCCCACTCTCAGTCTTCCCCACTCTCAGTCTTCCCCACTCTCAGTCTTCCCCACTCTCAGTCTTCCCCACTCTCAGTCTTCCCTACTCTCAGTCTTCCCCACTCTGTCTTCTCCTCTCTCTGTCTTCCCCACTCTCAGTCTTTCCCACTCTCAGTCTTCTCCTCTCTCTGTCTTCCCCACTCTCAGTCTTCTCCTCTCTCTGTCTTCCTCACTCTCAGTCTTCCCCACTCTCAGTCTTCTCCCCACTCAGTCTTCCCCACTCTCAATCTTCTCCTCAGTCTTCCCCACTCTCAGTCTTCTCCTCTCTCAGTCTTCCCCACTCTCAGTCTTCTCCGCTTTCAGTCTTCCCCACTCTCAGTATTCTCCTCTCTCAGTCTTCCCCACTCTCAGTCATCTGCCTCAGTCTTCCCCTATCTGTCTTCTCCTTTATCAGTCTTCCTCACTCCCAGTCTTCTCTCTTAGTCTTCCTCACCCTTAGTATTCCCCACTCACAGCAATCCCCACTCTCAGTCTTCCCCTCTCTGTCTTCCCCACTCTCAAGTCTTCCCCACTCTGTTTTCTCCTCTCTCAATCTTCTCTCTCAGCCTTCCCCTACTTTCAGTCTTCTCCTCTCTCAGTCTTCTCCTCTCTCAGTCTTCCCCTCTCTCAGTCTTCCCCACTCTCATTCTTCTCTCTGTCTTCCCCACTCTCAGTCTTCTCTTTTCTCAGTCTTCTTCTCTCTCAGTCTTCCCCACTCTCAGTCTTCCCCACTCTCAGTTTTCTTCTCTCTCAGTCTTCCCCACTCTCAGTCTTCTCTTTTCTCAGTCTTCTCCTCTCTCAGTCTTCCCCACTCTCAGTCTTCCCCACTCTCAGTCTTCTCCTCTCTCAGTCTTCCCCACTCTCAGTTTTCTTCTCTCTCAGTCTTCCCCACTATCAGTTTTCTCCTCTCTCAGTCTTCCCCACTCTCAGTCTTCTCCTCTCTCAGTCTTCTCCTCTCTCAGTCTTCCCCATTCTCAGTTTCTCTCTTCAGTCTTCCCCACTCTCAGTTTTCTTCTCTCTCAGTCTTCTCTCTTCTGTCTTCCCCACTCTCCCGTCTTCTCCACTCAGTCTTCCCCACCCCAATCTTCTCCTCTTTCAGTCTTCCCCACTTCAGTCTTCTACTCTCTCAGTTTTCTCCACTTCAGTCTTCCCACTCTCAGTCTTCCCACTCTCAGTCTTCTCCACTCTCAGTCTTCCCCACTCTCAATCTTCTCCTCTTTCAGTCTTCCCCACTCTCAGTCTTCTACTCTCTCAGTCTTATCTCTGTCTTCCCCACTCTCAGTCTTCTCCACTCTCAGTCTTCTCCACTCTCAGTCTTCCCACTCTCAGTCTTCCCACTTCAGTCTTCTCCCACTCTCAGTCTTCTCCACTCTCAGTCTTCTCACTCTTAGTCTTCTCCACTCTCAGTCTTCCCACTTCAGTCTTCCCCACTTTCAGTCTTCTCCACTCTCAGTCTTTCCACTTCAGTCTTCCCCACTCTCAGTCTTCCCCACTCTCAGTCTTCCCCACTCTCAGTCTTCTCCACTCTCAGTCTTCCCACTTCAGTCTTCCCTCTCAGTCTTCCCCACTCTCAGTCTTCCCACTTCAGTCTTCCCCACTCTCAGTCTTCTCCACTCTCAGTCTTCTCACTTCAGTCTTCCCACTCTCAGTCTTCCCCACTCTCAGTCTTCTCCACTCTCAGTCTTCTCCACTCTCAGTCTTCTCCACTCTCAGTCTTCCCCACTCTCAGTCTTCTCCACTCTCAGTCTTCCCCACTCTCAGTCTTCCCCACTCTCAGTCTTCTCCACTCTCAGTCTTCCCCACTCTCAGTCTTCTCCACTCTCAGTCTTTTCCTCCCTCAATCTTCCCCACTCTCAGTCTTGTCCTCTCTCAGTCTTCACAACTCTCAATTTTCTCCTATCTCAGTCTTCCCCACTCTCAGACTTCTCTCTCAGTCTTCCCCCTCTCAGTCTTCTCCATTCTCGGTCTTCCCCACTCTCAGACTTCTCTCTCAATCTTCCCCACTCTCAGTCTTCTCCTCTCTCAATCTTCCATACTCTCAGTCTTCTCCTCTCTCAATCTTCCCCACTCTCAGTCTTCTCCTTTCTCAGTCTTCCCCACTCTCAGTCTTCTTTCTCAGCCTTCCCCACTCATTATCCTCTCTCAGTCTTCCCCACTCATTCTCCTCTCTCAGTCTTCTCCCTCTCAGTCTTCCCCACTCTCAGTCTTCCCCACTCTCAGATTTCTCCTCTCTCAGTCTTCCCCACTCTGTCTTCTCCTATCTCAGTGTTCCCTATTCTCAGTCTTCCCCACTCATTCTCCTCTCTCAGTCTTCCCCACTCATTCTCCTCAATCAGTCTTCCTCACTCTCAGTCTTCCCCACTCTCGGTCATCCCCAATCTCAGATTTCTCCTCTCTCAGTCTTCCCCACTCTGTCTTCTATCTCAGTCTTCCCTATTCTCAGTCTTCCCACTCATTCTCCTCTCTCAGTCTTCCCCACTCATTCTCCTCAATCAGTCTTCCTCACTCTCAGTCTTCCCCACTCTGGTCATCCCCAATCTCAGTCTTGTCCTCTCTCAGTCTTCCCCACTCTCAGTCTTCCCCACTCTCAGTCTTCTCCTCTCTCAGTCTTCCCCACTCTCAGTCTTTTCCTCTCTCAGTTTTCCCCACTCTCAGACTTCTCTCTCAGTCTTCCCCACTCTGCCAGCACCTGGCTACCTGCAGTTTACCTGCATACACTAGACCAGGTCACCGCCCCCGCGACCTGGTCCTAGACCAGGCTTCCTGGTTGCTAGGTTGATCGGCCAGGCTGTTGGTGTCAGCCTCGCACAGACTAACGTATGTACCACAGTCAGGCTGATCAGAAGCTAACTTCAGGAACTTATCAAGTTTCATCTTGAAGACAGCCAGAGATATGTTGGCATTTCTCTTCATGTGTAAAGGAGGATGTTGAGGAGTCTTGGACCCTTTACACTTACTGTCTTATCTCTTAGTGAACTTCGTATAATAACAACAGTGTTCAGACTTTAATAGCATTATTCAGACTTTAATAACACAGTCTTCAGACTTCCTATAACAACAGTGTTTATCTTAACTCTGAAACTCGCCGACAGATGTCGTGTTTCTGCTTTGGTAATATGTAAATTAGAGTCCGTCGTGGAGGCTGTGAGCGCCGGAAACCTGAGCGTGAAGCACCACCAGCTGGGTGAGGACTACAACGACACCAACAGTATGGTGGGTCGTGCACCACAACGACACCAGCAGTATGGTGGGTCGTGCACCACAACGACACCAACAGTATAGTGGGTCGTGCACCACAACGACACCAACAGTATGGTGGGTCGTGCACCACAACGGCACCAACAGTATAGTGGGTCGTGCACCACAACGACACCAACAGTATGGTGGGTTGTGCACCACAACGACACCAACAGTATGGTGGGTCTGCACCACAACGGCACCAACAGTATAGTGGGTCGTGCACCACAACGACACCAACAGTATGGTGGGTCGTGCACCACAACGACACCAACAGTATAGTGGGTCGTGCACCACAACGACACCAACAGTATGGTGGGTCGTGCACCACAACGACACCAACAGTATAGTGGGTCGTGCACCACAACGGCACCAACAGTATAGTGGGTCGTGCACCACAACGACACCAACAGTATGGTGGGTCGTGCACCACAACGGCACCAACAGTATGGTGGGTCGTGCACCACAACGACACCAACAGTATGGTGGGTCGTGAACCACAACGGCACCAACAGTATGGTGGAATGAGTGGTGGTGACCACACAGTCTGGTTGTTAAGACTAAACACCAGACTGCAAGACCAACTAGATTAAATATACACTATGTACGTACGTACATCGAGATGTGTATCTCTCAGTGTATATACATCTGAGAGGTAATCATATATATATATAATATATATATATATATATATATATATATATATATATATATATATATATATATATATATATATATATATATTATATATATATGCCGGGCGGCATCTTTGGTATCACCCCCATGAAATTCAGGGGCGGAGGGATGGGAGTAAACTTCAGTTACGTCACTACTGCATGACCAGTGACTAATGTTTAGCAATGGGAATGTTTAAGGGCCATAAACCCAACAGGAGAATACTTCTCAACTTTATTAATGATAAAATAAATAATCGTAGTAATATTGAGGAAACAAACTCATATACCAGTTGAGTACAGCAACACATCCTACATTTATTCTGATTCAACAATGAAAAAAAAAACTTGAAAAATAAAGAAAAACATTGCAATATCAGAGAAACACTTGAGTACAGGTAACATCTCAGTGACCTTGTGTACAGGTAACATCTCAGTGATCTTGAGTACAGATAACATCAGTGACCTTGAGTACAGGTAACATCTCAGTGACCTTGAGTACAGGTAACATCTCAGTGACCTTGTGTACAGGTAACATCTCAGTGACCTTGAGTACAGGTAACATCTCAGTGACCTTGAGTACAGGTAACATCTCAGTGACCTTGTGTACAGGTAACATCTCAGTGACCTTAAATACAGGTAACATCTCAGTGACCTTGAGTACAGGAAACATCTCAGTGACCTTGAGTACAGGTAACATCACAGTGACCTTGAGTACAGGTAACATCACAGTGACCTTGAGTACAGGTAACATCTCAGTGACCTTGAGTACAGGTAACATCTCAGTGACCTTGAGTACAGGTAACATCTCAGTGACCTTGAGTACAGGTAACATCTCAGTGACCTTGAGTACAAGTAACATCTCAGTGACCCTGAATACAGGTAACATCTCAGTGACCTTGAGTACAGGTAACATCTCAGTGACCTTGTGTACAGGTAACATCTCAGTGACCTTGAGTACAGGTAACATCTCAGTGACCTTGAGTACAGGAAACATCTCAGTGACCTTGAGTACAGGTAACATCACAGTGACCTTGAGTACAGGTAACATCTCAGTGACATTGAGTACAGGTAACATCACAGTGACCCTGAGTACAGGTAACATCTCAGTGACCTTGAGTACAGGTAACATCTCAGTGACCTTGAGTACAGGTAACATCACAGTGACCTTGAGTACAGGTAACATCACAGTGACCTTGAGTACAGGTAACATCTCAGTGACCTTGAGTACAGGTAACATCTCAGTGACCTTGAGTACAGGTAACATCTCAGTGACCTTGAGTACAGGTAACATCTCAGTGACCTTGAGTACAGGTAACATCTCAGTGACCCTGAATACAGGTAACATCTCAGTGACCTTGAGTACAGGTAACATCACAGTGACCTTGAGTACAGGTAACATCACAGTGACCTTGAGTACAGGTAACATCTCAGTGACCTTGAGTACAGGAACATCTCAGTGACCGATACAGGTAACATCTCAGTGACCTTGAGGGAGTACATCAGTGACCTTGAGTACAGGTAACATCTCGGACCTGATACAGGTAACATCTCAGTGACCTTGAGTACAGGAACATCCAGTGACCTTGAGTAAGGTAGAATCCAGTGACCTTGAGTAAGTGATGAGATCCAGGCCTGGGAGTACTGAGGAGCACTAGGGGACTGGAGATGAGGAGTAACCGGGGAGTGGGATGAGGAGCACGGGAGTGGTGATGAGGGGAGTACCTGGAGTGGTGATGAGGGAGTACGAGGGAGTGGTGATGAGGAGTACGGGAAGATGTGACTGGAGTACGGGATGATGATGAGGGAGTACCTGGAGTGGTGATGAGGAGTAGAGTAAGGTGAGTGGTGATGGGGGAGTACGGGAGTGGTGATGAGGGAGACTGGGGAGTGATGATGAGGGGAGTACGGGAGGTGATGAGGAGTACGGGGAGTGGTGATGAGGAGTATGGGGAGTGGTGATGAGGGGAGTACTGTCGAGTGGTGATGAGGAGTGGGAGCAGGAGAGGGGATGAGTGGAGTCACCGGGGAGTGGTGATGAGGGAGTACCGGGGAGTGGTGATGAAGGGAGTACCGGGAGTGGTGATGAGGGGAACTGGAGTGATGAGGGAGAGATAGGGGAGTCGGTGAGTGAGGGCCTTGAGTGGTGATAGGGTAACAGTGATGAGGAGCACGTGATGGATGAGGAGTAAGGGTAAGGGGTGATGGGAGGGTGATGAGAGGTGACGATTCGGAGTGGCTGATGAGGGAGCAGGTAACGAAGTGGTGACATGAGGAACGGAGGTGATGAGGAGTACCGTGAGTAGTGATGAGGAGCACCAGGGAGTGGTACGAGGAGTAACGGATGCGATGAGGAGCACGTTGATGGTACGAGGAAACCAGGTGGACCTAGGAGTACAGGAGAGATGAGGAGCACTGGAGGAGATGAGGAGACTGGAGGGTGATGAGCGAGTCTCAGGGTGATGAGGATACAGGAGTGTGATGAGGAGACCTGGAGTGATGAGAGGAGACTGCAGGATGGTGATGAGGAGTACGGAGTGTAGATGAGGAGAGTACCAGGAATGATGATGAGGAGTAACCGAGTGATGATGAGGAGCACCGGGGACTGGTGATGAGGGAGTACACGGGGAGTGGTGATGAGGGGAGTGGTGATGAGGGGAGTACCGGGGAGTGGTGATGAGGGGAGTACCGGGGAGTGGTGATGAGGGAGTACCAGAGAGTGATGATGAGGGAGTACCGGAGGTGATGAGGGTACGAGGGTGATGAGGGAAACTCGGGAGTGGTGGGAGTAAGGGAGTGTATGAGGGAGCACGGGGAGGTGATGAGGGGAGTACCGGATTGATGAGGGATGGATGATGAGAGGGAGTACCGGGAGTGTGATGAGGGAGTACCGGGAGTGGTGATGAGGGAGTAACCGGGGAGTGGTGATGAGGGAGTACAGTGTGAGGAGTGTGATGAGGGGAGTACCGAGGAGTGGTGATGAGGGGAGTACCGGGAGTGGTGATGAGGGGAGTACCGGGGAGTGGTGATGAGGGGAGTACTGGAGAGTGGTGATGAGGGAGTACCGGGGAGTGGTGATGAGGGGACGGGGAGTGGTGATGAGGGAGAATGCGGAGTGGTGATGAGGAGTACGGGAGTGATGATGAGGGAGTACCGGGAGTGGTGATGAGGAGTACCGGGGAGTGGTGATGAGGGAGTACCGGGAGTGGTGATAGGAGTACGGGGAGTGGTGATGAGGGAGTACCGGGAGTGGTGATGAGGGAGTACCGGGGAGTGGTGATGGGGGAGTACGGAGTGTGATGAGGAGTACGGGAGTGGTGATGAGGGAGTACCGGGGAGTGGTGATGAGGGAGTACCGGGGAGTGGTGATGAGGGGAGTACCGGGGAGTGGTGATGAGGGAGTACGGGAGTGGTGATGAGGGGAGTACCGGGGAGTGGTGATGAGGGAGACGTGGGGTGATGAGGGAGTACGGGAGGGGATGAGGGAGACGGAGTGGTGATGAGGGAGACCGGGAGTGGTGATGAGGGAGTACCGGGAGTGGTGATGAGGGAGACGGGAGTGATGAGGAGACTGGGAGTAGATGAGGGAGTACGGAGTGATGATGAGGGAGACCGGGAGTGTGATGAGGGAGTACCGGGGAGTGTGAGATGGGGAGACCGGGAGTGATGATGAGGAGTACCGGGTGATGAGAGTGGTGATGAGGGGAGTACCGGGGAGTGGTGATGAGGGGAGTACCGGGAGTGGTGATGAGGGAGTACCGGGGAGTGGTGATGAGGGAGTACCGGGAGTGGTGATGAGGGAGTACCGGGAGTGGTGATGAGGGAGTACCGGGAGTGGTGATGAGGGGAGTGGTGAGGGAGTGGTGATGAGAGGGAGTACGGGGAGTGGTGATGAGGGAGTAATGGGGAGTGGTGATGAGGGAGTACCGGGAGTGGTGATGAGGGAGTAACGGGGAGTGGTGATGAGGGAGTACGGGAGTGGTGATGAGGGAGTAACGGGGAGTGGTGATGAGGGAGTACCGGGGAGTGGGATGAGGGGAGTACCGGGAGTGTGGATGAGAGGGAGTACCACGTGGGGAGTGGTGATGAGGGGAGTACCGGGAGTGATGATGAGGGGAGAACCGGGGAGTGGTGATGAGGGGAGTACCGGGGAGTGGTGATGAGGGAAGTAATGGGGAGTGGTGATGAGGGAGTACGGGGAGTGGTGATGAGGGGAGTACGGGAGGGTGATGAGGGAGTACCGGGAGTGGTGATGAGGGGAGTACCGGGGAGTGGTGATGAGGGGAGAACGGGGAGTGGTGATGAGGGGAGTAACGGGGAGTGATGATGAGGGGAGTACCGGGGAGTGGTGATGAGGGGAGTAACGGGGAGTGGTGATGAGGGGAGTACCTGGGAGTGGTGATGAGGGAGTACCGGGAGTGTGATGAGGGAGAAACCCGGGGAGTGGTGATGAGGGAGTACCGGGGAGTGGTGATGAGGGAGTGGATGGGAGTGGTGATGAGGGAGTAACGGGGAATGGTGATGAGGGAAGTACCGGGAGTGGTGATGAGGGAGTAACGGGGAGTGGTGATGAGGGAGTACAGGGAGTGGTGATGAGGGAGTAACGGGGAGTGGTGATGAGGGGAGTACCGGGGAGTGGTGATGAGGGTTCAAGTGCCTGGAAATGAGGGTAGGGAAGAAGGTGGAGACAGCGGGGGGGCGGATGGAAGCTCCTAAATAAATGAAGGGAATGTTATTGTGTTGTTTTTGTGTGTACTCACCTAGTTGTGGTTGCAGGGGTCGAATCACAGCTATGTGTGTGATCGTGTGTGTGTGTGTGTGTGTGTGTGTGTGTGTGTGTGAGTGGTGTTTTGTTGTGTGTTGTGTGTTTTGTGTTGTGTGTGTGTGTGTGTGTGTGTGTGTGTGTGTGTGTGTGTGCTCACCTAGTTGTACTCACCTAGTTGTAGTTGCAGGGGTCGAGTCATAGCTCCTGGCCCTGTCTCTTCACTGGCCGCTACTGGGTCACTCTCCGTGACCCATGAGCTTTATCATACCTTTTCTTGAAGCTATGAATGTATCCTGCCTCCACTACATCACTTCCCAAACTATTCACTTCCTGACCACTCTGTGACGGAAGAAATACTTCCTAACATCCTTGTGATTCATCTGAGTCTTCAACTTCCAAGTGTTGCTGTGTCCCATCTCTGGTACATTCTGTCTCTGTCCACCTTGTCAATTCCTCTCAGTATTTTATATGTCGTTATCATGTCTCCCCTATCTCTCCTGTGTGTGCGTGTGTGTGTTACACGTGTCTCACGCACCTGCAGGCAGCCGGCTTCCACGTGTGCTTTCAAGTAGACAATAATACCTGGGGGAGTGTGAAAAAAGTTAGGAGGAAGGAAACTTATCATGTTACAGATAGACATAACATACCCTAGTATCATCAGCTGATCGTGTAAACAAACCCTAGCCTCATCAGCTTTATCCAGTATATGACATAAACATACCCTAGTATCATCAGCTGATAGTGTAAACATACCCTACCTGGGTACGGAAGACTCCACATTTGTCAGGTTCATATGTACAAGTGAAGTTGATGAGAGGGAGGATGGAAGAAAAGTAAAGAGAGCGAGGATGAAGAGAGGGAAGGTGAGAAAGGCTGAAGATGACTGTGACATCATCTTCATCAGGATATGAGTGTATAAACTAAATGTCCCAGGAAAAAATAATTCCAAAACATGACGGTCCTACAGAATTACTATTAAACAATTTCACAATTATACTCAATTTCAAAGGTACAGACAATATCACAAAAATTACACAATTCACATGCCTTGTTTCCCAAAGCAACTAGCTTATGGAAATAAAACAGTAATAAGGTGACTTGACCCCTAGATTAGGAGCAATAAGGTGACTGACCCCCTAGATTAGGTCAGTCCACCTCACACACTCCTGGATTGTGATTCGCACACACCTACAATCAACAATCATTAGAGCAAGGATAATTTTCACAGTAATCCATTTATCCGGCGAATAAAACAATTATAATTGGATAATTTCGACAGAAATCGCCAAACAGATGGCATGTTTTTTTTATCGGGAGCCTAGCAACCACCCTACAATCCCCTCTCCTCCTTTCCCTAGCAACAAGGCCGTCCCTCGCGTCCCTTTCTCTCCCCCGACCATCCTTCTTCTACATGTTTACGTTATTTAATTACCTGGCCTAAAAACTTTATGGTAATGAATGTTGGAAATCTGGATGTCGATGGGAGAGGATGTATGTGTGTACTCACCTAGTTGTGGTTGCAGGGGTCGATTCATAGCTCCTGGCCCCGCCTCTTCACTGGCCGCTACTGGGTCTTCTCCCTTCGCCATGAGCTTTATCATACCTCTTCGTAAAGCTATGAATGGATCCTGCCTCCACTACATCGCTTCCCAAGCTATTCCACTTCCTGACTACTCTGTGACTGAAGAAATACTTCCTAACATCCCTGTGATTCATCTGAGTCTTCAACTTTCAGCTGTGCCCCCTTGTTGCTTTGTCCCATTTCTGGAACATTCTGTCTCTGTTCACCTTGTCAATTCCTCTTAGTATTTTATATGTCGTTATCATGTCCCCCCTTTCTCTCCTGTCCTCCAGTGTCGTCAGGTCGATTTCCCTTAACCTCTCCTCGTAGGACATACCCCTTAGCTCCGGAACTAGTCGTGTTGCATACCTTTGCACTTTCTCTATTTTCTTTATGTGCTTGGCTAGGTGTGGGTTATAAACTGGTGCTGCATACTCCAGTATGGGCCTAACGTACACAGTGTACAGGGTTCTGAACGATTCCTTATTAAGATGTCGAAATGCTGTGTGTGTGTGTGTGTGTGTGTGTGTACTCACCTATTTGTAGTTGCAGGGATCGGGCCATAGCTCCTGGCCCCGCCTCGTCACTGATCGCTACTAGGTCACTCTCTCCGTGCTCCACGAGCTTTATCAAACCTCGTCTTAAAGCTATGTATGGTTCCTGCCTCCACTACATCACTTGCTAGATTATTCCACTTCCTGACAACTCTATGACTGAAAAAATACTTCCTAACATCCCTTTGACTCATCTGAGTCTTCAACTTCCAATTGTGACCCCTTGCTTCTTTGTCCCATCTCTGGAACATCCTGTCTTTGTTCACCTTGTCAATTCTCTAACCCTCCTGTCCTCTAGTGTCGTTAGGCCGATTTCCCTTAACCTTTCTTCGCAGGACATTTCCTTAGCTCTGACACTAGTCTTGTTGCAAACCATTGCACTTTCTCTAATTTCTTGACGTGCTTGACCAGGTGTGGGTTCCAAACTGGTGCTGCATACTCCAAAATGGGCCTGACGTACACGGTGTACAGTGTCTTGAACGATTCCTTGCTGAGGTATCGGAACGCTATTCTTAGGTTTGCCAGACGCCCATATGCTGCAGCAGTTATCTAGTTGATGTGCGCCTCAGAAGATGTGCCTGATATTATACTCACCCCAAGATCCTTTTCTTTGAGTGAGGTTTGCAGTCTTTTAATACCTAGCCTATACTCTGTATGCTGTTTTCTTTGCCCTTCCCCGATCTTTATGACTGCATTTGGCGGGGTTAAATTCGAGGAGCCAGTTCCTGGACGAGGCTTCCAGCCTGTCCAAGTCTCTTTGTAGTTCTGCCTGATCCTTATCCGATTTAATTTTCCTCATTAACTTAACATCATCTGCGAAGACGGACACCTCCGAGTCTATCCCTTCCGTCGTGTCATTCACTGGTCCTAGGACTGACCCCTGTGGAACCCGCTCGTCACAGGCGCCCACTCTGACACCTCGTCGGGTACAATGACTCGTTGTTGCCTCCCTGTCAGGTATTCACTGATCCGTTGCAGTGACTTTCCTGTTATGCCTGCCTGATCCTCTTGCTTTTGCACTAACTTCTTGTGAGGAACTGTGTCGAAGGCCTTCTTGCAGTCCAAGAAAATGTAATCTACCCACCCATCTCTCTCGTGTCTTACTTCCGTTACCTTGTCACAAAACTCCAGTAGATTTGTGACACAGGATTTCCCTTCCATGAAACCATACTGGTTGTCGTTTATAAGCTTGTTCCTTTCTAGGTGCTTCACCACTCTCCTCCTGATAACCTTCTCCATGATTTTGCATACTATATACGTCAGTGACACTGGTCTGTAGTTTAATGCCTCTTGTCTATCTCCTTTCTTAAAAATTGGGACTACATTTACCACCTTCCATACCTCATGCAGTTGCCCAGTTTCAATGGATGTGTTGAAGATTTTTGTTAGTGGCACACACACTCGTCTATGCTCCCTCTCTAAGGACCCACGGGAGATGTCCGTCCCACCGCATTGGAGGTATCAAGTTCACATAGCAGCTTCTTCACCTCCACCTCGGTTGTGTGTATTTCATCCAGCACTTGGTGTATCCCCTTATTGGTGTATCACCCTATTCCGACTTCCTGGAGTCCTTCCTGTCTCTACTGTGAATACTTCTTTAAATCTCATGTTGAGCTCCTCACATACCTCTTGGTCGTTTCTTGTGAACTCCCCACCTTCCTTCCTCAGCCTGATTACCTGGTCCTTGACTGTTGTTTTCCTCCTGATGTGGCTATACAACAGTTTCGGGTCAGACTTGACTTTCGATGTTATGTCATTTTCGTATTGTCGCTGAGCCTCCCTCCTTACCTGTGCATATTCGTTTCTGGCTCTTTGACTAATCTCTATATTTTCCTGGTCCTTTGTCTTCTGTACTTTTTTCATTGTCGAGCACACTTAGTTTTTGCCTCCCTACACTTTTGGGTGAACCAAGGACTCGTTCCATTATTTCTGTTTCCCTTGGGGACAAACCTCTCCTCAGCCTCCTTGCATTTTGTTGTCACATAGTCCATCATTTCATTTACTGATTTTCCTACCATTCTCATTTTTGCCTCCCTCCCTCTCCCTACGACCCTCCCTCTCCACCCTGTACCTCTTGCAGGAAGTTCCTCCATGCCTGTGTAGTCCCCCCTTTTGTAGTTTGGCTTTTCCCATCCTACTCATGTTACTCTCTCCACTTGAAACTCCACTATGTATTCAAAGCTCAGAACCACATGATCACTAACTCCGAGAGGCCTTTCGTATGTGATGTCCTCAATGTCTGAACTACTCAAAGTGAATACGAGGTCCAGTATTGCTGGTTCATGCTCACCTCTCTCTCTGGTAGTGTCCCTAACATGATGATGCATGAGGTTTTCCAGTACCACATCCAACATTTTGGTTCTCCATGTTTCGGGACCCCCATGTGGTTCCAGGTTTTCCCAGTCAATCTCCTTGTAATTAAAATCACTCATAACTAGTAACTTCGTTCTACCCGTGTGAGCTCTTCTGGCCACCTCAGATAAAGTGTCCACCATTTGTCTGTTGCTCTCTTTTTGGCCTCCTGCAGTTCTGTGGTGGGTTGTACATCACTGCAATTTCCACCTTAGGTCTCCCAGACTAAATTGTTCCTACTATGTAATCCCTTTCGTCCATTCTGTCCATTCCTTCCATCTCCTCAAATCCCCACCAGTTTTTAATGAGCAGTGCAACTCCTACTCCCCCTCTGCTCCCTCTATCTTTCCTCAGGATCTGTTATCCGGGTGGAAAGATTGCGTCTGTTATCATCTCGGTGAGTTTCGTTTCTGTGAGTGCTATGATGTCTGGAGACGTCTCCTTGATTCTTTCATGCCACTCCTCATATTTATTTGTTATTCCATCTGCATTTATATACCAAACCTTCAACTTCTTTTCTAAAACTGTGGTCTGGGGGAGTATGTTGGGGTAGGGGAAGCGGGAGAACTTGTGAGGAACTATGGCAGGTTGCTGTGAAGGTGGAGCTTGTGTTGAGGGGGTGGGGGCAGTGGGTACAGCATGTGGATCATGGGTTAGATTGTTTGGGTGCATTGGGGTTGTTGGGGTTGATGGCCTCTGAAGGTGGTTCTGAGGGAGGTTGTATTTGTTCCTCCTGAGTCTGGGTTCTCCTGCCAATCTCCATCTTTGCCTCTCTTTCCTTCTTGCATCTTTGTACCCTCTCTTTCAGTTTCTGTCTTCTCATGTTCTGTCACGGTCGAGGTACACCCTCCAGTACGCTGATATGTCCCTTAGTCGTGTTTCTCCTGCAGGATCCTGTTTTGTGTCAATTCTGCCTTGAAAATCACTTTGATCAGCCAGTTTCTTCCTCTTGCAAACCCCCCTATTCTCAGAAAATTTGTCAGCTGGGTCATGTCGTCCTCTCCTATTGTTTTCATAATATATTCAATTGCGTTTTTCTTCCCCTGTCTTCTTGCTTCGTAAGTTTCCCCTTCAACTTCCTGGAGGCCATAAACAAAGATTGACCTCTCCTTTTCATTCTCCCACTGCAGTTCCTTTGTTTTCCCTGATTCGATTTAGTTGCCTCTATCGCAGCTTTTCTTCAGTCACTTCTCTATATGTTGTCCCTGTGCCCAGTGGTCTGTAATTTTTCCTTCTTAACTTTTCCTGGACACCGCCGTGCTCTGTTACGGCCTCTGCGTATAACTTAGCACTTTCATTTTCTTCAGTCCACTTGTTTGTTCTTGGTGTGCTCCTCGTCTTTTCCCGGGCTCCACGGTGGTGTGTGTGCAGATGAGGGTGAGTGTAGATGTGGATTAGAGGTGTTGGTGAGGATGAGAGGCGTGGGTGGGGAATGTGAAGTATGACGGGAGACGGGGATGTGGTAAAAACAGTCAGGGATTGGTAGAGATAGAGCCAAAGATTAGCAGAAATAGAGCCAGGGATTGATAAAGACAGAACCAGGAACAGGAAGAAACAGTGCCAGAGATTGGTAGAAATAAAGCCAGGAATTTGTAGAAACAGAGCCAGAGATTGGTAAAAAAAGAGGCAGGGATTTGTAGAGAGAGAGTGGAGTGTTTCAAGCAATCAGTCAGTTACAACTGCCTTTATTTTCCCACAAAGAAGACTAGTTAGCTGCCCGTGACACACCTGTGACCTGTTTCCATGGTTTTCCTACACTCGCAGCCTGACCTGAGACCAACAACAATAACCTGGGTCACCCGGTTGTTGGTGCTAGCGGCTCCCTAGCCCACACAGCCACATCAGAGAGTGGCTGATCCGGCCCGTGTAACATGCTGAAAAGTCTTGGATTCCGCAAGTTGACACGGTGTTCTCTAGTGGTGCCTATGGTACACCTGCTCTTCATGGGTACCATGGTAGATGTGGGTTAGAGGAGACGGCTTCTAGGCAACACATGTACTTAGCCATGGTAGATATGAGTTAGAGCTAGTAGCTAGCAAACACGTTTAGTAAGTCATCTTGGGCTCTCCTTGTCTGGCCTCTCACACTGAGAGATGATTAAGGAGACTAATTATACAGGAAGACAGTAATTTACTAGGTGGTACTTAGGCAATTATACTCCCTCTTCATTATTCTCCATCTCTACTACTTCACTCCCTCATTACCTCCTTCATTACTCCCTTTTCTCTCCCCCCTTCCCTCCTTATCCTTCTCTCTCCTCTCTCCCTCGTAACTTTCCTCTCCCCATTTTCTCACTAGCTCCCTCCTATTTAAATAACCATACCTCTTTTTTTCCCCTCCTCCCACCTCCTTTTTGACTAGCTGATTCCTCTTCCCCTCTTTTTCTATTTTCTCTTTCTTCCCCCCCCCTCTCTCACTTTTAATTCCTCGTTTCCCAGAAATCTAAAATAAAACTTTGATATATCTGTGTCTATCATTAGAAGAAAAGAGAATAATGAAACTGAATATCACAGAAATGCAGTCAGAAGTCTGAGTTGATCTATCATTCACTATGATAACATGAACCAAGGTTAGTTAGTACCTTTATGGAGAAACTTGTAATGTGAACAGATTGCCTGATGTTGTAGTGCCAGTAGGCTGTCAACTATCTCCAAGGACTGGATTATGTTGGCAAGTAGCCTTGTCACAGATGGTAGTTGCACGAAATACACATACTAAGATGAATATAGTGCAGCTTAGTCAACTTACACATGCTATTCCACAGGAGGATATTGAGTAGCACACAGTGATACTAAGACTATAATACAAATATGATGGATATGTGTACATTAGAACTATCTATTTGCTCCACAGAGGAATTGTAGATTAACAGTAAATAGCCACTGTAACCAGGGGCTATTATTCACATAAACTGTACTATGCTCATCAGGATGGATATGTAGTGCACAGTAAACTAACACTACTTCACAGGATGGATATTAGTGCACAGTAAACTAGCACTACTCTCCACAGGATGGATATGTAGTCACATAAACTAGCACTACCTCCACAGGATGGATATGTAGTGCACAGTAAACTAGCACTACTCTCCACAGATGGATATGTAGTGCACAGTAAACTGCCACTACTCTCACAGGATGGATATGTATGCACAGTAAACTAGCACTACCTCCACAGGATGGATATGTAGTGCACAGTAAACTAGCCACTACCCTCCACAGGATGGATATGTAGTGCACAGTAAACTAGTCACTACCTCCACAGGATGGATATGTAGTGCACAGTAAACTAGCCACTACTCCACAGGATGGATATGTAGTGCACAGTAAACTAGCCACTACTCCACAGTATATGTAGTGACGAACACATACTCCACAGATGGATATTGTGCACAGTAACTAGCATACTCACAGGAGATATGTGTGCACAGTAAACTAGCCACTACTCCACAGGATGGATATGTAGTGCACAGTAAACTAGCACTACCTCCACAGGATGGATATGTAGTGCACAGTAAACAGCCACTCCCTCCACAGATGATATGTAGTGCAATAAACGCACTACCTCCACAGATGGATAGTAGTGCACAGTAAACTAGCCACTACCTACTCTCCACAGGATGGATATGTAGTGACAGTAAACTAGCCACTACCTCCACAGGATGGATATATAGTGCACAGTAAACTAGCAACTACCTTCCACAGGATGGATATGTAGTGCACTGTAAACTAGCAACTACTCTCCACAGGATGGATATGTAGTGCACAGTAAACTAGCCACTACTCTCCACAGGATGGATATATAGTGCACAGTAAACTAGCAACTACCTTCCACAGGATGGATATGTAGTGCACAGTAAACTAGCCACTACCTCCACAGGATGGATATGTAGTGCACAGTAAACTAGCCACTACCCTCCACAGGATGGATATGTAGTGCACAGTAAACTAGCCACTACCCTCCACAGGATGGATATGTAGTGCACAGTAAACTAGCAACTACTCTCCACAGGATGGATATGTAATGCACAGTAAACTAGCAACTACTCTCCACAGGATGGATATGTAGTGCACAGTAAACTAGCCACTTCTCTCCACAGGATGGATATGTAGTGCACAGTAAACTAGCAACTACTCTCCACAGGATGGATATGTAGTGCACAGTAAACTAGCAACTACTCTCCACAGGATGGATATGTTGTGCACAGTAAACTAGCACTACTCTCCACAGGATGGATATGTAGTGCACAGTAAACTAGCAACTACTCTCCACAGGATGGATATGTAGTGCACAGTAAACTAGCAACTACTCTCCACAGGATGGATATGTAGTGCACAGTAAACTAGCAACTACTCTCCACAGGATGGATATGTAGTGCACAGTAAACTAGCAACTACTCTCCACAGGATGGATATGTAGTGCACAGTAAACTAGCCACTACTCTCCACAGGATGGATATGTTGTGCACAGTAAACTAGCAACTACTCTCCACAGGATGGATATGTAGTGCACAGTAAACTAGCAACTACTCTCCACAGGATGGATATGTAGTGCACAGTAAACTAGCCACTACTCTCCACAGGATGATATGTAGTGCACAGTAAACTAGCAACTACTCTCCACAGGATGGATATGTAGTGCACAGTAAACTAGCCACTACTCTCCACAGGATGGATATGTAGTGCACAGTAAACTAGCAACTACTCTCCACAGGATGGATATGTAGTGCACAGTAAACTAGCAACTACTCTCCACAGGATGGATATGTAGTGCACAGTAAACTAGCCACTACCCTCCACAGGATGGATATGTAGTGCACAGTAAACTAGCTACTACTCTCCACAGGATGGATATGTAGTGCACAGTAAACTAGCAACTACTCTCCACAGGATGCATATGTAGTGCACAGTATACTAGCCACTACCCTCCACAGGATGGATATGTAGTGCACAGTAAACTAGCTACTACTCTCCACAGGATGGATATGTAGTGCACAGTAAACTAGCTACTACTCTCCACAGGATGGATATGTAGTGCACAGTAAACTAGCTACTACTCTCCACAGGATGGATATGTAGTGCACAGTAAACTAGCAACTACTCTCCACAGGATGGATATGTAGTGCACAGTAAACTAGCAACTACTCTCCACAGGATGGATATGTAGTGCACAGTAAACTAGCCACTACTCTCCACAGGATGGATATGTAGTGTACAGTAAACTAGCCACTACTCTCCACAGGATGGATATATAGTGCACAGTAAACTAGCCACTACTCTCCACAGGATGGATATGTAGTCACAGTAAACTAGCCACTACTGTGGCAAAATTTAAAATTTAAATCTCCTCCTCCCTATCTTACCTTCACTCTCTTTATCCTCTTTCTCCTTCCTTCCTTCCTTCCCTCCACCCTACTCTTCCCACATTCCTTCTTCCCTCATTTTACGTTCTTTCACTCTCCCTCCCTCTCTAACCCACTCCCCCCTTTTCCTCCTTCCCTCTCACTGGATCCTCACCTCTTCCCCTTCAATTTCCTCTATCTTTGGATCACCCTTCACTCCATCCCTCTTCCTATCTCACTGCTTCCCTCTCTACCCTTCCCTCTATACCTTACTCCTGTTTTCCCCTTTCTCTCATTCTTGCCTCCTCCCTCTCCCCCTTGCCTCCCTCCCTCGCCCCCTTGCCTCAGCCAGTGTAATTATGAAACATAAATCTTCCCTTGAACTTATCTGCTGTGACTTCCTACTCATTTCTGCAACACTGCAAACTCCTGATGTGTTGATTGCAACACGAAAGGCCTAGAGCTATCATTCAACTCCCCTGTGCAACTTTTGCGCATATATATATATATATATATATATATATATATATATATATATATATATAGGATGGAGGTTGGTAGACAGCAACCACCCAGGAGGTACTACTGTCCTGCCAGGTGACTGTGAAACAGAAACCTGAAACTGTTTTACATGATGGAGGATTGCTGGTGTCTTTTTCTGTCTCATAAACACGCTGGATAACAGGTATATCTAGCTACTTCTACTTACACTTTAGGTCACACTACACTGGCATACACATGCATATATATACATACACACATCTAGGTTTTTCTTCTTTTTCTTAATAGCTCTTGTTCTTTTTATTTTCTCTATTGTCCATGGGGAAGTGGAAAGAATCTTTCCTCCGTAAGCCATGCGTGTCGTATGAGGCGACTGAGATGCCGGGAGCAATGGGCTAGTAACCCTTCTCCTGTACAAATCTACTAGAAACGAGAAGAAGAAAACTTTATAAAATTGGGTTGTCTGAATGTGCGTGGATGTAGTGCGGATGATAAGAAAGAGATGATTGCCGATGTTATGAATGAAAAGAAGTTGGATGTCCTGGCCCTAAGCGAAACAAAGCTGAAGGGGGTAGGCGAGTTTCAGTGGGGAGAAATAAATGGGATTAAGTCAGGAGTATCTGAGAGGTTAGAGCTAAGGAAGGGGTAGCAATAATGTTGAAGGATCAGTTATGGAAGGAAAAGAGGGAATATAAATGTGTAAATTAAGGATTATGGATTAAAATAAGGGTCGGATGCGAAAAGTGGGTCATAATAAGCGTGTATGCACCTGGAGAAGAGAGGAGGTAGAGGAGAGAGAGAGATTTTGGGAGATGTTAAGCGAATGTATAGGAACTTTTGAACCAAATGAGAGAGTAATTGTGGTAGGGGACCTAAATGCTAAAGTGGGAGAAACATGCAGAGAGGGTGTAGTAGGTAAGTTTGGGGTGCCAGGTGTAAATGATAATGGGAGCCCTTTGATTGAACTTTGTATAGAAAGGGGTTTAGTTATAGGTAATACATATTTTAAGAAAAAGAGGATAAATAAGTATACAAGATATGATGTAGGGCGAAATGACAGTAGTTTGTTGGACTATGTATTGGTAGATAAAAGACTGTTGAGTAGACTTCAGGATGTACATGTTTATAGAGGGGCTACAGATATATCAGATCACTTTTTAGTTATAGCTACAGTGGGAGTAAAAGGTAGATGGGATACAAGGAAAATAGAATCAGTAAGTAAAAGAGAGGTGAAGGTTTATAAACTAAAAAGGAGGCAGTTAGGGTAAGATATAAACAACTATTGGAGGATAGATGGGCTAGTGAGAGTGTAGGCAATGGGGTCGAAAATGTATGGGGTAGATTTAAAATGTAGTGTTAGAGTGTTCAGCAGAAGTTTGTGGTTACAGGCGAGTGGGTGCGGGAGGGAAGAGGAGCGATTGGTGGAATGATGATGTAAAGAGAGTAGTAAGGGAGAAAAAGTTAGCATATGAGAGGTTTTTACAAAGTAGAAGTGATGCAAGGAGGGAAGAGTATATGGAGAGAAAAAGAGAGGTTAAAAGAGTGGTGAAGCAATGTAAAAAGAGAGCAGATGAGAGAGTGGGTGAGATGTTATCAGCAAATTTTGTTGAAAATAAGAAAAAGTTTTGGAATGAGATTAATAAGTTGAGGAAGCCTAGAGAACAAATGGATTTGACAGTTAAAAATAGGAGAGGAGAGTTATTAAATGGAGAGTTAGAGGTATCGGGAAGATGGAGAGAATATTTTGAGGATTTGTTAAATGTTGATGAAGACAGGAAGCTGTGATTTCGTGTGTAGGGCAAGGAGGAATAACATCTTGTAGGAGTGTGGAAGAGCCAGTTGTGGGTGTAGGGAAGTTCGTGAGGCAGTGGGTAGAATGAAAGGGGTAAGGCAGCTGGGATTGATGGGATAAAGATAGAAATGTTAAAAACAGGTGGGGATATAATTTTGGAGTGGTTGGTGCTATTATTTAATAAATGTATGGAAGAGGGTAAGGTACCTAGGGATTGGCAGAGAGCGTGTATTGTTCCTTTGTATAAAGGCAAAGGGGACAAAAGAGAGTGCAAAAATTATAGGGGAATAAGTCTGTTGAGTGTACCTGGTAAAGTGTATGGTAGAGTTATTATTGAAAGAATTAAGAGTAAAACAGAAAGCAGGATAGCAGATGAACAAGGGGCTTTAGGAAAGGTAGGGGGTGTGTAGACCAAGTGTTTACAGTGAAACATATAGGTGAACAGTATTTGGATAAGGGTAAAGATGTTTTGTGGCATTTATGGATTTGGAAAAGGCGTATGATAGGGTAGATAGGGGGCAATGTGGCAGATGTTGCAGGTGTATGGAATAGGAGGAAGGTTACTGAAAGCAGTGAAGAGTTTTTATGAGGATAGTGAGGCTCAGGTTAGAGTGTGTAGGAGGGAAGGGACTATTTCCAGTAAAAGTGGGCCTTAGACAAGGATGTGTGATGTCACCGTGGTTGTTCAATATATTTATAGATGGGGTTGTAAGAGAAGTGAATGCGAGGGTCTTGGCAAGAGGTGTTGGGCTAAAAGATAAAGAAGCAAATACAAAGTGGGAGTTGTCACAGTTGCTTTTTGCTGATGACACTGTGTTTTTGGGAGATTCTGAAGAGAAGCTGCAGAGGTTGGTGGATGAATTTGGTAGGGTGTGTAAAAGAAGAAAATTGAAAGTGAATATAGGAAAGAGTAAGGTGATGAGGATAACAAAAAGAATAGGTGACGAAAGTTTGGGATATCAGATTGGAGGAGAGAGTATGGAGGAGGTGAATGTATTCAGATATTTGGGAGGGGACATGTCGGCGGATGGGTCTATGAAGGATGAGGTGAATCATAGAATTGATGGGGGGAAAGGGTGAGTGGAGCACTTCGGAGTCTGTGGAGACAAAGAACCTTGTCCATGGAAGTAAAGAGGGAATGTATGAGAGTATAGTTATACCAACGCTCTATATGGGTGTGAAGCATGGGTGATGAATGTTGCAACGAGGAGAAGGCTGGAGGCAGTGGAGATGTCATGTCTGAGGTCAATGTGTGGTGTGAATATAATGCAGAGAATTCGGAGTTTGGAAATTAGGAGGAGGTGCGGGATTACCAAAACGATTGTCCAGAGAGCTGAGGAGGGTTGTTGAGGTGGTTTGGACATGTAGAGAGAATGGAACGAGACAGAGTGACTTCTGAGAGTGTATAAATCTGTAGTGGAGGGAAGGCGGGGTAGGGGTCGGCCTAGGAAAGGTTGGAGGGAGGGGGTAAAGGAAGTTTTGTGTGCGAGGGGCTTGGACCTCCAGCAAGCATGTATGAGCGTATTTGATAGGAGGAATGGAGGCATATGGTTTTTAATACTTGACGTGCTGTTGGAGTGTGAGCAAAGTAACATTTATGAAGGGATTCAGGAAACCGGCAGGCCGGACTTGAGTTCGGGAGATGGAAGTACAGTGCCGGCACTCTGAAGGAGGGGTGTTAATGTTGCAGTTTTATAACTGTAGTGTAAAGCACCCTTCTGGCAAGACAGTGATGGAGTGAATGATGATGAAAGTTTTTCTTTTTTGGGCCACCCTGCCTTGGTGGGAATCGGCCGATGTGTTAATAAATAAATAAATAAATATATATATATATATATATATATATATATATATATATATATATATATATATATATATATATATATATATATATATGTATATATGTTGGTCACTAAGACTCATCAACACTGGCCACATTCACAGGTCAACAGAGAGAGAGAAATATTTTCTGAACTTGTTCAATTCCTCTTATTGGCTAAGCTGCTCTACTTGAGCTTCACATCAGCTGACAACCTCAGCTCACCTGCACTTTTCCCACCATCCTCACGCACCCTCTATATTCCCACGTTTCCCTTGCATTCCCACGTTTCCCCTGCATTCCTAATTTTTCACCCGCATTCCTATGTTTCTCCCTGAATTCCTAAGTTCCCACTGCATTCTTACGTTTCCCCTGCATTCCTATGTTTTCCCTGCATTCCTACGTTTCCCCTGCATTTCTATGTTTTTCCCTGCATTCCTACGTTTCCCTGCATTTCTATGTTTTTCCACGCATTCCTACGTTTCCCCTGCATTCCCACGTATCCTCTGCAACATTCCCACATTTCACCTTCATTCCCACGTTTCCCCTGCATTCATATGTTCCTCCCTGCATTCATGTTTCTCCCTGCATTCCCACGTTTCCCCTGCAATCCTACGTTTCCCCTGCATTCATTTGTTTCCCCTGCATTCCCACGTTTCCCTGCATTCCAACGTTTCCCCTGCATTCCCACGTTTCCCCTGCATTCCCACGTTTCCCCTGCATTCCCACGTAACCTCTCATGGTCTTGAGAAAGCTTCAAGACCATGAGAAAGAATGTCTCATTAAGAAACCATCGCTATTCTTCATCTGTTTTATAATTATAGACAAAATATAACAAATAAATTATACATAATATAATTGTATATAAGAAATTATATATAACACTGTGGCGGGGAGCTCAGCTGCTCCGTTAAAACGAGGGCATTTCAGATAATGAGTTTTTTTCAAGATAATTGTAGGCTCTTGTGTGTGTGTGTGTGTGTGTGTGTGTGTGTGTGTGTGTGTGTGTGTGTGTGTGTGTGTGTGTGTGTGTGTGTGTGTGTGTGTGTGTGTGTGTCTGTGTGTGTGTGTGTGTGTGTGTGTGTGTGTGTGTGTGTGTGTGTGTCTGTGTTTTGTCTGTGTATGTGTGTGTGTGTGTGTGTGTGTGTGTGTGTGTGTGTGTGTGTGTGTGTGTGTGTGTGTGGTGTGTGTGTGTGTATGTACTCACCTATTTGTGGTTGCAGGGGTCGATTCATAGCTCCTGGCAACGCCTCTTCACTGGTCGATACTAATTCACTCTCTCCCTGCTCCATGAGCTTTATCATACCTCTTCTTAAAGCTATGTATGGAACTTGCTTCCACTACTTTACTCTCCAGATTTTTCCACTTCCTAACATCTCTATGACTCATCTGGGTTTTCAGCTTCCAATTATGTCTCCTTGTTCCTGTATCCCATCTCTGAAACATTCGAGCCCTGTCCACCTTGTCAATTCCTCTCAGTATTTTATACGTTGTTATCATGTCCTCCCTGTCCCTCCTATCCTCTAGTGTCATCAGGTTGAGTTCCCTTAACCTCTCCTCATAAGACATACATCTCAGTTCCTGGACTAAACGTGTTGCAAATTTTTGCATTTTCTCCAATTTCGTGACGTGTTTGACTAGGTGAGGGTTCCATACTGGTGCTGCATACTCCAGTATTGGCCTGACGTACACGGTGTACAATGTCGTGAATGACTCCTTACTCAGATGTCTAAACGCTAATCTCAGGTTTGCCAAGCACCTATATGCTGCAGTAGTTATTTGACTGATGCTTACCCCAAGATCCTTTACTTTAAGTGACGTTTGCAGCCTTTGATTCCCTAACCTGTATGCCGTCTGTGTGAGTGTGTGCATGTGTATTCACCTATTTGTGGTTGCAGGGGTCGAGTCATAGCTCCTGGCCCCGCCTCTAGACTGATCGCTAATAGGTCCTCTCTCTGTCCCTGCTCCATGAGCTTTATCATACCTCCTCTTAAAACTATGAATGGTTCCTGCCTCCACTACATCACTTGCCAGACTATTCCACTTCCTGACAACTCTGACTGAAGAAATACTTCCTAATATCCCTTTAACTCATCTGAGTCTTCAACTTCCAAATGTGACACCTTGTTTCTAGGTCCCCTCTCTGGAACATCCTGTCTCTGTCCACCTTATCTATTCCTCGCACTATTTTGTATGTCGTTATCATGTCTTCCCAACCCTCCTGTCTTCCAGTGTCGTCAGGCCGATTTCCCTTAACCTTTTTTCGTAGGACATTCCCCTTAGCTTTGGAACTAGCCTTGTTGCAAACCTTTGCTCTTTCTCTAATTTCTTGAGGTGTTTGACCAGGTGTGGGTTCCAAACTGGTGCTGCATACTCCAGTATGGGCCTGACGTACACGGTGTACAGAGTCTTGAACGATTCCTTACTAAGGTATCGGAACGCTGTTCTCAGGTTTGCCAGGCGCCCATATGCGCCTGAGTGAGGTTTGCAGTCTTTGGCCACCTAGACTGTACTCTGTCTGCGGTCTTCTTTGCCCTTCCCCGATCTTCATGACTTTGCATTTGGCAGGGTTAAATTCAAGGAGCCAGTTGCTGGACCAGGCTTGCAGCCTGTCCAAGTCTCTTTGTAGTCCTACCTGATCCTCATCCGATTTAATTCTCCTCATTAACTTCACATCGTCTGCGAACAGAGACACTTCTGAGTCTATCCCTTCCGTTATGTCATTCACATATACCAAAAATAGCACTGGTCCTAGGACTGACCCATGTGTGTGTGTGTGTTTGTGTAAGTAAGTTTATTCAGGTATACACAAATACAGTTACATAGATTATCATACATAGCAGCATATGTGTAGAGAACCCTAGGATAACCCAAAAAAGTCAACAGAGTGACTTATTTCCATTAGGGTGTGTGTGTGTGTGTGTGTGTTAGTACGCATTTTTTCTCTCTATATCCCAATCATCTTTCACTTTTTAATATTTTCCATTATCCTTTCTACATTTTTTTGCGCAGTTTAAGGTTACGAGTTCTTGTTTTCTCTCTCTCTCTCTCTCTTTTGTTTTTTCTTGCTCTCCCTCCCATTCTTCCTCTTATTCTCTCACAAACTAATTCTCTCACTCACAAACCCAAACACACAATCTCCATGATTCTTAATCTCTCTCACACTCATTCTCTCACTCACACACTATCTCTCTCACACACACTATCTCTCTCACACACTATCTCTCTCACACACATACACAATTATATTCTCTCTCTCACGCTGTCCTGTAAGCTTCCCATCAGCCACATACAATTAACATTCAGCTAAGCACCTCGTGTTTACTCTGACATTCATTTCCTGCCCGCAAAATACTACATTCCCGTCATCACATCAACTGCAGGTGATTAACGTGGTTACACGACCAATACATAATCTCATCACATCAATGTGAAGCATAGACAGGTACAGCTTGTTTGTTTGTTCGACTCTTGTCCTTGTAATTCCTGGAGCAGAGGCTGGGAACCACGGACGTCACACTTGATTACTGTCACACTCCATCTATGTGACAGCCGTCACACTTAGTGTGTTTACTGTCACACTCCATCAACGTCACACTTAAATGTAACCTTAATTAACCTAGCCTACCTAAATCTAACAAAACTCAAACTAACCTAAACCCCCAAAAACAAGCCAAGCACTGTGGCTTATTCCCACTGTTATCCTGCATTTCCCTTCCTCAGGATGCCACCCACAACTCTAGACTAACACCTCAGGTACCTATTTACTGCTAGGTGACCAGTGACAGCAAGTGACCTGTCTACGCCTCGCACCTCGCCCAGAATATGATTTGTGGTTATAGAAAATGGTTTGTAATTATAGAAAATGGTTTGTGCTTATAGAAAATGGTTTGTTTTAGAAAATGGTTTGTTTTAGAAAATGGTTTGTTTATTGAAAATGGTTTGAGGGTATAGAAAATGGTGTGATTATAGAAAATTATGTGATTATAGAAAATGGCTTACGATTATAGAAAATGGGAACTACTAAGAGGGAGCTGTGGCTGTCTTTCAGAGAAAGTTCAATAAGTTGTCTGAAAGAGCGAGATTGCGGTGCCTGCTGCTAACACCAACAACCTGTTGGAACAGCCTACCATCCAGGTCTCTGGGACCAGGTCGCGGGGGCGATGACCCCCCCTGGAACCATTAATAGGTACATAACAAGGAAACATATTCTCACCCTCACCCATTCCTCCCTCACCCACTACCCATTCCTCCCTCGCCCATTTTCCCTAACATATTACTCATTCTCCCCTCCCCTATTCCACCCTCCCTCACCCATCACCCACTCTCCCTAACCTACTACTCATTCTCTCCTCACCCACCACCTATTACGCTCCACCCTTTCACCCTTCCCCATCCCCTAGATCATCCGAAAGACCCATTTAATAAAGCAGAGAGGGGCGTGGTATTTGATTATTAGGGATCGATAACGGTGGGGGAGTGGTTGGTATGGGAGGGTGGGGGTGGTGAGGGTGCTGGGTGGGTGGGTGGAAGACGGGCGGGTGTGGGGGGGGGGGCGGTGTAGGTGATTAATTAAGACAGAACATTGCATTGGCGGCTGCTTTAATGTCCATCTGTGCCCACATAGACAAGACCTCACCCCCTCTCTCTTCGTTATCGTAGATGCTTTGCAGCAACTACGATAGCAAGTAGTTTAAGTTAATACGACACAACTGTTGTAGCCTCATTAGTTAATGGATTTCGTCAAGCCGCTTTAACACAAGAGTCACATGACTTTCACATCTATAACAGTGATAAAGGCGTCACCACAACCTAACATAAGCTAATGTAACCTACCCTAACGTAAACTAACCTAGAGTAACAATAAAGGCGTCACCCCAATCAATTTTCCACTATGAGGCGTAACAGAGGTGTTGTTGTGGTACAAAGGTACTACACTGAAGGCAGCCAGCAGCGCTGCCCCTCATAACATTCCACACAAATTCCTGAAGGATGGCGCCTCAGAATTGAAATGCATGCAATGAAATGAAAAGTCAGATGGGAATGGGGAATGGGAGGCACTCAGGTTTTATCCAAGGAAGGGGAGCATAAATTCAATTCTTTGGATCAAGAGCCCCTCACCATCATTGAGGAGCCATACTCCATTTATTTATTGCAAACTAGTACTATAGTGACAAAATGCCGTCTACACATTCCATTAACAATATCAAGATTCCTTACAGTAGTATATACTAGTGTTGAATTTTGAAGCCGATGAGAAGAGGATTTCTAAAGGTATCACGTGGAAACCAAAATCGAAAATGGTGTACATGAGCAAGGGGGCACCTGCACTTGTCAAGTGTTCCTCGACCTTCCCTCTACTTATATTTCACCACGACCAGATAAGATGTTCTGTGAAAGTCGGTGGCAGACAAGAGCACTAACATGACCGGCTCTGAAATAAAATACTGTAGTATGTGAATATAGTATTTAAGGGATCACTAAACACGATAAAATTAATAATGCCATAAAAACGCGAGTTTTCAATACTTCTCAGTTTTCTTCTTGCAGTTCTATTTATTTTTTTACGATCTAATACGAAAAAATATTTCGATTTTGCGTATTTTAAGAGACTCCAATTTTATATATATTTTTTTATGTAAAAATATAAATTGGCAGCTACACAACTCAAATTCAATAATAAAAAACTTGAAGTTAAAGACACAGCGACGCATTGTTTGAAACTGACCACAACAAAATATTCTATATTTACTTAATAAAAACCATAACACTATTTATTTGATAAAAATGGTAAATTGGGACTTACGGAGTCCACTAACGTCGTGAACCGTGCTTGTAGGAAAGCACACCAGGGATGAAAATTTGAAGCCGATCAGACGAGTCATTCTGCAGTTATCGCGCGGATTCCAGCCATTCCAAGTGTTATAATTTATTAGAGTGACAAACTTGCTCACACACAAACTTAAAATTATTGTTATTATCATCGAAAAAGATGATAATATACGATTTTTCGAACTATATAGACCCTGGCTGTCTTCAAGAAGGCACTAAGCAGGCACCTAAAGTCAGTATCTGACCACCCGGGCTGTGGTTCGTACGTCGGTTTGCGTGTGTGGCCAGCAGTAACAGCCTGGTTGATCAGACCCTGATCCACCACGAGGCCTGGTCTCAGACCGAGCCGCGGGGGCATTGACCCCGAAACCCTCTCCAGGTATACTCCAGGTATATCCTGCTTACTACTAAAATTAAAATATTCTGACTAAAAATCCATTATTTTACAGCCGTTAAATACCGGAGCCATTCAAAAGAGGCAGACTCAAATATATTTAACGTGACTTAACAGAATAAATATTGAACACTATTTTACACGTACAAGTGGCAGATGCGCTCCTACACATCTGAATTACAATCTCAGAATTAGTAATCACCTCTTTCTGAAGGCCTAAGTCCAGCATATCAGACTTTTTTAAAACTGGCCAGAGCCATTTCGGGAAGCTGAGAATGTGCTCAACAAGTTTGCTTGTAAGGCGTCTGCAAGAGTCAAAAGTTGTGTGAATCTGGTCCTAGTTACCGTACCCCAACGTTGAAAATCTCAAGACGATCAGATGAAGCCTCGTGTTATTAGACAAATAAAAATGAAATCTTGGAGGAAGGAAAAAAAATCAGGCAACCCCTTAAAGGTACCCATTATGGAATACATGATGATAATAATAATAATAGCAATACTACTACTAATAATAATAATAATACTAATATAAAATAAATAATAAAAACAACAAAAGCAACACCAACAACTAATAATAATAATAATAATAATAAAATAATAGCAACACCAACAATTAATAATAATAATAATAATAATAAGTATAATAATGATTGCACTAACAAGAAAACCTCGCTCACAACCCTGGGGAAATACCAGCAAAGTGAACCCCGTTAGATAAACCCTCAGGAGCTCACACAGTCCCACCTGCGGTAAACCCTTAGGGGTTCATACACTACCACCTGCAAACGTTCCTTGCGATGGCTGACCCCTACGGGTTTAGCGTTTTCCAGTGAGGGGAAAGGACGGGTGTCCTGGTGGAAAGCTCTTGGCGCGAGGCACTGGAGCCACGCTCCAATCCTTCCTCGGTTCAATCCTGACTAACTCTTCTTCCTCAGCCGCTGTATGAGCCTTACGGGTTTAGCACTTCACCGTGAAATAATAAAAATAGAAATAATAATAATAATAACAAAATTAATGAAAATGAAAATAACGATTAAAAATAATAATAATAAAATTAATGATAATAATAATAATAAAATTAATAATAATAATATTAATAATAATAGTAAATTTACTAATACTAATAATAATAAAATTAATAATAATAATACTAAACAATAATAAAATTAATGAAAAATAATAATTATAATAACAATAAAATTATTGAAAAATAATAATAATAACAATAATATAAAATTAATTAAAATTAATTAAAATAATAATAATAATAATAATAATAATAACGCCCAGGTTCAATTAAAGATTATTCATGAGTACAAAAAAAAACTGGAATTATCTGAAATCCCAAAATCCCCTTGAAATAATCCGAGTGGAAATAATTCTAACTTTCAAAGAGGCAGTATAAATAATTCTTGGCAGCGAGAACAATTAACAGTAATTACAATACGTCAAAAATCCCACAGACAAAAATAATTAAATCGATAATTGCATTTGCAATAATAATATCGTCTTGAAAATCCCACCGAGAGAGATTAAAAAAAGATATTAAATCCCCAAGGAAATTATTAGAGTCTACAAGACTCTCCTGGGGTAATATTAAGACTAGGTGGAGGGAGGGATATTTGGTGGTGGGGAGGGAGGGATATTTGGTAGTGGGGAGGGAGGGAGGGAGGGAGGAATATTTGGTGGTGGGGATGGAAGGAGGAGGAATATTGGTGGGGAGGAGGAGGCGGATGAATATTTGTTTGTGGAGGGAGGGAGGGAAGAATATTCGGAGGGGGGAGGAAGAGAGGGAATGGAAGGTGGGTAGAAATGGAGGTGTGAAAGACAGGAGGGAGGGGAAAATTGGGGGATGGGGAGATGAGGAATGGAGAGAGAAGAGAGAAGGAGAGAGAGAGAGAAAGAGAGAGAGATGGAGAGAAGGAAGGGAGGGGGTAAACTGGCACCTCCCAGTGTCTGGCACTCCTTTCTCCCTCCCCTCACGGTTGTATGCAAACGACCATGCGTCCTCATGACCCGAGGGGAGAGGGAATGGGAGGAGGAGAGAGAGAGATTTGGTGGATCAGATCCGGGGAGAGAAGAGAGGAGGAGAAGAGGAGGAGAGAGGAGAGAGAGAAGAGAGAAGAGAGGGGAGAGAGAGAGAGAGAGAGAGAGAGAGAGAGAGAGAGAGAGAGAGAGAGAGAGAGAAGGGAAGGACAAGAATAGGAAAATGAGAGGGGGAAAGAGGGATATGAAGGGGAGAGAGGGGAGAGGGAAGAAGGGACAGAGATGGTGGAAAGAAGGAAAAATAATACAGAGAGGGAGAGAGGGGAAAAGAAGAAAGAATAAGGAAGAGAGGAAGGGAAAGAAAAGGGAAGAGGGAGGGAAGAAAGAAAAAGGACAGAAAGAGGGAAGAATAAAACAAGGGATAGAAAGAGGAAAGTGAGGAAGAGAAAAGAAGAAGGGGAAGAAAAAATATAACTATAATAAGAAGAGGGTAGAAAATGCAAATACGAAAGAAATGAAAATTGAATAAGAGAGAGAGAGAGAGAGAGAGAGAGAGAGAGAGAGAGAGAGAGAGAGAGAGAGAGAGAGAGAGAGAAGAGAGAGAGAGAGAGACACAGTTCTAGGGTCCACAAAGGGTCGCTCATGACTTTAAATTATGCATGACCCTGACAAAAGAGACCATTGCATGATGCCTTGCAAGAGCTCTCTCTCTCTCTCTCTCTCTCTCTCTCTCTCCACCCCACCTCTCTCTACCTCTAAATATATCCGACTTTAACGCAGCGTTCGCGACTTGTCCGGATCCACCTGCAGAACGCGCTCGACTGTAAACAAAGCCTGGGCTAAATTTACTATGCTACGCATGATGCCTTCCCGGCTGCCTTGTGCCTTCCCTCCAGTTGATTGTTTTACCGCTAGGTGACCACCAGGGTTGAAACACCTAGCTTTCGTAGCAACACTGAAAAAGAAGCGGAGGGGAAGTAATAAGGTGATAGAAGGGAGAGAAGAGAATTGGGACACAGAATAAAACTTAATTCCAAGGGTTAAGTAAGTTCATTTAGGCACAGGTACACGTAAGTGCAATGCTCATACATCGTGTAAATTACTTAGGATAACCCCAAAAAAAGGCAAAGTGACTTATTTCCATTGGGGTCTAACGTCCGGGTATTTATTTACTCCTAGTTAGGGGCAGCAGGTGCTTGGAGACTTGCCCTAGGTTCGACCCACTTGCTCTTGGTTGGGAATCGAACGCGCCGTGTACCAGTGTTCTAGGAGGGAGGGAGGGAGGAAGGAAGGAAGTAAGGAAGGAGCAAGTCAGAGAGAGTAAGACGAGAGAAAGAGGCGTGAAGAAGGGAGATAGAGAGGCCAAGGAGTAGACTCTCCGCGTCATTAAGTCAGGTCAACAGCCTCATTAAGTCAGGTCAACAGCCGGAAGGAACACCCACTAACGTGAAGTGACGCCAGGCATGACCTGTATCACCTCAACCAGCTGCCTTCTGTCTGCCCTCCTGCCCTCTGCTGCTGCTCTTTCTTTTTGCTGCCCTCCTGTCCTAGTGCCCTCTGCTCCCATGATTTGTGACTGGTTCCCTGCCTTCTAGCACTCACTCATTAACTGCTGTGTCCTCCTGCCTCCTGCTGCCCTCCGTCTATCCTCCTGCCCTCTATGTGCCCTGCCATTTGACTCCTGTTTGTCCTCATACCTTCTGTGTATCCTGCCTCCTGCTGCCCACCGTCTGTACCTCCTTTTACTGTCCTCTGTGTGTCCTGTCTTCTTTTGCTAGTTCCCAAGGTTTGTGGCTGACTTCCTACCTTCATCCTGACATAAAAACTGTGCCCTGCTTTCAACTGACTCGCAAGCTGCTGTTTCTTGCAACACCTCCAAACAACACCAGCAACACCACACAACCACAACACCAGCAACACCACACAACCACAACACCAGCAACATCACACAACCACAACACCAGCAACACCACACAACCACAACACCAGCAACACCACACAACCACAACACCAGCAACACCACACAACCACAACACCAGCAACACCACACAACCACAGCACCAGCAACAGCACCAGCCGCTTCCTCCCAGTTACTTCCCTCCCCAGCCACTTCCTCCCACAGTCACTTCCCTAACCCAGCCACTTCCCTCCCCAGATACTTCCTCCCACAACTACTTTCCCCAGGCACTTCCACCATCCACTTCCACCATCCACTTCCCCACATAAACCCACACAGAAAAATCTCAACCAAAAAAAATGATCCTTTATTCTTCTGTAAAATTTTCATGCTACGTAAATCACCCTTTTGTATGTTATTCCGCCAGTGTTTACTGGACCAGTCCATGGGATGGTAGTGGTCCATGGGACGGTAGCAGGGCCATGGGAAGGTAGTGGTTGGGACGGTAGCGGTCCATGGGACGGTAGCGGTCCATGGGATGGTAGTGGTCCATGGGACGGTAGTGGTCCATAGGACGGTAGCAGGGCCATGGGACGGTAGCAGGGCCATGGGAAGGTAATGGTCCATGGGATGGTAGTGGTCCATGGGACGGTAGTGGTCCAAGGGATGGTAGCAGAGCCATGGGAAGGTAGTGGTCCATGGGACGGTAGCGGTCCATGAGATGGTAGTGGTCCATGGGACGGTAGTGGTTCATAGGACGGTAGTGGTCCATGGGACGGTAGCAGAGCCATGGGAAGGTAGTGGTCCATGGGACGGTAGCGGTCCATGAGATGGTAGTGGTCCATGGGACGGTAGTGGTTCATGGGACGGTAGTGGTCCATGGAAAGGTAGCAGGGCCATGGGACGGTAGTGGTCCATGGGACGGTAGTGGTCTATGGGACGGTAGTGGTTCATGGGACAGTAGTGGTCCATGGGACGGTAGCAGGGCAATGGGACGGTAGTGGTCCATGGGACGGTAGTGGTCCATGGGACGGTAGTTGTTCATGGGACGTAGCGGTCCATGGGATGGTAGTGTTCCATGGGACGGTAGTGGTCTATGGGACGGTAGTGGTCCATGGGACGGTAGCGGTCCATGGGATGGTAGTGCTCATGGGACGGTAGTGGTTCATGGGACGGTAGCGGTCCATGGGACGGTAGTGGTCAATGGGACGGTAGCGGTCCAGGGACGGTAGTGGTCCATGGGACGGTAGTGGTCCATGGGACGGTAGTGGTCCATGGGACTGTGCGGTCCATGGGACGGTAGCGGTCCATGGGACGTAGCAGGGCCATGGGACGGTAGTGGTCCATGGGACGGTAGTGGTCCATGGGACTGTAGCGGTCCATGGGACGATAGTGGTCCATGGGACGGTAGCGGCCCATGGGATGGTAGCAGGGCCATGGGACGGTAGCCAGTCCATGGAACGATAGTGGTCCATGGGACGGTAGTGGTCCATGGGGCGGTAGCGGTCCATGGGACGGTAGACGGAATATATATATATATATATATATATATATATATATATATATATATATATATATATATATATATATATATATATATATATATATATATATATATATATTAACACATCGGCCGATTCCCATCAAGGCAGGGTGACCCGAAAAAGAAAAACTTTCATCATCATTCACTCCATCACTGTCTTCCAGAGGCGTGCTTATGCTACAGTCATAAAAGTGCAACATTAACACCCCTCCTTCAGAGTGCAGACACTGTACTTCCCATCTCCAGGACTCAAGTCCAGCCTGCCGGTTCCTGAATCCCTTCATAAATGTTACTTTGCTTCCACTCAACAGCACGTCAAGTATTAAAAACCATTTGTCTTCATTCACTCCTATCAAATACGCTCACGCATGCCTGCTGGAAGTCCAAGCCCCTAGCACACAAAACATTTACCCCCTCCCTCCAACCTTTCCTAGGCCGACCCCTAACCCGCCTTCCCTCCACTACAGATTTATACACTCTCGAAGTCATTCTACTTTGTTTAATCCTCTCTACATGTCCAAACCACCTCAACAACCCCTCCTCAGCCCTCTGGATAATAGTCTTTGTAATCCCGCACCTCCTCCTAATTTCCACAGTACGAATTCGCTGCATTATATTCACACCACACATTGATCTCAGACATGACATCTCCATTGCCTTCAGCCTTCTCCTTGTTGCAACATTCCCCTCTTTGCTTCCACGGACAAAGTTCTTTGTCTCCACAGACTCCTAAGTGCACCACTTACCCTTTTACCCTCATCAATTCTATGATTCACCTTATCCTTCATAGACCCATCTGCTGACACGTCCACTCCTAAATATCTGAATACATTCACCTCCTCCTCCATACTCTCTTCTTCCAATCTGATATCCAATCTTTCATCACCTAATTAATCTTTTGTTATCCTCATCACCTTACTCTTTCCTATATTCACTTTCAATTTCCTTCTTTTACACACCCTACCAAACTCATCCACCAACCTCTGCAGCTTCTCTTCAGAATCTCCCAAATGCAGTGTCATGAGCAATATATATATATATATATATATATATATATATATATATATATATATATATATATATATATATATATATATATATATATATATATATATATATATTTTTATTAACACATCGGCCGATTCCCACCAAGGCAGGGTGGCCCGAAAAAGAAAAACTTTCATCATCATTCACTCCATCACTGTCTTGCCAGAAGGGTGCTTTACACTACAGTTATAAAACTGCAACATTAACACCCCTCCTTCAGAGTGCCGGCACTGTACTTCCCATCTCCAGAACTCAAGTCCGGCCTGCCGGTTTCCCTGAATCCCTTCATAAATGTTACTTGCACACAAAACTTCCTTTACCCCTCCCTCCAACCTTTCCTAGGCCGACCCCTACCCCGCCTTCCCTCCACTACAGATTTATACACTCTCGAAGTCACTCTGTCTCGTTCCATTCGCTCTACATGTCCAAACCACCTCAACAACCCCTCCTCAGCTCTCTGGACAATCGTTTTGGTAATCCCGCACCTCCTCCTAATTTCCAAACTCCGAATTCTCTGCATTATATTCACACCACACATTGACCTCAGACATGACATCTCCACTGCCTCCAGCCTTCTCCTCGTTGCAACATTCATCACCCATGCTTCACACCCATATAAGAGCGTTGGTATAACTATACTCTCATACATTCCCCTCTTTACTTCCATGGACAAGGTTCTTTGTCTCCACAGACTCGAAGTGCTCCACTCACCCTTTTCCCTCATCAATTCTATGATTCACCTCATCCTTCATAGACCCATCCGCCGACATGTCCACTCCCAAATATCTGAATACATTCACCTCCTCCATACTCTCTCCCTCCAATCTGATATCCAATCTTTCGTCACCTATTCTTTTTGTTATCCTCATCACCTTACTCTTTCCTATATTCACTTTCAATTTTCTTCTTTTACACACCCTACCAAATTCATCCACCAACCTCTGCAGCTTCTCTTCAGAATCTCCCAAAAGCACAGTGTCATCAGCAAAAAGCAACTGTGACAACTCCCACTTTGTATTTGCTTCTTATCTTTTAGCCCAACACCTCTTGCCAAGACCCTCGCATTCACTTCTCTTACAACCCCATCTATAAATATATTGAACAACCACGGTGACATCACACATCCTTGTCTAAGGCCCACTTTTACTGGGAAATAGTCCCCTTCCTCCTACACACTCTAACCTGAGCCTCACTATCCTCATAAAAACTCTTCACTGCTTTCAGTAACCTTCCTCCTATTCCATACACCTGCAACATCTGCCACATTGCCCCCTATCTACCCTATCATACGCCTTTTCCAAATCCATAAATGCCACAAAAACATCTTTACCCTTATCCAAATACTGTTCACCTATATGTTTCACTGTAAACACTTGTTCTACACACCCCTACCTTTCCTAAAGCCCCTTGTTCATCTGCTATCCTGCTTTCTGTTTTACTCTTAATTCTTTCAATAATAACTCTACCATACACTTTACCAGGTACACTCAACAGACTTATTCCCTATAATTTTTGCACTCTCTTTTGTCCCCTTTGCCTTTATACAAAGGAACAATACACGCTCTCTGCCAATCCCTAGGTACCTTACCCTCTTCCATACATTTATTAAATAATAGCACCAACCACTCCAAAATTATATCCCCACCTGCTTTTAACATTTCTATCTTTATCCCATCAATCCCAGCTGCCTTACCCCCTTTCATTCTACCCACTGCCTCACGAACTTCCCTACACCCACAACTGGCTCTTCCACACTCCTACAAGATGTTATTCCTCCTTGCCCTACACACGAAATCACAGCTTCCCTGTCTTCATCAACATTTAACAAATCCTCAAAATATTCTCTCCATCTTCCCGATACCTCTAACTCTCCATTTAATAACTCTCCTCTCCTATTTTTAACTGTCAAATCCATTTGTTCTCTAGGCTTCCTCAACTTATTAATCTCATTCCAAAACTTTTTCTTATTTTCAACAAAATTTGCTGATAACATCTCACCCACTCTCTCATCTGCTCTCTTTTTACATTGCTTCACCACTCTTTTAACCTCTCTTTTTTTCTCCATATACTCTTCCCTCCTTGCATCACTTCTACTTTGTAAAAACCTCTCATATGCTAACTTTTTCTCCTTACTACTCTCTTTACATCATCATTCCACCAATCGCTCCTCTTCCCTCCCGCACCCACTCGCCTGTAACCACAAACTTCTGCTGAACACTCTAACACTACATTTTTAAATCTACCCCATACATTTTCAACCCCATTGCCTACACTCTCACTAGCCCATCTATCCTCCAATAGTTGTTTATATCTTACCCTAACTGCCTCCTCTTTTAGTTTATAAACCTTCACCTCTCTTTTACTTACTGATTCTATTTTCCTTGTATCCCATCTACCTTTTACTCCCACTGTAGCTATAACTAAAAAGTGATCTGATATATCTGTAGCCCCTCTATAAACATGTACATCCTGAAGTCTACTCAACAGTCTTTTATCTACCAATACATAGTCCAACAAACTACTGTCATTACGCCCTACATCATATCTTGTATACTTATTTATCCTCTTTTTCTTAAAATATGTATTACCTATAACTAAACCCCTTTCTATACAAAGTTCAATCAAAGGGCTCCATTATCATTTACACCTGGCACCCCAAACTTACCTACTACACCCTCTCTGCATGTTTCTCCCACTTTAGCATTTAGGTCCCCTACCACAATTACTTCTCATTTGGTTCAAAAGTTCCTATACATTCGCTTAACATCTCCCAAAATCTCTCTCTCTCCTCTACACTCCTCTCTTCTCCAGGTGCATACACGCTTATTATGACCCACTTTTCGCATCCGACCCTTATTTTAATCCACATAATCCTTGAATTTACACATTTATATTCCCTCTTTTCCTTCCATAACTGATCCTTCAACATTATTGCTACCCCTTCCTTAGCTCTAACTCTCTCAGATACTCCTGACTTAATCCCATTTATTTCTCCCCACTGAAACTCGCCTACTCCCTTCAGCTTTGTTTCGCTTAGGGCCAGGACATCCAACTTCTTTTCATTCATAACATCGGCAATCATCTCTTTCTTATCATCCGCACTACATCCACGCACATTCAGACAACCCAATTTTATAAAGTTTTTCTTCTTCTCGTTTTTAGTAGATTTGTACAGGAGAAGGGGTTACTAGCCCATTGCCCCCGGCATCTTAGTCGCCTCATACGACACGCATGGCTTACGGAGGAAAGATTCTTTTCCACTTCCCCATGGACAATAGAGAAAATAAAAAGAACAAGAGCTATTAAGAAAAAGAAGAAAACCTAGATGTGTGTATGTATATATATGCATGTGTATGCCAGTGTAGTGTGACCTAAAGTGTAAGTAGAAGTAGCTAGATATACCTGTTATCCAGCGTGTTTATGAGACAGAAAAAGACACCAGCAATCCTACCATCATGTAAAACAGTTTCAGGTTTCTGTTTCACAGTCACCTGGCAGGACGGTAGTACCTCCTGGGTGGTTGCTGTCTACCAACCTACTACCTACTATATATATATATATATATATATATATATATATATATATATATATATATATATATGCCGAATAGGTAAAATTGGTCAATTAGTAAGAACTCATTTAAAATTAAGTCCTTTCTAAAATTTTCTCTTATACGTTTAAAAATATATATTTTTCATTTATGTTAATGTAAAAATTAATAATTTTGTACCAAAAGAACTTTAGAAAACTTACCTAACCTTATTATAACAAGCGCAATTTAATTTAGCTTAATTAATCCAAGTAAATATATTTTAGATAAGTTTACAATAATTTAATAATAAACAAACACAATGAAATATATTTTTTTTTCGTCAGGAGACCTCTGTGTTGGAGACCTCTGTTGTTGGAGACCTCTGTTGTTGGAGACTCTGTTGTTGGAGATCTCTGTTGTTGGAGACCTGTTTTTTAGACCTCTGTTGTTGGAGACCTCTGTGTTGGAGACCTCTATTTTTGGAGAACTACTGTTTTTGGAGAACTCTTTTTGGAGAACTCTGTTTTTGGAGAACTCTGTTTTTGGAGAACTCTGTTTTTGGAGAACTCTGTTTTTGGAGAACTCTGTTTTTGGAGAACTCTGTTTTTGGAGAGCTCTGTTTTTGGAGAGCTTTGTTTTGGAGACTTCTGTTTTTGGCGACCACTGTTTTTGGAAACCTGTTTGAAATCCCCCTTTCTTGGGATCCCATTTGTTAATCTCTTCTGTAGCCTCGTTCAGAAGTTCTTTTGTAAGCTCCTCTTGAACCCCCTTCTGTGAACCACTTTCCGAATTCCTCTTGAAAATCCCTTATAAAACCCCCTTTAATGCCCGTTTTTCGGATTTGTTTTCGAGTGGCCATGGAAGCCCTCGGCAACAGGAAGAGACATAAAACACTTTAATTACCTTTCCTTATTTTCTTGAAGATTTAACCAGGACAAAATGTAACTTCTTTCTGCTTGACTTTCAATGTCTCCTCTGCTCATAGGGATTATTTTTTTTGTATACCATTAACGTAATGGATTACCTTTTTTTAGGGGCGTTCCTCGACTGTGTAAAGCAGGGAGGGAGGTGACAGATAGGAGAGGAGGGGAGAGTAGGCAGGTGGGAGAGAAGGACCTGCCTTGTATGGGCCAGTAGGCCTTCTGCAGTGTTCCTACATTCTTATATGGAATTACGCTAGTAGGATAAGGAGAGGTATAACAGGATAACTTCTGTGGTCTGACTGTCAATTCTGATGCTTATGGTGTGTGGGGGGCCTGGGAGGGTCACATTTTTCTCAGGTGTCCTCCCCGAGACCTGGTCTGGGACCGGGACGCAGGGGTGCTTGACCCCCCCGAAAATCGTCTCCAAGTAAAATCCGCGTTACCCCAGCAGCTCTTTTCCCCAAAAGCTCAAGGAGAAAAAAGTGCTTCTCAACTCTGTCCAGTTTTCAGAAGCTTGGAAAATATAAAGTCTTAAGAGCGCCGCGGGCACAGGAAGAAGCAAATTAACATATACTGCGTATTATATACATATGTTCCTTCCATTAACTAGGAAAATTATTTGGGTTCTATCTCCTTGTGAAACAGTCAACGATTTTACGAATCCTTGGAGAGGAAAACTGATGATATACTCTTGTGTCCATGTTTTTTTTTCTATCCGTTTTGGAGTTAAGTAGAAAATCGTCCACTGACTGACTGCTTCAGTGAACACGGTGACTGCTTCAGTGAACACGGTGACTGCTTCAGTGAACACGGTGACTGCTTCAGTGAACACGGTGACTGCTTCAGTGAACACGGTGACTGTTTCAGTGAACACGGTGACTGCTTCAGTGAACACGGTGACTGTTTCAGTGAACACGGTGACTGCTTCAGTGAACACGGTGACTGCTTCAGTGAACACGGTGACTGTTTCAGTGGACAGTATCACTAGTTGGACTGCTTCAGTGGACAGTGTCATTAGTTGGACTTCTTCAGTGGACAGTATCACTAGTTGGACTGCTTCAGTGAACAGTGTCACTAGCTGAACTGCTTCAGTGAACAGTGTCACTAGCTGAACTGCTTCAGTGAACAGTGTCACTAGCTGAACTGCTTCAGTGAACAGTGTCACTAGCTGAACTGCTTCAGTGAACAGTGTCACTAGCTGAACTGCTTCAGTGAACAGTGTCACTAGCTGAACTGCTTCAGTGAACAGTGTCACTAGCTGGACTGCTTCAGTGGACCTCTCCCACTTTTAATGGAATATACTCTCATTTTCTCCTACATACTCTAAACTGAGCCTCACTCTTCTCATAAAAACTCTATAGCTTTCAACAACTTACAAACAATTCCCTACATTTGCAACACAAACTAAATTACTCCTCCAGCCACCTTATCCTATGTCTTTTTTAAATTCACAAGTGCAACAAGCAATTCTGCTTTATTGCCTAAATACTGCTTAATTATACACTTGAATGCAAATACTAGATCCACACATTTCTCTAATTCCAGATTGTTCTTCTGCAATCTTACGATCTGATTTCCCACAACTCTTTCGAAAACAATTCTTTCATACGTATTACGTGGTATACTCAAGGAATTTATTTCCCTATAATTCTAACACTCCCTTTAATTTCATTTTCTTTAAACAAATGAACCTTCCATGCTCTCTGGCATTCATTAGGTTCCGAACCTTCTTTCATACAAACATTAAACAAACATTCCAGTACTTTATCCCTCCCCCCCTCTCCGTATCAGTCTTCATCCATCTATACTCGCCCTTCTTCGTACTTGCAACCTACTCTTATAACGAGTCTCATTCCTCCTTTCTTCCTCAAGATTAAAATTTCTGCCAAAATTTCGTCATTTTCATTTAAGAAGTTCGCAAAATATTTTATCCGTCTCACTAATATTTCTACGTCCAACATCTCAGTGCTTTTAGTATTAACCACGTCAGTTTGTTCCACGGAGTTTCTCACCTGTCTTATCTCTCTGCAAAACTGTTGAACATTCTCAGCCAAATTTGCTAATAATGACTCACCATTCTTTTATTTCCGGCTATTCACTTCTCATTTAACCTCTTTTTCTTCACATTGTGCTCCTCCTCCTTCCTTACATCAGTTTATAATGTAATAAAAATAATAAAAAAACACTCAAACTTTATTACAAGAGCATTTTTACTCTTATCGTTCTACCAATCATTGAACTTCCCTCTTGTACCTTTTATTTGTACTCGCATGGTACTTTGCAGGGATCGATCTCCAATTTATGTGTACATATCTACTTGCCTTCATGTGCGTGAGCATGTACACGTACGAAAGCACGACACGTACAAGTGATATACTCACTTCCTCGCGAAGTAGGCGATCGTTCCTCATGAATTTTATCATCATCCAATTATCGCCTGGGATCAGTTTTCAACACCCACTCAGCTTAGCAGGGATTGGTGGGTAAGCTCCTGACCTATCCACCAGTCCCGGCGCTCGGGGCTCCTCATCCACCAATCCTGCTGCTCGATTCAAAAAAAATGAGCCAGTTGGCGTGCAGCGCGCGCAAAAGGAGGGAATACGGCTAGAGGGTCCAATTTTAGATAAACCCTTCACCTCTCCATCGGCCTTAGCGTGAGCGCCGACTATCTCCCACTACCCTATTATTAACGACATGCGACACCTTCCACTCCTCGGGATTACGGGCCATTGCTGTCTTCTTCCGGGAATTTGTGGAATATATGTGACGGGCCGCCATTACGTCGCTGTTAATATCTGCCACCGGATAGTTCCTTCCTCATAATTCCAAGAGTGGGCTGCCGAGAGAGCGTGAAGACGTAACACAATCTGGATACCTTCTCACTGCCTTGTAACTTCTTACCTTCTAGAACATCTTGTAGGATGTAGAATGTTCTGAAACATTCTTGATACTCTCCCAGTCATGTAACATCTCACCTAAAAAAAATTTGCAGATAATACCCTTCAAAAGGGAGGGAAGGGGTGCTTAGATCCCCTTCCCTCCCTCCTGAAGTATCAATGCTTCTCAAGATGCATCAGCCAATGTATTTTGAATAAGTTAAGAGGAGGCATAGTAAGACATTTCGAAAAATAAATACCACACTATTTTAAAAATATATTCTTCTACTAGACACTAGTGTTGAAAGTTTGAGACCGATCAGACTAGGCTTTCTTAAATATTGACGAAAATCAAAACCGGAAATAGCATATGTAACACTCCCTAGAGGACACCTGCACATGCCAATAGTTCCATAAAAAAACCATTGTAACAATACACGAACACTCAAAATCTGAAACTGATCATATGAGGCTTTCTCAAATTATAAATGAAAGCCTTGGAGGAAGAAAATCAGACAACAATATAAGATTCCCATTCTGGGATAACTAAAACACAAGACAGATGAAATGTAACTAACCATACCACGGGCGGGGTAGAACCCGCGATCAGAGTCAAAACTCCAGACTGACGCGCGTTTTGACTGATCGCGGGTTCTAGCCCCACCCGTGGTATGGTTTGTTTGCAATCGTGTCATTACGATTTCGTGAGTTGAAATGTAGGCTAAGACAATAGGAAAAATACTCAAAACAGAAAAATGAAGGATCACTGAAGTAGGCCTACTGGCTCATGCAAGGCAAGTCCAACTCACATCCAACATTATCACTATTACTTTTAAAATAATGATAAGGATTATGATGTAAAAAGGACATATTAGCAACACTTCGACAAATAGCTATAATAGTACTTAGTGTAAATAATAGTCACCATACCACTCGTGGTACCTTGGGATCGCAATCAAAGGACCCAGGTTCAATCCTGAGCTCGTGGAGACACAAGGGCAAGTCTCCGTGTCCTTGTTCGTCTAGCAATAAATAGTTACTTGTGTGATATCCTAGAGAGGACTGGGATTTGAAATGAGCTGAGGTATAACAGCTCCCAGCGTCTGAATTAGCTGAGGTACGATGACAGCTCTTAGTTTTAATGTTAGATGAGGTAGGATAACAGCTCTTAGTAGAAGTTAACTGAGGTAAGATAACAGTTCTTACTTTGGAAGTTAGATGAGGCAGGATAACAGCTCTAACTCTGGAAGTTAGCTGAGGTATGATAACAGTTCTTAGCGCGTAATTTAGCTGGCGCAGCATAACGGCTCGGTCTGTGAATTTGCTGAGGTAGGAGAGCAACTCTTAGTCTGCAAAGTAGCTAAGATAACAGCCATTAGCCTGTAAGTTTGATGACGGAGGATAACAACTCTCAGACCGTAAATTCAACCGTAAAATAAAAAGCGCCCACAAAGGCAGCAGCCTAACAAGGTATTGGCTGCCCCAGGAAAAACTTTTCATAACCCCCCCGAGATGATTTATGTTTGTCATATTTCAGGCAGCCAACGACAAGCGTCTCTCCCACTAACGACAAGTACCTCTCATATTTTCACCACCTATAGAGTTTTTCAAACTTTGCTAATCACATTTTTCAAGGATAGATTTTTTTTCTGGTAGGCTTTATGACTCTTCAGAATCTTATTTTATGAGTATTATTATTATTATTATAATCAAAAGGAAGCGCTAAGCCTACTAGGGTCGTACATTTTTTTATGATTAGACACGAATATTATTAATTAGCGACTGTCGTAGTAGGTAATTCAAAGAGTATCCTATATAAAACGTTCTATAAATCAGTGAAAACTAATATATTAACTATTCATATTTACTCATAATAAAAAAAATCAAAATTAAGCTACCATTTTTTTTAAATTATAAGAAACAAATTATTGAAGATGGGACACCACTAGCATAAGTGCTCCTGTAGCTACAAATAGATAACTGCAAATAGATAATTACGTTGAAACGGCTAAACATCTTGCAAGAAGGTAATAATGGCAGAATTACCAACAAAAATGTTTGGTAAATGGACACAGATGTAACTAATATGACATTTTATTGTGCCAACTGTGACCATTTACCCAACAAATCTTGTAAAAAAAAACAGCATGGTGGACTACAAAATTCTAAAGTACACACACACGTATGCTAAACATTTTACAGCCTGCAGAAATTACCCAGATACCCAATACTGCCAAAATATTCATGGACCAATTTGAATAATGTCCACTCACAAAAATGCCGAAGGAATTAGATTATATATAAAGCGGAGCAAGAAATATCGCCCGTCACCATATTCTATTTTTATCAGCAAAATATTAAATTAGATTTACGTAGATCTTAAAACTACACGACCATCTACTGAAGCTAATAACTATACGACCGTATTAAAGCTACCTAACAACCACATAGTAATTAAAGCTAACAACCACACGACAGTATTAAAGCTAACAACCACACAACAGTATTTAAAGCTAACAACCACACGACAATATTTAAGCTACCTAACAACCACACAACAGTATTTAAAGCTAACTAACAACCACACAACAGTATTAAAGCTAACTACACGACCTCTACCAAAGCTATTTAATAAGATAGCTCTAATAACCACAACAGCTGTAATATATCTTCCAGTATCACTAACCACATAGTTGTATAATAGCCACAATAACGTTTCTCTGATGAAAGAATAAAAATTAATAAGGCAGAAGGCGATTGATTAATAGGGCTCCCTCATTTTGCTTTGGGGCAGAGTTTAGGGACAAGGGTTATATATTTTCAGGGGAGAAAGGTGCTAGAGAGAGTATGGGCTGGTGATTACAGAATTTATTAGGCAGACAGTGTTGGGTCAAAGATTTTTTATTATTAGGGAGTAGAAAGTTTAGGGGAAGGGAAGACAGAAAAGGGGCAAGGGGTTATATCATTTAGGAGGGCAAAGAGAGTAGGGGCAAGTGATTATAATATATCCTTTGAGGGTACTAGATAAGCTTCTATAAATAACCGAGACGTCAATTATGTCTCTCTCTTGTTCATTTTGAAATATATATTAAATTCTATAACTAAATCAAATATATAAAATAATGCAAATACGAAAACCTAGTAAATATATAAAAAACTAAATGATAAAAATGTGCTTAAACCTTTTCCTGAAAGATGGATGGGAATGTAATTGTTGGGAAGGCCAATTAAATACTGATATTGTACTGAAGCCATTGTTGCCATTTCTAACACGGTCGATGTGGTTAAAAAAAATTACCTATATTCATATACAATCTTTTTTTAAAGTTTCATTATCACAAATAACTTACGCATAGGAAAGAGACGCCTAAGACGTTCCGGTCCGACTAGGATTGTAAATAGTCCTAAGACGGACCGAAACGTCGTGGTAAGTTTCTCTCGCTATGTGGGTTATTTTGTGTATTGTTTCAGTCACGGTATTGTGCCTTGTTCGTTCAATATCAATTTTCTACACTAGAGGCAGTGGAGTCACTCGTATGTTATGAGGAACGACAGAGAGCTCTCATGTTTTTAGAGTAATTTTAATATATGATGGTCATAAAGGGTTACCTTATCTCTGGTAGGAATTTATATACTGACTAGGCTATAGTCAGCCACACTGAGCGATATCTGATGATAATTAATAATATAATAATATAATTACTACTACTACTACTATTACAACTACATCAACTACTACTATTACAACTACATCAACTACTACTATTACAACTACATCAACTACTACTATTACAACTACATCAACTACTACTATTACAACTACATCAACTACTACTATTACAACTACATCAACTACTACTATTACAACAACTATTGCTACTACTACTGCTGCTGCTATTACAACTACTACTAACTGCTACTACTTTTACAATTACTACATCAACTACTACTACTTCTTCTACTACTACCACTACTACTATGATGTAAGAACAAGCTGCCTAGTACGACCTGGCTTTACATATTCAAACACATGCGTTCACCTGGTGGCCTGCACATCCCGCGTTGCTGACACAGCATGGAGCGTAATGCAGCTGAATCATCCACAGCTCCACAAAATCAAGGACATCCCGCGTTGCTGACACAGCATGCAGCATAATGCAGCGAAATCATGCACAGATCCACAAAATCGATAGTCTCCACTGTGTAGGAAGACTTTCACGAGGACGATGGGGTAAAAAAAAAGCAGGTAAAAGAAAGTTGCATATTCTATATTCAGTGCTGCAGAAAGTTAGTTTGCCTGGTGCAAATCCTTTCGCCTGCAGCTGTACAGTAATATCAGTAATGCAGTAATATCAGGAATACTTTAATCCTTAAAGTGTATGTACTGAGAGGCACACTTCTCGGTGTGTACATATAGACTGAGATAACGACTCTTAGTATATCACCTCAAGAAAGTGAGGAACAATGGCAATGAATGTATACACTGACAGATATACACCTCTTCATGTATATACATTGACAGATATACATCCCTTGGTGTATATACCCTGCCAGATATACACCTCTTGGTGTATATACACTGGCAGATATACACCTCTTGGTGTATATACACTGGCAGATATACACCTCTTGGTGTATATACACTGGCAGATATACACCTCTTGATGTATATACACTTCTTGATGTATATACAGATATACACCTCTTAGTGTATATACGCTGAGATACACACCACCTTGTGTATATACACTGACCATACATACCTTAATATATCTTACAACGTGGGATACTCAGACTAGCAATGCTGTTAATTTATTTCTGTTGAAATATATCTACCGCTGCTTATTCTCAGAAAAGCATCTCTCTTGGTAATTCCGGAAACATTTGTACTGCCGGTCATTACAGGAATATATCTACTACTGGTCATTACAGAGAATTATTATAGCTGGTAATGATAGTAGCACAGGTCAGTAAGTCATCCTACACACATATATTCTCCTCGCTCATATAATTTATACAATAACCCCGCCACTTCCACAGCAATTATTAAAATTGTATCGGCATTTTTTTCTTTACATCTGTATACCAGTTACTGTATATCTGATTATAAATCAATTTTTAATAGACTCGTCCATAGATGGGTCTGTAATAGATGAGGTCAAGTGCCGAATAGATGAGGGGAGGAAATTATATTCAGCAGTCAGGCAGTGCCAAGGGAAAGGGAGATAATTAGGTTTGATTCGGAGAGGATGAGGGCGATGGGTGACATGCTCTCTACCAGCATCAAGGTACTTCCTTGAAGGTAGAATAGGGAAGGCGCAGGAGTGAATATCAAAATGGTATGCAATACCGACAGGTTTAATAAGCAAGATACATGTGTCTTACTTATCAGTGGCAGGAGTGTTAAGGGATACGTAGAAAGAAGTTTGACAGTGGATGCAGAAAAGTAAAGTATCAGAGTATAGTGGTGCCAAGATTTCTGACTCTCAATGCTGTGCTGTCACTAATAGTGAAAAATGTCACAAGTTACTGTACAAGCTTATATTGGATATCCCCAAAGAAATACGTTTAAGAGGGTGCCTGATTTTGCTTCCTTCGAAATTTTTATTTTATAATTCGAGAACGCCTCATCCGATCGGCTGCAAGTTTACAATGCACAATAACTAGGGAAAGGTTTATACAACTACTGGTATACGTAAGTGCCTCCCTGGTCACATTTATACAAACCATTCCAGGATTTGATTTCCGTGTGATAACTTGAGAAAGCCTCAAGCGACCGGCTTCAATATTAGTGTATCCTACTTGGAAGAAGGTTGGGATTGTTATTGGAGTGTGTAGGTGCAAATATGTCAGTTATATTTTAAGTTTAGTATGCCTCTTTTGAACGACTTCAATCGTTAATAGTTAATGCATATTGCGCAAAGGCCGGATCCCTTAAAATTCAGTTGCGATGCAAACTTTCCAATTTTCATAACTTTGGGAAACAGACACAAATATATACACCGAGGAAACCTTCACTGAAAACCTCTCAGTGGTGGGACCTTGTGAGAGGACACAGGCTGCATCTATATGGAGGCGTGGGAAAAAGTAGTTGTAGTGGAGTTAGGCGCAAGACGACCTAAGCTGAGAAAGGTTTCTTTTATGGCTGTGTCATGTGGCATTCTCGGGAAATCATGATCTAAGATCACAGAGTAGTCTCTGTGATCTATGGAACTGTTATAACTGCCATCTGTGTGAACGATGGTGATGGGACTGTTATAACTGCCATCTGTGTGAACGATGGTGACGGGACTGTTATAACTGCCATCTGTGTGAACGATGGTGGTGGGACTGTTATAACTGCCATCTGTGTGAACGATGGTGATGGGACTGTTATAACTGCCATCTGTGTGAACGATGGTGATGGGACTGTTATAACTGCCAGCTGTGTGAACAATGGTGATGGGACTGTTATAACTGCCATCTGTGTGAACGATGGTGATGGGACTGTTATAACTGCCATCTGTGTGAACAATGGTGATGGGACTGTTATAACTGCCAGCTGTGTGAACGATGGTGATGGGACTGTTATAACTGCCATCTGTGTGAACGATGGTGATGGGACTGTTATAACTGCCATCTGTGTGAACGATGGTGGTGGGACTGTTATAACTGCCATCTGTATGAACGATGGTGATGGGACTGTTATAACTGCCATCTGTGTGAACAATGGTGATGGGACTGTTATAACTGCCATATGTGTGAACAATGGTGATGGGACTGTTATAACTGCCATCTGTGTGAACGATGGTGATGGAGGTGGTGGTGGTGAGAGACGTTTCATGGAACAGTTTAGCATTTTTCTAACACATGAGGTGTCCCTCAGTGTTTCAAAAGACGTGTCCAACAGAACTCAGCAATGCGAACACACCTGCATGTAAGGACGCTGGTGTCGTCCCTACTGCAGCCAAATAACCCACATAATAAATGCACGATTCAGGTGTGGGATGAGGTCACTACACAGGTGTGGTGAGGTACTTGCACAGGTGTGAAGTCCCTACACAGGTGGTAGGTAATCAGGTCTACGGTAGAGACATGCAGGTGTGGTGACTTCAAGACATGAGTGACGTCAACACGGTCGTCGTCATCAATTCCCTGGAGAAAGTTTTATATCCTGTGATTATTGGTGATGGAGGCGTCTGCAGTGAGCGCTGCAGTGATTGTGCAATGAGCTGCCGTGAACGCCGCAGTAAGCGCTGCTGTGAGAGCTCCTGTGAATGCTGCTGTGAGGGTTGTTATGAGTGCTGCTGTGAGGGCTGCAGTGAGCACTGTTGTGAGCGATGCTGTGAGGGCTGCAGTGAGCACTGTTGTGAGCGATGCTGTGAGGGCTGCAGTGAGCACTGTTGTGAGCGATGCTGTGAGGGCTGCAGTGAGCACTGTTGTGAGCGATGCTGTGAGGACTGCAGTGAGCACTGTTGTGAGCGATGCTGTGAGGACTGCAGTGAGCACTGTTGTGAGCGATGCTGTGAGGGCTGCAGTGAGCACTGTTGTGAGCGATGCTGTGAGGACTGCAGTGAGCACTGTTGTGAGCGATGCTGTGAGGACTGCAGTGAGCACTGTTGTGAGCGATGCTGTGAGGACTGCAGTGAGCACTGTTGTGAGCGATGCTGTGAGGCTGCAGTAGCCCCTTGTTTATATTAGTCAAGTTCTAGTGACGCTTGAAAATGGACACAACACACAACACACACACACACACACACACACACACACACACACACACACACACACACACACACACACACACATATATATATATATATATATATATATATATATATATATATATATGCAAAGAATCGCAGACAGGCGATTTTAACAATGGAAGACAAACCACGGGGGGGGGGAAATTTTAAGCTCAAGTACTTTCACACTTCTCAATGCATCATCAGGAGCTGTGCAATGTTGTAAGGGCAGCAACAGGAGAAAATGAGGGTAAGTTTTTTCAGAGTATGGTAGCGTGGGTGCCAGAGAGATCCTGGCGGTTGCCACCCACGCTACCATACTCTGAGAAAACTTTCCCTCATTTTCTCCTGTTGCTACCTTTGCAACATTGCACAGCTCATGATGACGCACTGGAAGTGTGAAAGTACTTGAGCATAAGACTTCCACACCCTGTGGCTTGTCTTGCATATATATGTCGTGCCAAATAGATAAAGCTTGCGATTTTGGCTTAAATAGCAATGCTCTTCTTGCCGAATAAGGCAAGCAACAATTAGCTTCTCTACAGTCGAAAAGTCCCGTTTCGCTATCCTGCGTTTGGTTGTTGCCCATAGATTTTGAATTGAATTGAGGTCAGGAAAATTTCCAAGCTAATTTGAAGAATTTCAGCATTTTTCTGGAAGTGCGGCATGGAGCAAGATGCTGTTGGAAAATGCCTTCTCCATCTGTAAAGTCTCTATCCACAATGGGAAGCAAATGAATTGCCAGGATTACCTTGTATTTGTCACTGTTCATTGTTCCCTCAACAAAAACAAGCCGTCCAGGGACTTATCATTAAAACTACCCTAAACCATCTTACGTGGGTGTTGGCGCTTGTTGAACGTGTCCATTCTGAAGAGGTCCGCCTTTGCTCCGTCTCACTACCACTAATCTGTAATTATGTACTTCAAAATGCGCCTCATCTGAAAATACAACTTTTCTCTATTCATCTCTCGCCCATTCCTCATGATCGAGTGCCCACCGCAGCCGTTTTTTCTTAAGTACAACAGTTAATAATTGTTTCTTTACTGCCTTTCTGGCAGTTCTGCCAACTTCAAGGAGCCTTCGTCCAACAGTTGAAGAGTCAACATTTACGCCAGCTGAAGTCAAATATCTCTGTAGATCTTTGCTGGTTTTCCTGGGATCTTTCACAATATTTCTTATGATAACCTTGTCATCGTGAGGTGTTGTCTGGCGTTTTCTTTCCCATCTTCCTCGACGCAGCGCTCCACAATCACAAGTGTCGTGAGCTCTCTTCAGAATCCGACCAACAGTTGACTTTGCTAGGTTCAAATTTTTGCCGATCTGTCTGATACTCAAATCAGCATGTTTTCTAAGAGCTACAATACTTGCACGCTTCCTAGGTGTAACATCCATCATGAACTGAAGGGAGAATTTGGCGAAACCACATTCACTCACGGAGCACGCTTTCAGGGATAGCCTTACAGAACAACAGCTGTTGTAGCACTGACGAGTCACAGGGTAACATCACAACTGGATGGTTGTCAGAAGTCAGTAGCAAACTCTTCTGAAAAGAAAATGACCCAAACTACATTAATTAATCCGGAGACTAAGACATCTTATAAGATAATCACAAAATTTACTTTTGTCCCAATTAATTTGTAACTAACATATATATATATATATATATATATATATATATATATATATATAATAATAGCCCCATAACTTATTAATATGCTACTGCAAAAAACGTGAGAATTTTGAATAGGAAAGCATGTGTTACCCAGCCTCTCTCTCCCTCATCTCTTGAAAATGAGATTATAACTTCTCTTTGTCTCTCCTTATCTGGGGGAGACTGAGGCGCGGCTAGGTGAAGGCTCCCAGCACGAGTCCTGCTAGGTGAAGGCTCCCAGCACCAGTCCTGCTAGGTGAAGGCTCCCAGCACCAGTCCTGCTAGGTGAAGGCTCCCAGCACCAGTCCTGCTAGGTGAAGGCTCCCAGCACCAGTCCTGCTAGGTGAAGGCTCCCAGCACCAGTCCTGCTAGGTGAAGGATCCCAGCACCAGTCCTCCTAGGTGGAGGCTCCCAGCACAAGTCCTGCTAAGTGAAGGATCCCAGCACCAGTCCTGGTAGGTGAAAGCTCCCAGCACAAGTCCTGCTAGATGAAGGCTCCCAGCACCAGTCCTGCAAGGTGAAGGCTCCCAGCACCAGTCCTGCTAGGTGAAGGCTCCCAGCACCAGTCCTGCTAGGTGAAGGCTCCCAGCACCAGTCCTGCTAGGTGAAGGCTCCCAGCACCAGTCCTGCTAGGTGAAGGATCCCAGCATCAGTCCTGCTAGGTGAAGGCTCCCAGCATCAGTCATGCTAGATGAAGGCTCCCGGCACCAGTCCTGCTAGGTGAAGGCTCCCAGCACAAGTCCTGCTAGGTGAAGGATCCCAGCATCAGTCCTGATAGGTGAAAGCTCCCAGCACAAGTCCTGCTAGGTGAAGGCTCCCAGCACCAGTCCTGCTAGGTGAAGGCTCCCAGCATCAGTCCTGCTAGATGAAGGCTCCCAGCACCAGTCCTGCTAGGTGAAGGCTCCCAGCACCAGTCCTGCTAGGTGAAGGCTCCCAGCACCAGTTCTGCTGTGTTGTGGGGGTTCTTTGCATAGATTTGGTAATATAATTAAAGATGAGCTTGGTTGTTGGTAGCGTTTAATGAGGCGTTAGATATATGGGAGCTGAGAGCCCATGCCTATGTCCGCCTGCTATGCCTATCCGAGTGGAACTGACTGCTAGCCCGCAAGGCACTGGGGCGTTCAAAAGGCAGGCCTATGATTGGCTAATGCCAGATCACATGGGTAGAGGTTGGTGATCACGTGAACAGCCGTGGTGCAGCCGTTAGAAATACGAACCGTACAGCTCGGGCATGCTACGTATGGCGTCTCGACATACAACTATACAAACTAAGGACAACAGGCATACAACTCTCAGCTGATTCTATACAATGTCAAAGTACACAACAGTTGAACATTATACTTCACAAGGATGTTATCGTGACGGAATAATCTATATTACTATATGATGAATCATGATACATAGGAATTAACTAAATGATCTCATACTACAAAATCGTGATAAAAGAGATAAAAAAAAAAAAATTCGATCGAAATGTCTCCCAGCACCAGTCCTGCTAGGTGAAGGCTCCCAGCACCAGTCCTGCTAGGTGGAGGCTCCCAGCACCAGTCCTGCTAGGTGAACTCTCCAAGCACCGGTCCTGCTAGGTGAAGGCTCCCAGCACCAGTCCTGCTAGGTGGAGGCTCCCAGCACCAGTCCTGCTAGGTGGAGGCTCCCAGCACCAGTCCTGCTTGGTGAAGGCTCCCAGCACCAGTCCTGCTAGGTGAACTCTCCAAGCACCGGTCCTGCTAGGTGAAGGCTCCCAGCACCAGTCCTGCTAGGTGGAGGATCCCAGCACCAGTCCTGCTAGGTGAACTCTCCAAGCACCGGTCCTGCTAGGTGAAGGCTCCCAGCACCAGTCCTACTAGGTGGAGGCTCCCAGCATCAGTCCTGCTAGGTGAAGGCTCTCAGCACGTCCTGCTAGGTGAAGGCTCCCAGCACCGGTCCTGTTAGGTGAAGGCTCCCAGCACCAGTTCTCCTAGGTGGAGGCTCCCAGCACCAGTCCTGCTAGGTGAAGGCTCCCAGCACCAGTCCTGCTAGTTGAAGGCTCCCAGCACCAGTCCTGCTAGGTGAAGGCTCCCAGCATCAGTCCTGCTAGGTGAAGGCTCTCAGCACGTCCTTCTAGGTGAAGGCTCCCAGCACCGGTCCTGCTAGGTGAAGGCTCCCAGCACCAGTTCTCCTAGGTGGAGGCTCCCAGCACTAGTCCTGCTAGGTGGGGCTCCCAGCACCAGTCCTGCTAGATGGAGGCTCCCAGTCCTGCTAGGTAGAGGCTCCCAGCACCAGTCCTGCTAGGTGAAGGCTCCAAGCACCGGTACTGCTAGGTGAAGGCTCCCAGCACCAGTCCTGCTAGATGGAGGCTCCCAGTCCTGCTAGGTGGAGGCTCCCAGCACCAGTCCTGCTAGGTTAAGGCTCCCAGCACCGGTCCTGCTAGGTGGAGGCTCCCAGCACCAGTCCTGCTAGGTAGAGGCTCCCAGCACCAGTCCTGCTAGGTTAAGGCTCCCAGCACCGGTCCTGCTATGTTAAGGCTCCCAGCACCAGTCCTGCTAGATGGAGGTTCCCAGTCCTGCTAGGTGGAGGCTCATAGCACCAGTCCTGCTAGGTTAAGGCTCCCAGCACTAGTCCTGCTAGGTTAAGGCTCCCAGCACCAGTCCTGCTAGGTTAAGGCTCCCAGCACCTGTCCTGCAAGGTTAAGGCTCCCAGTCCTGCTAGGTAGAGGCTCCCAGCACCGGTCCTACTAGGTGAAGGCTCCCAGCACCAGTCCTGCTAGATGGAGGCTCCCAGTCCTGCTAGGTAGAGGATCCCAGTCCTGCTAGGTGGAGGATCCCAGTCCTGCTAGGTAGAAGCTCCCAGCACCGGTCCTGCTAGGTAGAGGCTCCCAGCACCAGTCCTGCTAGATGGAGGCTCCCAGTCCTGCTAGATGGAGGCTCCCAGTCCTGCTAGTTGGAGGCTCCCAGTCCTGCTAGGTAGAGGCTCCCAGCACCGGTCCTGCTAGGTGAAGGCTCCCAGCACCAGTCCTGCTAGATGGAGGCTCCCAGTCCTGCTAGGTGGAGGATCCCAGTCCTGCTAGGTAGAGGCTCCCAGCACCAGTCCTGCTAGGTAGAGGCTCCCAGCACCAGTCCTGCTAGGTAGAGGCTCCCAGCACCAGTCCTGCTAGATGGAGGCTCCCAGTCCTGCTAGATGGAGGCTCCCAGTCCTGCTAGGTAGAGGCTCCCAGCACCGGTCCTGCTAGGTGAAGGCTCCCAGCACCAGTCCTGCTAGATGGAGGCTCCCAGTCCTGCTAGGTGGAGGATCCCAGTCCTGCTAGGTAGAGGCTCCCAGCACCGGTCCTGCTAGGTAGAGGCTCCCAGCACAAGTCCTGCTAGATGGAGGCTCTAAGTCCTGCTAGATGGAGGCTCCCAGTCCTGCTAGATGGAGGCTCCCAGTCCTGCTAGGTAGAGGCTCCCAGCACAGGTCCTGCTAGGTGAAGGCTCCCAGTCCTGCTAGATGGAGGCTCCCAGTCCTGCTAGGTGAAGGCTCTTAGTCCTGCTAGGTTAAGGATCCCAGTCCTGCTAGGTTAAGGCTCCCAGTCCTGCTAGGTGAAGACTCTTAGTCCTGCTAGGTTAAGGCTCCCAGTCCTGCTAGGTTAAGGCTCCCAGTCCTGCTAGGTGGAGGATCACAACAGAGGAAGGGTAGAGAATTGATAATCGTGAACAACGTCCCAAGTTTCAATACCATGAAGGAGAAAGTTGAGCTTCACTTCGTGTTTGGGACATGTTTCTTCCTAACTCTGACAAACCATCAAGGAAGACAAGTGAGCAACGGAAACGTTGGTCCCAGTCAATCATGCTAGACCGCTCGTCCATTCTCAATTTGGATATGATGTGGAAAAGAATTTGTTTAGCAAGAACGTTGTTGATCTTTTAGCACAATGACCTTACGGAGTTATTGTGCATGGGTCAGTAGGCTTACTCAGACCTTCTTTACTGGATCCGCCTGGCTGCCCTGCAGTTATAAGGACTTCCTGCTAACTAATTTAGTATTGCCTGACAAGGGTTCAATGTGTGTTCTATTAGCTAATGTATACGAATATGTAAATATATATATATACACAGTGGAACCTCGGTACTCGAACAGTTCTGTACTCGAACAATTCGGTACTCGAACACTCAACCAAACCAAACAAACGACCTGCCAGGACATGTGCGTCAGTCTCCCAGCAGTTGTCGCTCAGTCCAAAACTCCACTGAACTTCACTAAACTATTTCGTGTTTCTTCGCATTTTTTGGTGTTTTTTTTATATTATTTATATAAATAAGTCACCATGGTACCTAAGAAGATTAGTGATAACAGCCAACCAAAAAGAAAATTGGTTAGAGTGTGTTTGCCCTCATGTAAACACCGCCTCCGCCTCTCCATATAATATGGCTTTTATTATTAATTTCGGCGTCTTTATTGTGCTTCTAGGTTATCTATCTTGTTTCTAATATCAAGTTGGAATAAATGTAATAGATAGATAACCTTTATTACTAATATTAGCGTAATTACACAACATTGTATTTCTTGAACATCAGCAAAAATCGAACATTTCCGCTACTTTGAGTTCAATTTCAAGGTACCTTTATTCTGTAAACCATTCTAAATCATAGCTATTTCTGTAATATATCTTTCATTCTATCAAATGAGACCAAGAAAAAAGAGAATACAATCATAAATACCATAAAAAAATACACCGCAAAGTCGCTGTAAATGTATTTTTGGGGTTCTGAAACGGATTAATCTAATTTACATTATTCCTTATGGGAAAAATTCGTTCGTAACTCGAACAGATCGGCACTCGAACAGCCTTCTGGAACGAATTAAGTTCGAGTACCGAGGTTCCACTGTATATATATATTGTAACCACGAACAAGAGGTATTTAATCAATAACAAACTGCGACTCTGAGTCAACCACACCATCGTATGTCCATTGTCCTCGCAACATAAAGCAAGCCTAGTTCGCTAGGCTCATGTTGTTTGTAGGATTGTATGGTCCAGTGGTTTAGGGCGTCATGAGTTTTCGCTCTACCCACGAGGCGGGCTAAAACAACACGGGTTCGATCCCCCGGCTAGCCGCAGTTTGTTATTGATTAAATACCACTTGTTCCATATATATATATATATATATATATATATATATATATATATATATATATATATATATATATATATATATATATATATGTACCTCGGGTACAATACATGGAGTCCCTTAGCCTCGGAGAAGTGAAACATCTAGGAAGAGTCTAGAGATCCTTCCTAGAACCCATGTGAGCACTAGTCTTCTCCTACCACCCCATATATACATATATATAATTATTTTTTTTAGGTCAGGGATCATTTATTTAAAAAGCACAAACATGAATACATTGGTACAATATATCAAAGATTATGAATCTCCTCCAGCTCCTCTGAAGCTGGATGCGAACCCAGTACGCAGCAAGCATTTTCCTTCTGGATGGCCACGCTGAGGCGCTGGAACTGTCACTGAGTCGGGTAGTGTCAATGAGTCTGAAACCCAGTTCTTTAAGGAAACGTGTGACGTTTTTTCCCCATGATCCCAATATCTCCGATTCCACTGGGGTAAGTTGATACTGATGACTTATGTCTCTGTATTTGGTGATCTTGTACTGGTCCCTGTGATCCGCAGCTCCTCCCTGTTGCCCAACACTGTGACGGACGTAGGTGTCAGCCAGCGTCTACACGCACGTATAGTCCCCATGCTAAAATATTGCCATTCTTCCACGAACAAGCGATACAAAATGCAATGCAAAACAACCACGGGGAAAGTTGAATGATAGCTCTAGGTCTTTCGTGTTGCAGTCAACACATCAACAAGAGCTTGCAATGTTGCAGAAAAAAGGAGGAATTCCAAGCAAATACATTTAGAGGAAGCGTGTTTGCACGCTTCCTCTGAACGTATTTGCTGCACTGTAAGCTCCTGATGATGTGTTGATTGCAACATGAAAGGACTATCTTTAGACTCGCCCCATAATTGTTTTGCATATTTTAAAAAATATATATATATATATATATATATATATATATATATATATATATATATATATATATATATATATATATATATATATATACGGTAGGTGGTGTAGAGACAGGCGTGCAGAACTATCAATAACATGCGCCTCATCAATGACAAAACTCACGACCAGACACAAAAACAAACTTCTCAGATTGCATATACAATATATCTTCAAACAAAGGAGAATTGTGTCAACATCAGAGGATGGAGGAGGTGGGTGGAGAAGTCGGGAGGGTGGAGGAGATGAGTCGGGAGGGTGAAGGAGGTGGGTGGAGAAGTCGGAAGGGTGGAGGAGGTGAGTGGAGATGTTGGGAGGGTGGAGGAGGTGGGTGGAGAAGTCGGGAGGGTGGAGGGGAGTGTGTTGGAGGGTGAGGTTGTGTTGGATTTCGGGAGGGTTGAGGAAGTGGGTGGGGAAGACGGTTTGTTGGAGTAGGTTGGTGGGGAGGTCGGGAGAGTGGTAGCTGAAGAGAGGCGGAGATCTGGGGATGGATGGGGTTCGTTGGGGGGGATGGGTCAAGAGGGAATCCAGAGGGAAGGAAAGTCGACTAGAAGGGGCGAAGAGATGGAGGGGAAGGAGACGAATGTCTTAGGATGTGGAGAAGGAGTGTGGGGGAAAGGGATGGTTACCTAGGGAGAGGTTGAATAGATTCTCAGATGTCAAAGAGTCTGGATTCTCCTCTCTCACACAGCATCGTGATCCTTTGTAATAGGATCTCAGACCTTTGCTGCCTATAAACCGATCAGCCAGACAGTTTCCTCCGCTAACAATGGGATTCCCGACCTTTACTTTCACATATAAAAGGGATTTATATCCTTCATTGCTCTTTACAATGGGATCCTTCAACAATAATCTTCCTGAGATTGGGATCCTTTGACCCTTGTTTGTCTTACACGAACGTCATCATTTGTGTTCCTTATAACATCCTGTTGTGTTCCTTATAGGATCACTGTTGTGTTCCTATATGAATCCATGTTGTGTTCCTGATATGATCTCTGTTGTGTTCCTCATAGGGTCCCTGTTGTATTCCTTATAGGACTCCTGTTGTGTTCCTTATAGGATCCTCTTTCTTGTGTTCCTATAGGATCCTTTGTTCCTTATGATCTGTTTATTCCTTATAGGGCTCCTGTTGTGGTCCTTATAGGATCCCTCTTGTGTTCCTTATAGGATCTCTCTTCTGTTCCTTATAGGATCCCTCTTCCGTTCCTTATAGGATCCCTCTTCCGTTCCTTATAGGATCCCTCTTCCGTTCCTTATAGGATCCCTCTTTTGTAGTCATTATAGGATCCCTGATGTGTTCCTTATAAGGCCCCTGTTGTGGACCTTACAGAATCCCTGTGCTACAGTGCTACACAGGGTGGTGTTACAGCAGTGCTACACGGGGTGGTGTCAGTACAGTGTTACACGAGGTAGTGTTACAGCAGTGCTACACGGAGTGATGTTACAGCAGTGCTACACGATGTGGTGTCAGTACAGTGCTACATAAGGTGGCATCACAACAGTGCTACACGGGGTAGTGTCACTTCAGTTTCACACGGGGTGGTGTTACTACAATGTTACACAGGGTGGTGTCACTACATAGCTACACGGGGTGTTATCACTACATTTCTACACGGGGTGGTGTCACTACAGTGCTACCGGGGTAGTGTCACTACAGTGCTACACGGAGTATTGTTACTACAGTGCTACACGAGGTGGTGTCACTACAATGCTACCGGGGTAGTGTCACTACAGTGCTACACGGAGTATTGTTACTACAGTGCTACACGGGGTGGTGTCACTACAATGCTACCGGGGTAGTGTCACTACAGTGCTACACGGAGTATTGTTACTACAGTGCTACACGAGGTGGTGTCACTACAATGCTACCGGGGTAGTGTCACTACAGTGCTACACGGAGTATTGTTACTACATTTCTACACGGGGTGGTGTCACTACAGTGCTACCGGGGTAGTGTCACTACAGTGCTACACGGAGTATTGTTACTACAGTGCTACACGAGGTGGTGTCACTACAGTGTTACAAGAGGTGGTGTTACAGCAGTGCTACACGGGGTGGTGTTACAGCAGTGCAACATGGGGTGGTATTACTAGTGCTACACGGGGTGGTGTCACTACAGTGGTACACGGGGTGGTGTCACTACAGTGCTACACGGGGTGGTCACTACAATGCTACACGGGGTGGTGTAACTACAGTGCTACACGGGGTGGTGTAACTACAGTGCTACACGGGTGGTGTCACTACAGTGCTACAGGGGTAGTGTCACTACAGTGCTACACGGAGGATTGTTATTACAGTGCTACACGGAGTGGTGTCATTACAGTGCTACACGAGGTAATCACTACAGTGCTACAAGGGGTGGTGTTACAGCAGTGCTACACGGGGTGGTGTCACTACAGTGCATGGGGTGGTATTACTACAGTGCTACACGGGGTGGTGTCACTACAGTGCTACACGGGGTGGTGTAACTACAATGCTACACGGGGTGGTGTAACTACAATGCTACACGGGGTGGTGTCACTACAGTGCTACCAGGGTAGTGTCTACAGTGCTACACGGAGTTTTGTTACTACAGTGCTACACGGGGTGGTGTCACTGCAGTGCTACACGGAGTGGTGTCATTACAGTGCTACACGAGGTGGTGTCACTACAGTGTTACAGGAGGTGGTGTACAAGCAGTGCTACACGGGGTGGTGTCACTACAGTGCAACATGGGGTGTGTAACTACAGTGCTACACGAGTGGTGTCACTACAGTGCTACACGGGTGGTGTCACTACAGTGTTACAGGAGGTGGTTACAACAGTGCTACACGAGGTGGTGTCACTACAGTGCTACACGAGTGGTGTCACTACAGTGCTACCGGGGTAGTGTCACTACAGTGCTACACGGAATAGTTACTACAGTGCTACACGGGGTGGTGTCACTGCAGTGCTACACGGGGTGGTGTCACTGCAGTGCTACAAGGGGTGGTGTTACAGCAGTGCTACACGGGGTGGTGTCACTACAGTGCAACATGGGGTGGTATTACTACAGTGCTACACGGGGTGATGTAACTACAGTGCTACATGGGGTGCTGTAACTACAGTGCTACACGGGGTGGTGTCATTACAGTGCTACACGGGGTAGTGTCACTATAGTGCTACAAGGAGTGGTGTTACTACAGTGCTTTACAGGGTATCACAGTGCTACACGGGGTGGTGTTACAGCAGTGCTACACGGGTGGTGTTACAGCAGTGCTACACGGAGTGGTGTCACTACAGTGGAACACGGAGGTGTTACAGCAGTGCTACACGGGGTGGTGTTAAAGCGGTGCTACACGGGGTTGTGTCATTACAGTGCTACACAGGATGGTGTAACTACACTGCTACACGGGGTGGTGCTAAAGCGGTGCTACATGGGATGGTACTACAGTGCTACACGGGGTGGTATCACAACAGTGCTACACGGGGTGGTGTCACAACAGTGCTACACGGGGAGGTGTCACAACAGTGCTACACTGGGGTGGTGTTACAACAGTGCTACACGGGGTGATGTCACTACAGTGCAACACGGGGTGGTCATAGCTGTGCTACACAGGGTGGTGTCACTACAGTGCTACACGGGGTGGTGTCACTTCAGTGCTACACGGGGTGGACACAGCAGTGCTAAACGGGATGGTGTAAGTACAGTGCTACACGGGGTGGTCACAGCAGTGCTATGGGGTGGTGTTATGGAAGTGCTACACGGGGTGATGTTACAGCAGTGCTACATGGGGTGGTCACTACAGTGCTACACGGGGTGGTTACAGCTGTGCTACACAGGGTGGTGTCACTATAGTGCTACACGCGGTAGTCACAGCAGTGATACACGGAGTGGTGTCACTACAGTGCTACAAGGGGTGATTACAGCAGTGCTACACGGGGTGATTACAGCAGTGGTACACAGGGTGGTGTCGCCACAGTGATACACGGGGTGATTACAGCAGTGCTACACGGGGTGGTCACAGCAGTGCTATACGGGGTGATTACAGCAGTGTTACACGGGCTGGTCACAGCAGTGTTACACGGGGTGGTCACAACAGTGCTACACCGGGTAGTCACAGCAGTGCTACATGAGGTAGTCACAGCAGTGCTATACGGGGTAGTGCTACTTCAGTGCTACACGGGGTGGTTACAGCAGTGCTACACGGGGTGATTGCATCAATGCTACACAGGGTTGTTACTACAGTGCTACACGTTGTGGTCACAACATTGCTACACGGACTACAGTGCTACACGGGTGGTCACAGCAGTGCTACACAGTTTAGTTACAGCAGTGCTACACGGGATGATTACATCAGTGCTACACAGGGTGGTGTTACTACAGTGCTACACAGTGGTGTTACTACTGTGCTACACGGGGTGGTCACAGCAGTGCTACTCTGGGTGGTCACAGCAGTGTTACACGGGATGATTACATCAGTGCTACACAGGGTGGTGTTACTACATTGCTACACAGAGTGGTGTTACTACTGTGCTACACGGGGTGGTCACAGCAGTGCTAGTCTGGGTGGTCACAGCAGTGCTACATGGGGTGATTACATCAGTGCTACACGGAGTGGTGCTGCTACAGTGCTACACGAGGTGGTAACAGCAGTGGTACACGGGGTGGTCACAGCAGTGCTACACGGGGTGGTGTCACAACACAGCTGCTGGAGTTTCTTAATCAAGCAGCTGGCCGCTGTCTTCACGTGAATTTTAATTCCAGATTCGTCTCTTTCAGAATGAAAAAGAAGGAAGACGCCTCCTCTCTCTCTCTCTCTCTCTCTCTCTCTTCATAACTCTTCTACTCCTCATTACTACTCATACTAACACCACTACCACCTTCACACTACATACACACCTTCACTACTACTACACCACTACTATCACCACACCTACTACACCACCACCTATCACCACTCGCCACCACTATCACCACTACTACCACCACCACCACTATCACCACCATCGTTGTTTATACCATGTTGCAAGAGCATCATCATTTGCACGAGAGATGAACCTTACCGATTTTCCCATGTTTTACTCTCTGGGTGGGAAATGTCTTGATGTTCTTGAAGGGCTCTTCATCCAAGAAAATAGAGCTACCCTGATCAACAATGGATCACACTGGATTATCTGCCATTCCCCAGGCTGTATATAACCATAACCAATGTACGCATGGTATCGTAGTGGACTAAGGTGTCCAGGAATTTACCTAACTTTCCGGGAGGCTGGTTAAATATCTGGGGTTCGATCCCCGGCTGGTTACAGTGCTGTTATTTGCCTTATATATACTGCAAACAATCGCAGACAGGCGATCTCAATTATTGAAGACAAGCCACGGGGGGTGGAAATCTTTAGCTCAAGTACTTTCACACTTCTCAGTGCGTCATCAGGAGCTATGCAATGTTGCAAGGCAGCAACAGAAGGAGGGAGTTTTCTCAGAGTAGCGCAGTGCGAGTGTGTCACCGGCGCAGCCCCTCTCTCATTCTGAGGCAGCGGCCGCTGACACACCCACACTGCGCTACTCTGAGAAAACTTCCCCTCCTTCTGTTGCTGCCTTGCAACATTGCATAGCTCCTGATGACGCACTGAGAAGTGTGAAAGTACTTGAGCAAAAGAATCCCCCCCCCCGTGGCTTGTCTTGCAAATTCTGTGGTTCCTTCCACTAGAGATGTAAGCAACACAATGCCTCAGTAAGCGAGAAGTAAATATTGCAGAAATACCTCTTATAATTAGAAGATAGGGGAAGCAGGGGTGTAAAAGGGTGAGTCAAGAGTGTGAGAGGGTGAAGAGGAGTTTGAGAGGGTAAAGAGGAGTGGAGAGGGGTGTGAGAGTGTGGAGAGGGGTCTAAGAAGCTGGAGAGGGGTAAGAGAGGATGGAGAAGGATGTGAGAGGGTGGATAGGGGTCTGAGAGGATGGAGAGGGGTGTGAGAGTGTGGAGAAGAATGTTAAAGGGTAGAGAAGGATGTGAGAGGGGTTGAGTAGAGGGGAAGCAGGGGTAAGCGAGGTCGAGGAGGAGGCAGGAGTGTGAAAGGGGAAGTAAATCGGCTTACAGATTTATGGAAGGCAGGCGACCAGGGAAAGACGAAAAGGAAGTAAGAGAAAGAGGGGAACACTGGGAGACATCATGGTGTAAACACCATGAAAGAAACACTGGGAGACAAACATAAGAAATGAAACTAATAGGAAATATATAATAATATATATATATATATATATATATATATATATATATATATAAATATATATATATATATATATATATATATATATATATATATATATATATATATATATATATATATATATATATATATATATATATATATATATATAATTCAACAAGTCGGCTGTCTCCCACCGAGGCAGGGTGACCCAAAAAGAAAGAAAATCTCCAAAAGAAAATACTTATCATCATCAACACTTCACCACACTCATACATAATCACTGTCTTTGCAGAGGCGCTCAGATACGACAGCTGAGAATAAGTCCCTCCCAGCTGTCACTATCCCAGACCCCTCCTTTAAAGTGCAGGCTTTGTACTTCCCATTTCCAGGACTCAAGTCCAACTAAATCAATTAACTGGTTTCCCTGAATCCCTTCACAAAATATTACCCTGCTCACACTCCAACAGCTCGTCAGGTCCCAAAAACCATTCGTCTCCATTCACTCCTATCTAACA
>WNWK01001610.1:70000-95000 GCA_009830355.1 Cherax destructor | reverse complement strand
TTCAACTTCAAACTGTGACCCCTTGTTGCTGTGTCCCATCTCTGGAACATCCTGTCTCTGTCCACCTTGTCGATTCCTCTCAGTAATATGACTCGGTTTTTAGCGAGCCGCTAACCAGACAGAGTCGAAGACCTAAATGAATTTTTTATGAGAGTGCCACAGAATTTGGTAGACTCAAACCTATCTGACATTATCCTGACGCCAAATGACTTTGAAAAGGCGATAAATGCCATGCCCATGCACTCTGCCCCAGGCCCAGACTCATGGAACTCCGTGTTCATCAAGAACTGCAAGAAGCCCCTATCATGTGCTTTTAACATCCTATGGAGAGGGAGCATGGACACTGGTGTCGTCCCACAGTTACTAAAAACAACAGACATAGCCCCACTCCACATAGGAGGCAGTAAATCAATAGCAAAGAACTACAGACCGATAGCGCTAACATCCCATATCATAAAAATATTTGAAATGGTTCTAAGAAGCAAGATCGCCACTCATCTAGATACACATCAGTTACACAACACAGGGCAACATGGGTTTAGAGCAGGTCGCTCATGTCTGTCCCAACTACTGGACCACTATGACAAGGCCCTGGATGCTCTAGAAGACAAACAAAACGCATATGTATTATACACAGACTTTGCAAAAGCCTTTGACAAGTGTGACCATGGTGTAATAGCACACAAAATGCGTGATAAAGGCATAACAGGAAAAGTTGGTAGATGGATCTATAATTTCCTAGCAGAGTAAAGTCTGAGGCGGCTACGGTGAAAAGCTCTGTTCAACAAGGTACAGTACTCGCTCCCATCCTGTTCCTCATCCTCATATCGGACATAGACAGGGATGTAAACCACAGCACCGTGTCTTCCTTTGCAGATGACACCTAAATCTGCATGACAGTGTCCACCGTTGAAGACACTGCAAGACTCCAAGCGGACATCAACCAAATCTTTAAATGGGCTGCAGAAAACAATATGAAGTTCGTAATAATATTGGTAGAATTACCGACAATATGTTAAGGGTAGTATAACCTATTGTTATACTACCCAAGTATTTGTTTTATCACCTTTTACTCATGTGCATATTGATTGTTCTACCTTATTGTATTACTACTACTACTACTACTACTACTACTACTACTACTTATATCACTACTACCTCGACCACCACTAGTATTTCACCTCACTTTGAGAGTATATAATAGCCCACTGTGCCCATGTATCGCTTGTAACGGCTTGAGAAAGCTCCTGGAGAGCGAAACGTTGCCACAATAAAATGTCACATTAGTTGCATTTGTGTCCTTTTACTTAACAATATGAAGTTCAATGATGAGAAATTTCAATTACTCCGATATGGAAAACGTGAGGAAATTAAAACTATATCGGAGTATAAAACAAATTCCAACCACACAATTGAGCGAAAAACTAATGTCAAAGACCTGGGAGTGATCATGTCAAAAGGATCTCACTTTGAAAGACCACAACATTGTATCAATCGCTTCTGCTAGAAAAATGACAGGATGGATAATGAGAACCTTCAAAAAGGTCGCTTGTTCTATCTAGGATGGAATATTGCTGCACACTGACAGCACCTTTCAAGGCAGGTGAAATTGCTGACCTAGAAAATGTACAGAGAACCTTCACGGCACACATAACTGCGATAAAACACCTCAATTACTGGGAACACTTGAAGATCCTCAACCTGTACTCCCTAGAACGCAGGCGGGAGAGATACATGATTATATACACTTGGAAAATTCTAGAGGGATTAGTACCAAACTTGCACACGAAAATCACTCCCTGTGAAAGCAAAAGTCTCGGCAGACGATGCAACGATAAGAGACAACACAATAAGTGTAATGGGATCAAGACTGTTCAACTGCCTCCCAGCATACATAAGAAGGATTACCAATAGATCCCTGGCTGTCTTCAAGAAGGCACTGGACAGGCACCTAAAGTCAGTACCTGACTAGCTGGGCTGTGGTTCGTACGTCGGGTTGCGTGCGGCCAACAGTAATAGCCTGGGTGATCAGGCCCTGATCCACCATGAGGCCTGGTCACAGACCGGGCCGCTGGGGCGTTGACCCCCGAAACCCTTTCCAGGTATATAGGTATATATATATATATATATATATATATATATATATATATATATATATATATATATATATATATATATATATATATAATATATATATATATATATAAGGTATATATATATATATATATATATATATATATATATATATATATATATATATATATTATATTCGTGTGCCGATTAGGTAAAACTGGTCAATTAGCAAGAACTTATCTAAAATTAAATCCTTTCTAAATTTTCTTTATACGTTTAAAGATATATTTTTTCATTTGTGTTAATGTAAGAATTTATAATTTTGTACATCATAAAATTTTCACTTGTCTTATATAGCAAGGTGACCGCTTATTTAAGCCAAAATCAAGTTTTACCTAATCGGCACGACATATATATATATATATATATATATATATATATATATATAATATATATATATATATATATATATATATATATATATATATATATATATATATATATATATTTATATATATATTTATATATATATATATATATATATATGTCGTGCCGATTAGGTAAAACTGGTTAATTAGCAAGAACTCATCTAAAATTAAGTCCTTTCTAAAATTTTCTTATACGTTTAAAGATATATTTTTTCATTTGTGTTAATGTAAGAATTTATAATTTTGTACATACATAAAATTTTCACTTGTCTTATATAGCAAGGTGACCGCTGCTATTTAAGCCAAAATCGCTAAGTTTTACCTAATCGGCACGACATATATATATATATATATATATATATATATATATATATATATATATATATATATATATATATATATGTCGTGCCGATTAGGTAAAACTGGTTAATTAGCAAGAACTCATCTAAAATTAAGTCCTTTCTAAAATTTTCTCTTATACGTTTAAAGATATATTTTTTCATTTATGTTAATGTAAAAATTTATAATTTTGTACCAAGAGAAACTTTGAAAACCTACCTAACCTTATTATAACAAGCGCAATTTAATTTAGCTAACCCAACTAAATATATTTTAGATACGTTAACATTAATTTAATAATAAACAAACACAATGAAATATATTTTTTCGTTAGGTTCAGAATGATTTTGGCGAAATTATTGCATACACAAATTTTCACTTGTCTTATATGGCAAGGTGAGCGTCTATTAAGCCAAAATCGCAAGTTTTACCTAATCGGCACGACATATATATATATATATTTTATATATATATATATATATATATATATATATATATATATATATATATATATATATATATATATATATATATATATATATATATATATATATATATGAAACAACCACTATGAAAAATAGAAGAATTCAAGCGCTTTGTGACAACTCACTTATCAAGGAACTATATAGTTCCTTGATAATGTGAGTTGTCACAAACCTGAATCTTCATTTTTCATAGTGGTTGTTTTGCATATTTTGATATCACCTGTTTACTGTGATCTTTTTGCATATATATATATATATATATATATATATATATATATATATATATATATATATATATATATATATATATATATATATATATATATATATATATATATATTATTTGTAACCACGAACAAGTGGTATTGAATCAATAACAACACTGCGACTAGGATTGCGTGGTCCCGTGGGTTACAGTGTCATGTGTGATTTTCGCTTACCATGGGGATGGCCAAAACAACATGGGTTCGAATCCTCGGCTAGTCGCAGTGTTGTTATTGACAGTGACAGTTCTAACACCGATGGGAGTGTCAGTGATGATGAGTTTCAAGGTTTTGAGGAGGTTGTGACCAAAACTAATGACCATAATAACGATAATATTGAGGAAAACCCAGACCACCCTCAGCCTTCCACCTCCAGTGCTGTGGCATCTTGTTCACGCTCAATTGTACCAGAACTAAAGAGGAAACTGTTATTTACTCATATCCCGGACTCTGATGTGAGCAATGGTGATGATAGTGATAGTGAATATGAACTCCAAGCTCTTCAAAACAGTTCCAGTAGCGAGAGTGGAGCAGAATATTTCTATAGTGAAGCGTCAGTATGTATACGTGTATATATATATATATATATATATATATATATATATATATATATATATATATATATATATATATATATATATATATATATATATATATAAAAAATGTGTATATATATATATATATATATAACAACATTCATGCACGTACATATACATGTACTGTAAATTATAAACTGGTGTGAAAAAGGTTGTGGAGCTGGACACAGGTGACACGTTATCAGAGTAACCATGTTGTATATCACAGATGACTGCACGAGGGAGGTGCAGGACAGCAAGAGCTTGATGGCTTGAAGGGGAGGTGGAGGAGAGGAAGAGAGAGAGGGGTTGGAGGTGCTCTGCTAGATTGCAGAAAGAGGTTGGTGAGAGGACAGAATGAGGAGAGAACTGGAGTGGCCTACGGATATTTGAGTGTGGAGGGAGGATGGTGGTTGGAGAGATTGCAAGAGGGTAATCATTAACAGAGCTAGATGCTCTAATGGTCGTAGTCAACATATTAAAAAACACACAAGCGCTCCTTAAGTACCATAAAGTCCTATACACAAATGATCCTCACCTAGGACAGTGAGGCTCATGACGACGTGTGACTTGTAAATGATCCAAGTCAGACCGAAACGTCGTCATAAATTTCTCTCTTCAATGTGCGAGTTATTTGTGTATTGTTCCAGTCACTGTACTTGCTTTTTGGTTCATCAGAGTCCTATCTACATAACAAACACCAGGAATATAACAGGCATTAAAAAATACTTAAATAGTGCTTAGAACAGTCTTTCACATCGCATTTATCTGAACACCTTCCAGCACAGACATAAGCGATCAAGACACTTATAGAGAAGATAAATATGCTTCTGATAAGCCAGAGGTGGAGCTACAAGTGGATATCCTTCTTTCCATGTTTAAAGCATTCCTGCTACTAAATATGTCCTTATCTAACATGTCATAATAATAATAATAATAATAATAATAATAATATCTTTATTTCTACAGGTACATGTACAAGGTATACAGTCCCAGCTGACATCAATGACATACTACTATATAGAAAGCCGCTTGTTATGCAGAGCATTTCGGGTAAATTATGTCAGTTTTGTTCCAGGATGCGACCCACACCAGTCGAATAACAGCCAGGTACCCACTTTACTGATGGGTGAACATAGACAACCGGTGTAAGGAAACACGCCCAATGTTTCTACCCTCGCCGGGAATCGAACCCGGACCCTCACCATGTGAAGCAAGAGCTTTAGCCACCAGGCCACGGTGCACCAAAGGAGGATATCAGCTGAGGTTGGCAAGAACACACAGATACCCAGAGACCAAGGAACACCCACATCAGGCACTATGACCTGTCCAGATGTGACTGGCAGCGAAGCTTGCATCCATTGTTTGTCATCAAGAAACACGGTTAGGACTCTTTCAAACATGAACTCTAGCAAGATACCACATTCCTTTAGCTTGAGAATGTCGACGGCTATGAAGTTTTGCAAAATGAAAGTGAGCTGATAAGGTACAAGAGTCTGGTGAGTAGGTAGAAGACATGTGCGTCAGTGCCCAGAATCAGGCCTTCCATCTTACAACCCTGAGGAAGACCCCATCAATGAACAATTCATTTTGCCAGAATCAGAAGTCTATAAGGCAATAGTGTCATTTCAAGCAGGATCTGCAGGAGGTTACACTGGAATTCGACCACAACACCTCAAAGAGATGGTAAATCCAGTACTCGGCGCATCTGCATCAATTCTTCTCACCGAGTTAACAACCTTCATTAACAACTGCCTGGCTGGGCTATTCTCCTCTTCGTCGAATCAAATCTAATTATATTTTCCATCTTTTCCATACCCCAGATGCTATATGACAGCTATAGGTTTTGCTCTTCCTCATTAATGATCCCAGAAGAAATTAAACCTTTCTTTTTGGAGCCACATTATGCGCTTTGAAGAAGAAGGATGGGAGAATCAGACCCATTGCTGTTGGTAACACTCTTCGCCGTCTCGTTGCCAAAGCAGCAGTAAGAAACATTCGCCTAGAAGCCGTCAGTTTACTCCAGCCACACCAACTGGGCTTTGGGGTCTCTCAAGGCAGTGAAGCCGCAACTTATGCGACAAGCGCCTACATCAGGGACCTACCAGAAGATAAGGCCATAGTCAAACTTGACTTAAGAAATGCCTTTAATATGGTGAAAAGAGATGTGGTCTTGCAGGCCGTTCGGGATCGGTTCCCCAGTCTTTTTTCCTTCATTTCAGCTGGCTACAGCAAACCCTCAATTCTTTTGTTTGGCGAACATGAAATTCTCTCACCAGGTGTTCAGCAGGGTGATCCACTCGCTCCAATTTTCTTCTGCTTGGCAGTAAGAGAACTAACTTCCAGGATACGCAGCGAGCTCAACATCTGTACCTGGATGATGGCACTCTGGCAGGTACTGAAGAGTCCCTGCTAGAGGACCTACAACTGGTGAAGACTTGGGACTCATCCTCAATCCCTCCAAGTGTGAAATCATCACAACGAACCAGGAAATAATCAATGCTGTGCGAACAATCCTTCCTGAAGTCTCTACTACCACTCCATCCATCAGCATCCTCCTGGGAGCACCGCTGGGTCACCAGGCCATCGACACGGTCCTCAAGGACAAACTGAATGACCTGAAGAGAATAAAGGAGAGAATAGGGGATCTTGATGCCCATGATGCCCTGTATCTACTCAAAAGGTGTCTCTGCCAAGACTCACTTACTTCCTGAGGTGCGCACCTTCTTTTGACAACCAAACACTCAACGAATATGACGCACTCCTGAGATCAACCTTTAAGAAGGCACTGAATCTGTCACTAGAAGATCAGCAATGGGATCAAGCAACCCTCCCAGTGCGACTGGGAGGTATAGGGGTGCTCAAAGCAACGCAGGTAGCTTTACCTGCATTTCTGTCTTCGTGTTTGGCTTCCAGTGGATTAGTCAAGAAGATTGTCCCCGAACGCTTGAGAGACGCGGTAGGAGCTCAATACCCCAGGTTCATTGAAGCAGCCGTGCGGTGGAACATCCTTGCAGACTCCACCAGTAGACCAGCTCCTCCCAAAGAACACAAACAGTCCCACTGTGACAAACCGATCATGGAAAAAATCACCAACACAATGCTCACCAACGCTTCAAGAAAGGACAAAGCTCGTCTCCTAGCAGTGAAGGAACCATACTCAGAGTTCCTTCTAGCTGTTCCCAATTCCTCTCTGGGCACTCGACTCGACCCACAGGCCATTCGGATTGGTGTTGCTCTTCGCCTAGCCGCCCCCATACTCACAGAACAAAGTTGTTTTTGCGGCAGGGCGACGGCTGATCAATTCGGACTTCATGGTCTCGTGTGTCACAAATCATGAGGGAAGTATGCTAGACATGAGGAAGTCAACGACATAATAAAGAGAAGCCTCGCCACAGCCCGTTGCCCAGCCCAACGGGAACCCCAAGTATGGAGGTCTGACGGAAGTCAAAAGCGTCCTGATGGAGCCACTATGCTACCCTGGAAGGATGGTAAGAAGATTGCCTGGGACTACACCTGTGCCGCCACATTGGCAGACACCTACTTGCCATACTCCGTAGCTGAAGGGGGTGGAGCTGCCAGACACAGGGAGACCCAGAAGACCCGCAAATATGAAGGCCTTCCCCCTTGCTATAACTTCATCCCAATAGGGTCGGAGATCCTTGGAGCATGGGGAAAGTGTGCTCTAAAGTTACTCAAAGAGCTGGGTGAAAAACTCATCATAGAAACCAAGGAACCACAGGGCAGCCAGCTTCCTCTTTCAGAGACTCAGTGTTGCGATACAGAGGGAAAATGCCTGCAGCATTCTGGGCACGCGGCCCACCGCCGGGAAGCTGGACGAAGTATTCGAGATGTAGCTCTGAGTTGTTATCTATATTGTTCTACTCCCTATTGTATTTTTGTCAATGTATTTTGTCTTTAAATGAAGTATCCACAGAATATAAAATATAGGGGTGGTAGGAGAAGCAAATATTCAAACAGCTTCAGGGAGAACCTCGAGTTTTCCCTGAAGCAAGTTTATTCTTTTCTCTGAGGATGAGGGTCTCCTCAACTCCAGTTCCAGAGATGGTGATCCTCCTATATATATATATATATATATATATATATATATATATATATATATATATATATATATATATATATATATATATATTAATTATTAAGGGAGTACCACCTCTAGAACTTACTGGGGACCCTCATCCTCAGAGAAGACAATAAACGTACATCAGGAAAACTCGAGGTTCTCCCTGGAGCTGTTTGAATATTTGCTTCTCCTACCACTCCCTATATATATTACATAAGTGCTTTATTAATAGACATAATACATTGACAGAAAACACAAACATGAACATGAAAACATTGGTACAATATATCAAAGATTATGAATCTCTTCCAGCTCCTCCGAAGCCGGACGCGAGCCCAGTATGCACCATGCATTTACCCTCTGGATGGCCACGCTGAGGCGCTGGAACGTGAAAGTGGCTGCCCTTAGGTCCCTGGTGGTGTCGATGAGTCTGGAACCCAGTTCTTTAAGGAAACGTGTTGCATTTTTTCCCATAATCCCAAGGTCTCTGATCCCACTGGGACAAATTGATACTGTTGGCTTATGTCCCTGTACTTGCCAATTTTGTACTCCTCCCTGTGGTCAGCAGCTCCTCCCTGTCGCCCGACACTGTGATGGATGTAGGTGTCAGCCAGTGTCGACACACAGGTATAGTTCCATGCTAAGAGCTTGCCATTCTTCCAAGGATAGATGGTGATCCCGTCGGGGTGGTTTGCTGGGTTGTGGGTATTGTTGGCTACTAGTGATCGGGGCTCTCTCTCGGCTGGGCATCCAGCTGTAGCAAGGGGTCTCTTTATGATGTCGTTGACTTCACTATGTCTTGCATGCCAGCCCTTGGTTTTGGAACAGTTAAGACCATGTAGACCATACTGGTCGGCTTGCGCATCGCCGCAAATACACGTATATTCCGTGTGAATTGGGGCAGCAAGGCGCAGAGCCACTGCAATAGGGTCGAGGCGTGTTCCCATGGCCGAAATGGGAACTGTTTGGAGGAAGTCCCCAGAGTGATGTGCACTCACAGCTAGGAGACGGGCAGTCTCCCTGTCTGATGTTACAGCCCTTAGCATGTTGGCAAGTATCTTTTCAGTGATGGGGCCATCCCAGCTTGACTGTTTGTAGGCCAGTTCTGCACTAGGTTTTGGTGTTGGAGCAGCAAGAGTCTACCATTCAGTGATGGCACTGGTGTAACTAGGGTCCTGTATTCCTGCTGAATCACTGAGGTTGTCTGGAAGAATTTGTTTTATTAGCTCATTTGATGCTATGGAAGAGGGTAAGAAAGCTGGTAGGGCAATCTGGGAGGATTTGCGTACTCCCATCCCCCCAAGCCTGACTGGAAGTGAGGCTTGCAACCACTGTCCATCTTCGAGGAGAGAGTCATATTCCTTGAGTTTTGGACTGCTGAAGGCTGGGGAGCATCGCAGGAAGTACGTAAGTTTTGGAATTGACATGCACCTGGTGAGTAGGTAGAAGGCATCATGTGTATCGATGTCTTTCATCCTGCCTTCCATCGTCCTGAGGTCTGAGATTTTTTTTCCAGGACCAGATCGATGGCATTGGGCCCAAGAGGAGCACCAAGGAGAGTGCTGTTGGCTGGATCAATGGCGTTGCCCCTGGTAAAACAGCACTAATGTTCTGGATCATCTGTCGATTGGTAGAAACTATTTCACATTTGGTGGGGTTTAAAGATAGGCCCAGGCTCTCTCCCATGTCTTTAATTTTCCTGATGTCCCCTAGGAGAGATTCTGTAGTGCCAGCTAGGGTGCCATCATCCAAGAACCAGATATTGAGCTCACTGGACAGCGCTTCTGTGACTTCCTTGATGACTAGACAGAATAGAAAGGGGGCGAGAGGGTCCCCCTGTTGCACACCCTCACACGAGTCAATATTGTGGTCCCCAAACAATAGTTTAGAAGCCACACTATATATATATATATATATATATATATATATATATATATATATATATATATATATATATATATATATATATATATATATATATATATATATATATATATATAATAATAATATATATTTTTAAATGTATAAAGAAATATATTTAGAAAGGATATAATTTAGATTATTTTGTATATTATATTTATATATATATATATATATATATATATATATATATATATATATATATATATATATATAATATATATATATATATATATATATATATATATATATATATATATATATAAATATATGTCGTGCCGAATAGGTAAATTGGTCAATTAGCAAGAACTCCTTTAAAATTACGTCCTTTCTAAAATTTTCTCTTATACGTTTAAAGATATATTTTTTAATTTATGTTAATGCAAAAATTAATATTTTTTTACCAAAAGCACCTTAGAAAACTTACCTAACCTTATTATAACAAGCGCAATTTAATTTAGCCTAATCCAACTAAATACATTTTAGATAGGTTTACAATAATTTAATAATAAACAAACACAATGAAATATATTTTTTCCGTTAGGTTAAGAATGATTTTTACGAAATTATTGCATACACAAATTCTCGCTTGCCTTATTCGGGAAGAGCGTTGCTATTTAACCAAAATCGTAAGTTTTACCTATTCGGCACGACATTAATATATATATATATAATATATATATATATATATATATATATATATATATATATATATATATATATATATATATGTGTGTGTGTCACAATTGATTTTTTCAAAGCAGACGAACCTTTCCGAAGTTTCAATATATATACACTGACATACACACATTTCAGTGTATATACACTAAGATACACATCTCTTGGTGTAGATAACCCTGAGAGTTAAGTTGGTACCAGCTAAGTAATATATTCAGGCCCCAGCTTGGTAAACAAGCTAGAAGGGTGGTAATGAGTGTGGGTGTACTTAATTGACTTAGTAATGACGGAAGTTAATTGCGTGATGGTGGTGGTTTTATGGATAATTGACATTCCGAAGTGGGTAAGAATGAGTGACGGGCGGGATCAAGCATGTAGAACTTCAGTAAGAATAATGGCTATGCTTAGACTGTAAGAATGATGGTTAAAATTCGACCGTAAGAAAGATTGTTGTAGTTAAACAGTAAGAATGATATCTACGGTTTCATTGCAATAATGATGAATATTGTTAGATTAAGAATGATGCTTATGGTTAGACTAAGAAAGACGATTATGGTTAAACAGTAAGAATAATATCTATGATTTGACTGCAAGAATGATGACTATCTCAGAGTAACAATATATATGTTAAACTAAGGATATGTCTTGTTGAAGATGCATGCTGAAGATGATGATTGGTTAGACTGTAAGAATGATGCCATTGGTTAGACTGTAAGAATGATGCCATTGGTTAGACTGTAAGAATGGTGATTATGGCTAATTTTAGTAATAGAATTAGCATACAGTTAATCAAAATCGCTAAAACCCCGCCTCAAGATAAAAAAAAATTCTTAGCCAATCACTAAGCTACTAATTGCTGTCGACAATCTCCTTACCACTTCAAGGTGTCACAAAATTGTGATAGCAGATTGTGAAGAGTGTAGCCTCGTGGCTGCTGCTGCTGCTGTATTTGCATTTAGATGGACGGGAGAGAGTGAGCGTTGCAGCTCGCGTGTTTTACACCTTGTATATTTGAACGCTTTGGTCGCGTTATTGTTATTTTTATAGTCATAGGGGAGTTGCTAAACCCTAGGAGGGACACGCAGCTCCTGGGTAAGGGGGATTGGTTGGTTTATCGGATTTAAAGCCTATCGATTACGCGAGGGGTCATCAAACCTACATGTCGCCAAAAGATGAGCATACTCTATGTCTCTGAATTTGGGACTCAAGTAAACGCCTCTCATTGTATATACACTTTGAGATGCACATCTCTCGGTGTATATACGGATATACACCTCTTGGAGCACATGCACTAAGAGACATATACCTTAACATATAATATATATCTTTATTTCACTCTTATTAAATAAAAGAAAGTAAACTGAATTTACAACTTAACTAAAATTAAGACCAAAATTTTTGCCGATACCGACTTGTTTTAGGCCGATACCGTTACCGATACTCTCAATATTAGCCGATACCCACTAGTATTAGCGATACTTTGGCACACCCTTAGTTAAGACATTATGGCGTATGTACATACATCAGCATCTTGCGAGGGGTCAAAAGATGCACTAACAATCCTAAACAATTTTAACAATCAACTCATCTTTAAATAATAACCTAACGATAAGACTAAATTAATTTAAATCAATCATCAATAATAACCATAGCTATTATTTAATAAAAATTATTATTATTATTATAATCATGCGGGAGCGCTAAACCCGTAGGGATTATACAGCAAGACAATTACAGAATTTGAAGACAGATTAATTCATTAATTCATCTACAAAAGTCGTTTGAGAGTTCGTTAATAAGTTCATCGTGACAAGATTGTCATTAAATCTTTATTTGTGGTCTTTTGTAGGATATGGCGCTATTATCATTGCTGGTTCAGTCTCAGTAATTGTGCAGCATCCAAAGTGTTGTATAGTAGGGAGATAGTTGTTGGCAGGTGATGGAGGGAGGGAGGGAGAGATGGAATGTTGCAAAGAGTGTCGCTTACATTGGTCATCCTCTTGATGAACAGAGCTGTGGCACACTGCCACATGTCAGGCGCCTTCACACACTTTCCCAAGAACTAACAAGATACCATACCGTCTACACTGGCTTGACTTACGTTCACTCAATATAACATGTGAGAACAAGATAGTCGTACGACAAAACAGAAGATCTGTTTTCATTCAGAGAGAAGGCCCAACACAAGTCCTCACATTGCTCCAGAAGAGTTACATATTTAAAAGACACTGATTTTGTCCACTGATAGGAAAGCATCTTTACTTATATAATGTTTAGTGTCTGCTCGAGTGTAGATGAGTGACTTTTCACCCCAAAAAGGTGTGTTCAAATGTGACCCGTTATACTATCTTTGAAATGGTAAAGCTTATTTAGATTATCAAAAAATATAAGTCCATGAAGTTTTATCTAGAGGCTGGAAAATATGCCGAATACAAAATACAAAGATGGAGAGGGACAACAAAAAATGATTTTATTACACAAAACAAAGAAGTGAAGATGTGCTTGAGGGCATTGTATGGTGCAAATATTATGCAGAGAATTGGAACTCGAAGAGCAGCCGCTCCATGTGCTGAGTTCTGATTATTTTGAATGACTAGAGGTAGAAAATCAGTCATACAAAATTACTGAGACCTGCTCACAGTGTATGTTGAATATGTGTATAATATACACATATCTGATATCAAATGAGATTGCATTTCATTCCACAGGCGCTGTATTATCCCTAAGGGTTTAGTGCTCACCAAGGAAACTATACCACGGTGGTCAACCCCACCCGTGGTATGGTTGTTGCAATCGTGCATAGATTTCGACTCACCAAGAATATAATATATGCAGTGAATTGGGATTGGAGACTAGGTATGGGCAACGAAATTGTATTAGAAGATGTGAAGCTTTTAAAAATGGTTTGGAGGATGTAAAAATTAGGAGTGCTAGGGCTTATTAACTGGCTTGAGGGAAGGAAATTGGAAGAGGTTATTAAGAATGGGTTGGGTGAGGTAAAGGAATTTGATGCTAGGTTGGCATTGGTTTAAAGGAAACTGGTTAGCCGGACTCGAGTCGTGGAGGTGGGAAGTATAGTGCATGCACTCTGAAGGGTAGGGATGTTGCACTTCACATAAATATGAAACCTAATTAATCTTGTACGTCGTAGCCTTCTAAGTCTTCGTCTCCTTTCCCGCATTTCCACTTCATTTCCCTTTTATTTGGAATTTCTATGACGTTCAGTAAGCGTGGTCATGAAACCCAAGCCAGCGTGTTCAGCTAATTCTGGTAATGGTCGATTGTGAATTCCTGCACGCTGCTAGAAGTGCACACCATGTGCACAACACCACCACTCAGGTGAACTACTAGGCGGGGGATACTTTGCTAGTAGGTGGTCGCTGTTCCTGCAGCTGTAGTGAGGGATCTATTGCTAATATCCTCATCCCGCTAAGCCGTGTTGTTAGAATATCTAGATGTCAGGCAGCGCCTAGGGAATGAGTGACTATCAGGTTCACAAGAACACTGGTAAGCCCACTGGCCCATTCTAGGCAAGTCAAACCCACACCCACCTACACTACTCACGTACCCGTCCAACCTATATTTAAAGCTACCTCAGAGTTCTTGCCTCAGTGACGGTACCTGGGAGTTTGTTCCACTCATCTACAACTCTACTGCCAGTCTTTCTAAATCTAAATTTGTCGAACTTAAATCCAATGTTGTGAGTCCTGTCTTGGTTTGATATTTTCAATACGCTATTTATATTCTCTTTATTTATTCCTGGTTTCCTTTGTACACCTCGGTCAAATCTTCCCAAGAGGAGGATAGGTCCGTCTCCTTGGCTCAATAGCCCCTCACAAGCATCAAGGAACCTAGGCTATGTAGTAAAACTAGGGTATGTACTCCGGCTAGGCTATGTAGCCCAGACTATATTAAACCTACTGGGTTATATAACCCAGTTAGACTGAAGAATCTGGCTAAGATATACTCCCAATTAGGTAATAAGATCCAATTTAAGTTATGCTCGTGTTGACTAAGCCTATTAGATTTAAACAATATGGATACATCCATCCTCTTAAGCTTCCTAAACCAGCCAGATTATACTCATCCTGTTTAGTTATGTGACAAGAAAGAGAGAAGAAAGCCTGGTGACTGGATGTAACTGCAGAGAGAGAACGGTGAGCGGGAAATGTCCCTTTACCCTACAGTAATATATCAAGCACCCTCTTTGGCTACATTGCACTGGCTGACAACAGTGATAGCAGGGGAGCCCAGATATCACTGTTTCCGCGGCCGGCAATGAAATAACTCGGCTGACTGTATCCCCCTGTCCAGTGGTGGCTTCAAGTGCTGTATTCTCTGATGAATGGCTCTTTTGACTTGCTGTATCCTTTGCCTAGTGGTTGTTTACCTGACTGTACTTTATGACACGTGATTATTAACCTTGCTGTATTACTTAACGGTGTTTTTTTCTTAGTGTATCCTTGAACGACTTTTTTATACTGCTGTAGCCCTTGAATGATTGTCTACTGTATTCCTGAATCAGTGATTGTTTTGACTTGTTATATTTCATGACCAGTAAGCGTTTATCAACTATGGTTTTATAAAGATTTAGCTGTAATTATATTGTTTACCGTTAACCCTTCAGTTAACTAGCATTCACGATTAATTCATAATTTGGGGGGATTATTATTAACTGTTAATTCTTATTAAGCTCTCAACACATGTGGGTCATACAGCGCAAGATGTGGAGGCTTGATCCTCCGTCTGCTGAGCGGAAGACAGACGTCGTCCACATTATCAAATCTAAAATCGACCAAAAAGCCGTCTCAATTTTTTCCTCCAAATTGTGGGGTAATTGCGAGTTATTCCAGCCACGGTGTTGTGAACTGTTCCAGCCACAGTGTTGTGAACTGTTCCAGCCACGGTGTTGTGAACTGTTCCAGCCACATTGTTGTGAACTGCTCCAGCAATGGTATTGTGAATTGTTCCAGCCATGGTGTTGTGAACTGTTCCAGCCACGGTGTTGTGAACTGTTCCAGTCACGGTGTTGTGAACTATCACAGCCATGGTGTTGCGAACTGTTCCAGTCACGGTGCTGTGAACTGTTCCAGCCACTGTGGGTGTTGTGAACTGTTCCAGCCACTGTGGGTGTTGTGAACTGTTCCAGCCACTGTGGGTGTTGTGAACTGTTCCAGAATGGTGTTGTTTTTATTCTTCCTAACTAGAATGTTGACCCGACTTTCACACCCTATAGTATATTTATTACCTTAAAAAAAAAATTTTCATGTATCCCTGGATAAATGGTTTTGTGTATCCCTTGGATAAATATTTTTGTATATCCTGGTTAAATATTTTTGTGAATCCCTGAATAAATATGTTGTGTATCCTGGATAAAAAAAAATATTGTGTATCCCTTAGATGAATATTTTTTGAGTATCTGGATAATTATTTTGTTTATTCCTGAATAAATAATTTTGTGTATCTTTGGATAAATGGTTTTGTGCATCCCTGGGTAAATGGTTTTATGTATTCCTGGACAAATGATTTCATGTATTCCTTGACAAATGGTTTGAATATCTTCGACAAGTGGTTTTATGTATCTTTGGACAAATGGTATTGTATATCCCTGGACAAAAAGTATTGTATATCCCTGGACAAAAATTATTGTATATTCCTGGGCAAATGGTATTGTATATTCTTAGACAAATGGTATTGTATATCCCTAGACAAATGGTATTGAATATTCCTGGTTAAATGGTATTGTATATTCCTGGGCAAATAGTACTGTATATCCCTGGACAAATGGTATTGTATATCCTTGGTCAAATGGTATTGTATATTCCTGGGCAAAGAGTATATATCCGTGGACAAATAGTATTGTATATCCGTGGACAAATGGTATTGTATATCCGTGGACAAATGGTATTGTATATCCGTGGACAAATGGTATTGTATATCCGTGGACAAATGGTATTGTATATTCCTAGACAAATGGTGTATATTCCTGGCAAATAGTATGGTATATCCCTGGACAAATGGTATTGTATATCCTTGGGCATATGGTATTGTATATTCCTAGACAAATTTTGTATATCCCTGGACAAATGGTATTGTACGTGGCTGAACTTCTTTCGAATTTCTTTAATGGAGGGGGATGGGGGGGACGCTTGATACTAGTGAAGGCTCTTGCCGCAAGGAACTGGAGCTACCTTCCCCTTCCTCGGATCGAACCTGACGACCTCCCACTCCTCCCATTCCCCAGACGCTGTGTGACCAGGACGAGCGTTTCCCCGTGAAGATAATCACATTAATTAAGCTATTGCGGGGGAAAAAAAAGAGTTGTTAAGACAATATTTGTGTCTTCATAAGGGCCAAAGTGTTTATTTTCTGATCATCCTTCAGAATGAAATGGAGAATCAAAATCACCATGGTTGGAGCAATTCAACAGCTATTTGGAGAGGAAATATCAGACGTTTCGGTCAGTCCTGGATCATTCTTATGTCACGATTTGATGATGATGGTCCAGACAGGACCGAAGCGTCGTCAAAAGTTTCTTCGCCAAATTGTGAATAATTGTTGAATGATACAAAGTATATAACTCTTACGGATTTAGTGCTTTTAATTAATATATTACTGCTAGTACTAATAATAAGCTATACTACTACTACTACTACTACTACTAATAATAATAATAATAATAATAATAATAATACTGGAATGCTCTAATTGCCGCGTGTTTTGCAGGTGTTCGATAAACACCTGCTTAACTTACTTTGCCTATATAACATCACAAACTCGTTTTTAGCCAACTTCATTTCTGGTTTCTCTTCGTTTTTCCCGTTTACTGTATTCATAACCTTCTGACAGCGCCGAGTCGAGTCTATTATGCTCCGCGTCTATGGGAAAATACTACTCACTATGCACAGCTGCACACTCTCACAATGCGTTCTCTGCACTGATCAACATGGGCACCAGAGTTCCCCTTTTGCAAAGTGGGCAAATGGAATTACCTGGTTATCCAATTAGCGGTGAATATCCAGATTGCTCGCTGCAACACGGGAAACCTAGCTGAGCCTGGCATCGCGAGTGATTGCAATGTTGCAAGGCTTCTAATCACATAGATGGATACGCACACTGGTGTGCGCATAAACAAAGCATTAGCGTATGTGTGTTCCATCACGCAGGATGATGGAACATGAAGGAGAAACATCTAGCTTTTGTTCCCACTGTGTAATTATCACACAAAAATAGGCTAGCAGCACACTGCTGATGTATCCAAATTTGTTACATTGAAAAATGTGAATGTGTATGCGACAATACAGGTAGTCTCAGGAATACCCTAGTCAAATATATACCGGGAAATGCATGACCGGAAGGAGTATACGCAGTGTACAACTGCACAATGACGCAGATATACGCAAACCTTGGAATGCACATTAATAAAGATGCACATAGATACGCATACGTGTACACTACCTACGAAAATGCACACATTAACGAATACATTTAATGAAATACATACATACACAAAAAGATACTTATACGCATGCACAGACATGAGCATTCACTCGGATACACATGCACACACACACACGAGTAAACCCACACAAGTACGTACAAACACACGCAAACAGGGAAGCGCTAAATGCTTAGGGGGCAACACAGCACCTAGGAAAGTGAGATAATTTTGACCCGGGGAAGAGGAGGATAGCTCCAGTTCCATGGATGAAGATCCCTTCAACAGTACAAAGATATCCATGACTTACCTGTGAGCCAGTCGAGGTCAATGGTCTCCTCCCAGCCAGCACTGGCGGACCCCAGACCATCATGGCCCGGTCCAGAGGCCAGAGGACCGAACTCTAACATGGCCTGAGTTGGTGTGTAGCTCCCGGTCCTCCACACCAGATATGGGTCGTATTATCTCAGACTTTGTGGCAAAGACACGTTTTACCTTATTTTCTGAATGTATGTTATGGTATAATTGAGGAAGCTGTAGTGGGTTGCTTATGTGTTTTAAGTGTAGTGTTTGAGTGAGTCCTGGCGAGCAGAGTCAGCGAGTAATGCAGATATGTCTGCCTCAAGTTGCACACTTGCACCATAATCAAACACTTGTTACACACACACAAAAACACACACTTGTGGAAACACCTGTCTGTCGCCCTACACAGCTGTAGCACAAGGTACGGCTCACCACTGATGGAAATATCTCCGCCAGGGTTGCAGAAGCAATTTAAACATCTGCAAATTGCTGCCTTAGTCGAGAATTAACGTTTTCTAAAATCCGCACAAAATATCGTTGTGGTGTAGGGGGTGTTGCATGTTGATGACAGGTGGATGGGCGAGTTATTATAGCGGTGGACGCGACTAAACACAGGTCAGAGGCGTTATCACACTTGATATCTCATTAACGCCAACTTTCATTGTTTGGGACGAGGTGAGGTGTGGCAGGAGCAATAGCAAGCACTCACACCTACGTCCAACTGCTAGCGTCACCAGCAGCACACTGAGCCCACCAGCAGTACGGAGGAGACACACCCACCAGGGTGGCAGGGAGTCACTCAGGGAGGGAGTGAACAAGGCAGGGATGGAGTGAAAGAGGGAGGGAATAAACGGGGGCTCCCTCTCTCCCTTTGCTGTTGCTATCCCTCTTGACAACCCTCCCTCCCTCTCTCTCTCTCTCTCTCTCTCTCTCTCTCTCTCTCTCTCTCTCTCTCTCTCTCTCTCTCTCTCTCTCGTCAGATGGTTTCCTCAATATGCCTCATACTCGATCTCTCAATATTACTCAAGCGCGCGACTATTTGAATATAAATATATATGTCGTGTCGAATAGGTAAAACTTGCGATTTTGGCTTAAATAGTAATGCTCATCTTGCCGAATACGGCAAGCGAAAATTTGTGTTTGCAATAATTTAGCAAAAATCATTCTGAACCTAACGAAAAAAATCATATTTCATTGTGTTTTTTTATTATTAAATTATTGTAAACTTATCTAAAATATATTTAGTTGGATTAGGCTAAATTAAATTGCGCTTGTTATAATAAGGTTAGGTAAGTTTCTTAAGGTTCTTTTGTTACAAAATTATTAATTATTACATTAACATAAATTAAAAAAAATAAATCTTTAAAAGTATAAAAGAAAATTGACCAGTTTACATTATATAAAATTATATTAATAATTTTAATAAATAAAATATTTTATTAAATATGTATATATGATAAGTATAATATATGAAATATATGATCATATAATTTATATATATATATTATATATATATATATAATCTTAACTGCAATAGTATTGCAATAAATTGTTGCAATAACATTAAAATTTCATTTGTGTCAGCGCTGTAAATATGTATAACTTCTCCTGAAAATAAGGATATGGCACGTAGGGGGACCTACTCACTAATTTGTATGTAAATTGACTCTATATTACCATACATGGCTTATATGTCATTGTAAGATAACGCTGAACTTTTTGGAGGCAACTGATGTATGTATTGTTTTCTATGGTGTGTGTGTACTCGCCTAATTGTGGTTGTAGGGGTCGATTCATAGCTCCTGGCTCCGCCTCTTCACTGGTCGCCACTAGGTCCACTCTCTTCTTGCTCCATGAGCTTTTTCATACCTCTTCTTAAAGCTATGTATGATACCTGCCTCCACTACCTCACTTTGCAGACTATTTCACTTTTTGACAACTCTACGGCTGAAGAAATACTTCTTAACATCCCTGTGACTCATCTGAGTCTTCAACTTCCAATTGTGACCCCTTGTTGCTGTGTCCCATCTCTGGAACATTCTGTCTCTGTCCACCTTGTCGATTCCTCTCAGTATTTTATATGTTGTTATCATGTATCCCCCCGTCCCTCCTGTCCTTATGTCGTCAGGTCGAGTTCCCTTAGCTTTCCTCGTAGGCATGCCCTTAGTCCGGGACTCAGTCTGTTTCCTAGACCTTTGCTACTGACTTATTTCCTTGATGCGTCGGATGTTGCGTTCAAACGGTGTACTTCCATTCTGACGATGCATGGTATTCGTTCACGGTGTACAGAGTCCGGAACGACTTACTGAGATGCCGGAATGCTATTCTTAGGTTCGCTAGTCGCCCATATGCTGCAGCAGTTATTTGGTTGATGTGCGCATCAGGAGATGTGCTCGGTATTATACACACTCTAAAAATCATTTTCCTTGAGTGAGGTTTGTAGTCTTTGACCACCTAGACTATACTCTGTCTGCGGTCTTCTGTGCCTTTCCCCGATCTTCATGACTTTGCACTTGGTGGGGTTGAACTCCAGGAGCCAGTTACTAGACCAGGCCTGTAGACTGTCCAGATCCCTCTTAGTCCTGCCTTATCTTTCTTCGACTGAATTCTCCTCATTAACTTCACATCATCTGCAAACAGGGACACTTCTGAGTCTACTCCTTCCGTCATGTCATTCACATATACCAAACTGCAAGGGTCCTAGGACTGACCCCTGTGGAACTCCGTGTATGTGTGTGTACTCACCTACTTGTACTCACATATTTGTGGTTGCAGGGGTCGAGACTCAGCTCCTGGCCCCGCCTCTTCACTGATCGTTACTAGGTCCTCTCTCTCCCTGCTCCATGAGCTGTGTGTGTGTTTGTGTGTGTGTGTTTGCTTGTTTGTGTGTGTGTGTATGTGTGTGTGCGCGTGCTGCTCACCTAGTTGTGGTTGTAAGGGTCGATTCACAGCTCCTGGCCCTGCTTCTTCACTGTCGCTACTTAGGTCACTCTCTGCTCCATGAGTTTTATCATACCTCTTATTAAAGCTATGTATGGATCATGCCTCCACTGTGTGTGTGTGTGTGTTATATATATACTCACCTATATGTTGTTGCAGGTGTCGAATCACAGTGTGTGTGTGTGTGTGTGTGTGTGCGTGTACTCACTGAACTGTTTTCGGGGGTCGAGGCATTGTTCCTGAACTTGCTTCTTAGTTTGAGAGTGGCGAAATCTACTGCAGCCGAGCTTAACGGGTTCTATCGTACCTGCTCTTCAAGCTGTGAGTGGATGAAGCGTCCACCATTTCCTGGTCTGAAACATTCCACTTCTGAACCAACCTTAGAGTAAATTAGTACTACTTCCTCATGTCCCACTGGCTCGTCTGGGTCTTTAATATATTTTTATTTACTACAAGTACATGTACAAGGTATACAGTCCTAGCTGACATCAATGACATACTACTATATAGAAAGCCCCTTGTTATGCAGAGCATTTCGGGCAAATTATGACAGTTTTGTCCCAGGATGCGACCCACACCAGTCGACTAACACCCAGGTGCCCATTTTACTGATGGGAAACATAAACAACCGGTGTAAACACGCCCAACGTTTCTACCCTCGCCGGGAATCGAACCCAGACTTCGCCTTGTGAAGCGAGAGCTTTAGCCACCAGGTCACTGTGGCTCCCCTTATTCCTGGTCCTATCCTCTCATACAGTCTATTTTTGTTCTGTCGAGTCTTCTCAGGATTTCATACATCTTGACAATATCACTGCATACTCTCCTTGCTTCCAGGGTCGTCACATTCAGTTCTATGGGTCTTTCTGGCTATATATCATTCATCGGAGCTTCGGGACAAGTCTTATTGCAAATCTCCGAACTTTATCAGGTGAAGGCTTCATGCTGTGGCTGCGTACTCCATGTTGGGCCTTAAATAAATGGTATGCAGTGTCCTAAATGACATTTTGGTTAAACGTTCTTGAATGCTGTTCCTAGATTTGTCATTCTGGCTTATGCGAGTACTCTAGGCACGAATTAGTTCAATTACTGAGTGAGTTATTGTAATCCTTCCTGGTAAAATTATTGAGTTAATTAATATAATCTTACATGATTAAATTATCTAACTCAGAAGTGAACCATTCTGAAGGTTTTAGGTTTACAATCAAGAGCCAAGTTTACCTTCACAATACAAAAAAGGATAAGCCTTGATATGAAAGCAATTTGTCAGAGTGCTTTTGGATGATGAGAGGGAGGTAGGGAGCATGGGGGAGGGGGATGGAAGGAGTGATAGAAGAAGGGTGATAGCGGGAGGATGATGGTGGGAGGGCCAAGATGGGAGGGTGATGGTGGGAGGATGTGGGAGGGAGGTTGTGGTTGGAAGGATAGGTTTGAAACTAAGGGTCTTTAAGGGAGTGAGGATGTTGGATTGCGAGTACTTTTGGGAGAGACCGGAGGGAGTATACGAGGTGTGGAAGGGAGGGTGCTGGAGGGAGGGAGTGGAGGGCAGGAATGAGAGGAAGAGCACTGGACGGATTAGGTGGGAGGGAGGATATGGTAGCGAATAAGTAGGAGGGGGAAATGATATGGCAGCGATAGGGAGAGTGTAGGGGAGGAAGGGAGAGAGGGAGGGAGGGAACATTCATGGCCACACATAACAACTATTACCATGGACATAAAAAAGGAGATATAATCTGAGTCAGCCTCACACACCACTCTCTCTTAACATGACCATTGTTCCTCTGTATTACCTGGTTGATGTTAGCACTCACCTGGTGTGTGCTAATGATCTCTCTCTCTATCTCTATCTATCTATCCATGTCTCTTTCTCTCTCTCTCCTCTCTCTCTCTCTCTCTCTCTCCTCTCTCTCTCTCACTCTCTTATAGAGGAAAACTTCATTAACCCACAAGAAAATAGAACAAATTATCATGTATCAACGACCAAAATATCTATAAAGCGTTGTAACGACAGTCTGAACAAATTCTTGACTTTGTCTTGGCCACACAACTCATTACTCTCACCACACAACTCATTACCCTCACCACACAACTCATTACCCTCACCACACAACTCATTACCCTCACCACACAACTCATTACCCTCACCACACAACTCATTACCCTCACACTTTCGAAACTCATAACTGATACTATGTTAATTTCAAACTACAGATCAGCTGACTTGTGAAACGATGTATAAAAAATGATTGTAGGAAAGTTAATTGGATTATGTTTTTTTAGGTAATAGATTTTAAAGGGATTGTATCACACATTCATAAATATTGTTATTATTATTATCATGGGGAAGCGCTAAACCCGTAGGATTATACAGCGCCTGTGGGGGGGGGGACATGGAAAGTATTCAGGCTTAATTCAGGGAGTTGGAGCACAGATCCAATTCCCTAGATCAAAAGCCCCTCACCAGCGTCAAGGACCCTCCCTCGAGGGGCCAGTCATACACCAGCTTCGTAACCTTGAGTGTCAATATTACAAAAAGAGAGAAAGAGAGAAAGAGAGAAAGAGAGAAAGAGAGAAAGAGAGAAAGAGAGAGAGAGGCAAAGAAGCATTGATCACATTAGAGTTAATATTTATTATAGGGAGAAGACTTAACACAAATAAGAAATTCCATGAGGAAACTGAGAAGATTACTGACAATATTATTATGATGATGATGATGCTGATGATGATGATGATGATGATGATGATGATGACGACGACGACGCAGGAGAATAAACAAATGACAGACTTAACTTTGAAAGAAGAATTATCCACAACATGAAACTTTTAGAATTATTCTAAAAGCAAAAAAAAAAAAAAAAAAAATGTAGAGTAGCAATATGAGTGCCGAAGGTCAATGTTGCAGTGTTTGCAGTGTTGAGCAGCACTAAACAACGTCCTTCGTATTAACATAACTTTCCCCGCGGTCTTCACAATAAAAAAACTCCAGGTAAAAAGGCCATAAATAAGTCTTTGTAGTAACTGTAACAGACACACTAAATAAGAATGAAATTAACAGCGTAGCCGCGTTCAAATACCTAGAGACATTAATCTAGAGAGCCAGAGCAACTATCAGATAGAATTTTAAGTCTTTATATATAATTATGAAGCTACTAGCATTAATATTCAAGAAGGGAAGGCAGAGTGACTTGTAACTCTGGTTAATGTTACTATAATAGTCCAAGAAGAGGGCACATCCTAGTGCTACTACTACTACTGTTACTACAACAACTACTACTACTGCTGCTGCTGTTGTGCTACTGTTGCTGCTACTACTGATGCTTACTACTACTGTTGTTGCTACTACTACTGAACTACTATTACTACTACTATTACTACTACTGCTGCTTTGCTACTACTACTGCTGCTATACTACTACTGCTCTTACTGCTACTATCTACTACTACTACTACTACTGTGCTACTACTACTGCTACTGTTA
>WNWK01001610.1:32500-65000 GCA_009830355.1 Cherax destructor | reverse complement strand
TTTTAAAAATTGTTTTTTCTCAAAAAAAAAAAAGTCAATTTCTAAAAATGCGAATGTACATATGTAGGTAAATACAAAGTATATGGAAAGATGCCGCCCTTTAATATTATTATCACAATGTATACCATCAAACAGTCGCTACTGGACAAGATAACCGATTCGGAACGTTATTTATCGAACGAATTTTACGAACAGGATGAAGAGGACTGTCAGTATAGATGTATATATAAAAATTAAATGGGTATGGGAGAGTATAAGTGGCGAGTGTGAGCAACGACCAACCAGTGGTAGAGGCAGCTAGCACACACCTGTAGAAAAACACATATGACAACCCTTTACCACGTTTCGCTCAAGGATACCTTCGTAATGAAGAGCTACGCAGTATAACTGCTACTGTCACTGAGGGAGAAAGAGTGAGGGAGGAAGAGTGAGGGAGGAAGAGTGAGGGAAGGAACGAGGGATGAGAGAGGTATAGAAGGCCACAGGAAGGAATTAAGAGTGACATATTTATAGGTTTAAATTAAAAATTTAAGCTAGTAATACTTCACTTAAGGAGATATTAAGTCATAACTTGATAAAGTCCTCCTTGAGTGAAACGTGCTTATTGTAAAGACTTAAGTTGTTTTATGTGTCTTTACAATTTACTCACTAAGTTCAGCTGAGACTAGACGACGTTTCGGTTCGTCCTGAACCGCTGTCAAGTTGTGACAACACAAGGGCTCAGGACAGACCGAAACGTCGTTTAGTTTAGCCTTAATTTCTGAGGTTGTGAATAAATACATATTGAAATAAACTGTTCTTTTCATAAGAGTTACTGACGCCCACAGATACCAGAATCTACCGCTGGTGTCTGTGGGTGTGCCACTGAGGTGTTTACAAAACCACTTGAGAACGTCGTATATAAACCATCAAACTTAAATACACACACTTCATAAATATTACTTAAGTTATAAAACAGCAGAACTAATACATGAACTAGTGTGAGCACAGTGAGTAGGAGCGAGTAGCAATGTAATCCTACATGGTTCTACAAATTAGTAATGTAATTCGTAGTCTACCTATACACGTAACAAGATTACATTGACAAAGGCGTAATAAAGAGCCACACATTATATCAGAAGGGAATCCAACGTTTAGATACCAGAGTTGGTTCCCACAGAAAGCATAATAATACAAACAGGAAATGCGATTTTAGGTGTCAGAAATGTAGGCTAAACTTGTCTCTCACACTCAGCAGGGAAGCAGAATATATTAACGTCTAGGAGTAATAAATTCCATGTCTGCAGTGGCATACCTTAAGGCCTGTACACTCAATGTCAAACATAATGAAGCAGTAAGCCGATGGAAGGTCTCGGTCAAATGGCCAACAGCCTCACGGAGCTGGCCATTGTATGACTTAACTCCGACGGCACAAGAAATACTCACATTTCTCCTGACAAACAGAATACGACCACTATTAAATAATATGATACCATTATTTATATTAAATAAACGCACACTGTATAAACTACTAGAGTAATATAGACAATAAATGTGCAGGTATACTGAGGTACTTGCTCAAGTAGCCACAAATTGAGACTTTTGGGTTTGAAATATATCGATTTTAGTCTCATAACTACAACTATTATACAAAATAATTTACGGCCGAACATTTGAGCCCAACGGGATTTTGTGTGCTTCGGTCAATGAGGGAATAACCGGGTTTCCAGAGCTCCACCGACATCGTCGTAGTTAAAATGCATAAGATCATGACATTCAAAATTGGAAATTATCAGTTGCATAATGTTACTGTGCTGTCACATCTTAGTTTGCAAGTATTAGTTACAAGTGTTTGCGTGTGACCTGTATTGGATATCATGTTAAGAGTCTGTGGCATTGTTATGTATTCACTGGTGTTGGAACTTACCACACAATTCTAAAGTCACCACAGTGCATCACAAACAGCAATACCCAATCTTCAGCACTACCGTAGAAAAAATCTCCTTACCCCTACTTGCACAGCGAATATAAATCTAAAAGTCTTTTACAAACCTTGATCTCTGAGTTACACAGGTGAATAAAGCGAGCGAATAGCCCTATGGTTATACATTACATCAGTAATACGTAAGTTAACATACAATAGGATTATTCATCAATGGCACCTATTTTGGGGCTTCCAGAAAAAAAAGAGGCTATAATATCTACACTATCAGTATCCATTGTCTTTTATATTTTGTATCTTAAAGTTTACAGTCAATCAGTTCACAGTAATAACATCAAGAACGGAGGTAAAGTGTAGAACTAAGACAGTTTTTTTTACATAAAAATATAACATTTTGATAAATGTTTTGATAAACACACTTGTGACTCGGCGAGTAGGAAAAGCGGCTTCCTTAACAAAAACTAGTCAGCTGATTACATGTTAACTAGAGCACGTGGTTATGTTTACATAATATTCGACAGCTGATTTAAAGTGACAGAAGCACGTGCCTTTGTTACCATAACACTAATCAGCTGATTTATAACTAATTTCTTATTATTATTATTATAATTATTAATAGTAGTAGTGGTAATAGTAATTGTAGCAGTAGGAGTAGTGACAGTAGAAGTAACAGTAGTAGTAGAATTTATTGGTAGTAGCAGTAACAGTAGGGATTGGGTGGTAGATTAGTTGATTGGGTATTGTAGTGGTAGTGGTAGTGTAGGTAGTGAGTGTAGTGAAGTAGTAGTGGTAGTGGTAGTAGTGTAGGTAGTAGTAGTAGTGGTAGTAGTAGTAGTAGTAGTAGGAGGAGGAGGAGGAGGAGAGGAGGAGGAGGAAGGGGAGCAGGAGAAGCAGAAGCAGTATTTATATAGTCACATTCCACACCTGCTCGCCTTCACAGGTGTAAAACTCACAAACCTCGGAACAAACAATTTGATACTGACATTTAGTCTAACATGAACTACTGATATTGTGATGGTCCTGGGTCAAGTATACAAACTCTGTCATGTGCTGTTGCTTGCTCTCAGTTACACATTTGTAAATTTATGACTAAACATTCACAGCCTTGAGGCTAAATATTCGTAGACTCGAGACTGAACATTTGTAGACTCGAGGCTAAATTCTGTAGACTCAAAGCTACTACACTCCTGCCGATACCACAGTGAAGTTTACTCAGGGATGAGTTTTGTCTGGAGAGGAGTGGGTGATGAGTTGTCTTGGGAAGAGTGGAAGGTTGATGAGTATAGTACACAGTGTATGAAGATATCATACTCCTATATAATTATATATGATATCAACTCTCGTTGATATATATATATATATATATATATATATATATATATATATATATATATATATATATATATATATATATATATATATATATATATATATATATTATATATTTATGTTGTGCCGAATATGTAAAACTGGTCAATTAGCAATAACTCATTTAAAATTAAGTCCTTTCTAAAATTTTCTCTTATACGTTTAAAGATATATTTCTTTCATTAATGTTAATGAAAAAATAATAATTTTGTACCAAAAGAACCTTAGAAAACTTACCTAACCTTATTAAAACAAGCTCAATTTAATTTAGCCTGATCCAGCTAAATATATTTTAGATAAGTTTACAATAATTTAATAATAAACAAACAATGAAATATATTTTTGTCGTTAGGTTCAGAATGATTTATATATATATATATATATATATATATATATATATATATATATATATATAGAATATAATAGAATCATGTTTCATTAAAAGCAGTTTTGAAAATAATATGAATATTTCTTTTGGTTTATATAAATTGGATTCTTTTATAATTAATAAAATTTGGGAAGAATTTAATGATTAATTGGACTAATCTTAATTCTTGGGAAGAGTTTCAGGTCCTTTCTTGTTTTTTCCTCTTCACAGAGTCGTGAGATGTTACGCTACTGTGAGGTGTAGTCTTTGTTAGTGTGACATGTGAGGTGTTGTCTTGCCCCTTATATAAGTCCTCTTGTCATGGTTCCTTTTATAGTTCCTTGATAATGTGAGTAGTCACGAAAGCGCTTGGAATTCCTCTATTTTTTCATAGTGGTTGTCTTGCATATTTTGATATCACCTGATTACTGTGATCTTTTTGCATATATATATATATATATATATATATATTTATATATATATATATATATATATATATATATATATATATATATATATATATATATATTTTATATATATATATATATATATATATATATATATATATATATATATATATATATATATATATATATATATATATATATTTGTGTGATCTTTTCAGTGTTAGTTTCATTACCCTAAAACATAATGTCTTTTACGCTTACCATTCCCTACATATTACATATGGCTCATACATATGGCTCATACATATGGCTTATACATATGGCTTATGCTAGAACTAATGATCAGCAGGTCACTAGAAAATCTAGGGAGTACTAACTTGTAACACTAGAAACCTCACTTCCAAGGTGAAGTGTTGTGCAAGCAATGTCTGTTATTGTCTGATGCGAGGCCAGTGGGAGGGCGGAGGGAGAACAAGGAGACTGAACACCACACAGTTCACCGGCACATGAAGAACAGCACGTGGAACAAGGAGGCAGAACACCACACAGTTCATCAGCACACGAAGAACAGCAAGTGGAACCAGATATGCAAGTACAAGTGGGCCAAATCTGGAATGTTTTGGAGGTCCGAGACTATTCTTTTAGAACTGAAGTGAATTTTAAGACAACTGTTTTAAGGAGTCACTGTACATTAGCATTAAATTCACAAAGAACCAATTAGACTTCACCCAGACACTCCAACTTGACCTAAAGCAGCACAGATGAACCCTTGAAGACAAGAACTGCATCAACCACTACTGTCTCCAGTCTACATAAACCTAAAGCCATACTACTGTGTCCCTACTGACTCCACATGGTTAATCTATCAATGAGGTTAATCTATTAGACATCATTGGCCTACTAAAGTCTTGTATTTCCTTAGGCTGCGGCGCCAAGCTATATAAATATCATTGGCTGTCTACAAATTTCTCTACCATTACTCTATTTGACTTTTATTATCTTCGTTGTCTTTGTCTTTTATTTGGTGAAAAATAGAAGAATATCAAGAATCCTATCGTAGAATAACCAAGACTTAAAACTTACAGTAAGTGAAGATACCAGCATCAACATTTCTCAGCACCTCCAGGCATTAACTTCAATATTTATCATTGCCATCGAGTACTAACTTGAGCATTTCTCAAGACCTTCCAGGTATTAACTTCAGCATTTCTCAGCCTTTCCAGGTATTAACTTTAGCATTTCTGAGCCCTTGCAGGTATTAACTTCAGTATTTCTCAGCAATTTTGAAGTCAAAACTTCAATATTTCTTAGCATTCCAGGTATAAAACTTCAGTAGTTCCCAGTCTCTTCAGGTATTAATATCACCGTTCGTCAGCATTTGCAGATTTTAACTTATGTACGTTAAAAGTACTTTAATATCTTGCATTCGGTGTCTTCTGTAAAATTTCAGGATTTCGACACTGAATTCTCCATCACTTTCCAGGTATTAAAATCTAACCTATTATTTCCAACTCTCGTGTTGAATTCCTCCCCGAATGATGGAATCACCTTCAACATACTGAGAAAATCCAGACTTTTATTTGAAATCTTCCATTGCACTCTTAGTTGGTTCTTACTATCTTCCTGTCCCATATCTTCAGCTGTGTCTTTATTAACTGTACTTGCGTGCTTCCTTTACCAACAGTTAGTTTTTTCAATTCCAGCTTCGTTAAAAAACATTTGTGACAAATTATTTTACCAGTTAATTTACCATTATATTTGTGTCCCGCTACTTTGAGAATTCATAGAATTTACTTTGATAATTTACAGAGTCTATAACCATTATCTTTTAACACCTAGTTCTCTTCATTGTCCCAGTGCTGTACCGATGTTTAACGAGTGGTCCTTACCGACTTTCAGCAACACTTACCTCTTGTTTTCAGGCAAATCTTCACTGTCTGTTTTCAGGCAACATCTTCACCGTCTTGTTTCTCAGGCAACATCTTCACTCGTCTTGTTTCTCAGGCAACATCTTCACCGTCTTGTTTCTCAGGCAACATCTTCACCGTCTTGTTTCTCAGGCAACATCTTCACCGTCTCCTTGCTTCCCAGGCAACACCTTCACCATCTCCCTACCTCTTTACCATCTACCCGTCCTCCCTGGCCGCATCTTCATGACAAGTGTCTCTCCACGAACTCCGCCTCATGGAAGGAGGTTTCAGCAGAGTCTCTGTGGCTGTCGAATAAAAAGCAAGAGTATGAAAATCTATTTCAATAAAAAAATAAAATTCACTGGGGAGGGAAGAGATGAGTTATTGTACATGTTATCAGTGACAGGGAAACGCACAACTAATTTATTTGTTCACTCTTGCGTTTGATGGGAATAAGCAAATACATCTCTGTAATATTAATGATTATAAAGTCTCCATGAGTCGTAATGAAGGACTGTCAATGAATAAACAGAAAATGGACCTGATACATGTTAGAACAAGTGTTCGAGTCCCAGAGCATTCTTCTATTTATTTATTAATAGTTAAGGTGAATTACTGCACCGAATATAAGTGTTAAGGATAGTTATTTTATATTGTGCTGACGCCTGATGTTCGAGGTTAAGTAATTTTTCTATTAAAATATTCCACTACAGACGCACAAGTTCATCAATTTCACAACAGAATTAATCCTTTTTTTAATAAAGATTTTATGCAGAGGACATCTATAGAAGGCAATACAGCTGTGGCTGCAGGTGTACCCCTCACATTCTCTTAAGTGTTATTTCATTCACATTCACCTCATGCGTCCAACATTTTCTCACGCATTCACAGTAATATCTGCCAGGCTATCACAGTATTTCGGAAAATACGGAGTAAATATTCTTTTGATAACAGTACGAAGCATTTCTGTGTGACTTCACACTCTTTGCATGACCACACATTCTCTGCATGACCACACATTCTCTGCATGACCACACATTCTCTGCATGACCACACATTCTCTGCATGACACCAAATTCTCTGCATGACACCACATTCTCTGCATGACACCACATTCTCTGCATGACACCACATTCTCTGCATGCACACATTCTCTGCATGATCACACATCTCTGCATGACCACATTCTCTGCATGACCCCACATTCTCTGCATGACCACACATTCTCTGCATGACACCACATTCACTGCATGACCACACATTCTCTGCATGACACCACATTCTCTGCATGACCACACATTATCTGCATGATCACACATTCTACATGATCACACATTCTCTGCATGATCAAAATTCTCTGCATGACCACACATTCTCTGCATGATCCACATTCTCTGCATGATCACACATTCTCTGATGATCACACATTCTCTGCATGATCACACATTCTCTGCATGATCAACAATTCTCTGCATGACACAAAATTCTCTGCATACTACACATTCTCTGCATGACCACACATTCTCTGCATGACCACACTATCTGCATGACCACACTATCTGCATGATCACACATTCTCTGCATAACACCACATTCTCTGCATGACCACACATTCTCTGCATGACACCACATTCTCTGCATGACCACACATTCTCTGCATGACACCACATTCTCTGCATGACCACACATTCGCTGCATGACACCACATTCTCTGCATGACCACACATTCTCTGCATGATCACACATTCTCTACATGACCACACATTCTCTGCATGACCACACATTCTCTGCATGACCACACTATCTGCATGACCACACTATCTGCATGATCACACATTCTCTGCATGACATTGCATTCTCTGCATGACCACACATTCTCTGCATGACACCACATTCTCTGCATGACCACACATTCTCTGTATGACACCACATTCTCTGCATGACCACACATTCGCTGCATGACCACACATTCTCTGCATGACACCACATTCTCTGCATGACCACACATTCTCTGCATGATCACACATTCTCTGCATGATCACACATTCTCTGCATGATCACACATTCTCTGCATGACCACAATTCTCTGCATGATCACACTTCTCTGCATGATCACACATTTCTGCATGATCACACACTCTCTGCATGATCACACATTTCTGCATGACCACACATTCTCTGCATGACCACACTATCTGCATGACCACACTATCTGCATGATCACACATTCTCTGCATGACACCACATTCTCTGCATGACACCACATTCTTTGCATGACCACACATTCTCTGCATGACCACACATTCTCTGCATGACCACACATTCTCTGCATGACACCACATTCTCTGCATGACCACACATTCTCTGCATGACACCACATTCTCTGCATGATCACACATTCTCTGCATGACCACACATTCTCTGCATGACCACACTATCTGCATGACCACACTATCTGCATGATCACACATTCTCTGCATGACACCACATTCTCTGCATGACCACACTATCTGCATGACCACACTATCTGCATGACCACACATTCTCTGTATGACACCACATTCTCTGCATGACCACACATTCGCTGCATGACCACACATTCTCTGCATGACACCACATTCTCTGCATGACCACACATTCTCTGCATGATCACACATTCTCTGCATGATCACACATTCTCTGCATGATCACACATTCTCTGCATGACCACACATTCTCTGCATGATCACACATTCTCTGCATGATCACACATTCTCTGCATGATCACACACTCTCTGCATGATCACACATTCTCTGCATGACCACACATTCTCTGCATGACCACACTATCTGCATGACCACACTATCTGCATGATCACACATTCTCTGCATGACACCACATTCTCTGCATGACACCACATTCTCTGCATGACCATACATTCTCTGCATGACACCACATTCTCTGCATGACCACACATTCTCTGCATGACCACACATTCTCTGCATGACACCACATTCTCTGCATGACCACACATTCTCTGCATGACACCACATTCTCTGCATGACACCACATTCTCTGCACGACCACACATTCTCTGCATGACACCACATTCTCTGCACGACCACACATTCTCTGCATGACACCACATTCTCTGCATGACCACACATTCTCTGCATGACCACACATTCTCTGCATGACACCACATTCTCTGCACGACCACACATTCTCTGCATGACACCACATTCTCTGCACGACCACACATTCTCTGCATGATCACACATTCTCTGCATGACCACACATTCTCTGCATGACCACACATTCTCTGCATGACCACACATTCTCTGCACGACCACACATTCTCTGCATGACACCACATTCTCTGCATGACCACACTCAACGAACTGCTCTTCGATTCTTTGAATTCTTCCTTTCATACCACCACAATCTGGAATTTCTTCGTTTCACATTCTAAGCATGATATTCACACCCATAGTTACTGTCCTCAGCATGATATTCACACCATAGTTACTGTCTCGCATGATATTCACACCCATAGTACTGTCCTCAGCATGATATTCACACCCATAGTTACTGTCCTCAGCATGATATTCACACCCATAGTTACTGTCCTCACATGATATCCCACACCCATAGTTACTGTCCTCAGCATGATATTCACACCCATAGTTACTGTCCTCAGCATGATATTCACACCCATAGTTACTGTCCTCAGCATGATATTCACCCCATAGTTACTGTCCTCAGCATGATATTCACACCCATAGTTACTGTCCTCAGCATGATATTCACACACCCATAGTTACGTCTCAGCATGATATTCGCACCCATAGTTACTGTCCTCAGCATGATATTCACACCCATAGTTACTGTCCTCAGCATGATATTCACACCCATAGTTACTGTCCTCAGCATGATATTCACACCCATAGTTACTGTCCTCAGCATGATATTCACACCCATAGTTACTGTCCTCAGCATGATATTCACACCATAGTTACTGTCCTCAGCATGATATTCACACCCATAGTTACTGTCCTCAGCATGATATTCACACCCATAGTTACTGTCCTCAGCATGATATTCACACCCATAGTTACTGTCCTCAGCATGATATTCACACCCATAGTTACTGTCCTCAGCATGATATTCACACCCATAGTTACTGTCCTCAGCATGATATTCACACCCATAAGTTACTGTCCTCAGCATGATATTCACACCCATAGTTACTGTCCTCAGCATGATATTACACCCATAGTTACTGTCCTCAGCATGATATTCACACCCATAGTTACTGTCCTCAGCATTATATTCACACCCATAGTTACTGTCCTCAGCATGATATTCACACCCATACAGTTACCATCCTCAGCATGATATTCACACCCATACAGTTACTGTCCTCAGCATGATATTCACACCCATAGTTACTGTCCTCAGCATGATATTCACACCCATACAGTTACCCTCCTCAGCATGATATTCACACCATAGTTACTGTCCTCAGCATGATATTCACACCCATAGTTACTGTCCTCAGCATGATATTCACACCATACAGTTACTGTCCTCAGCATGATATTCACACCTCATAGTTACTGTCCTCAGCATGATATTCACACCATAGTTACTGTCCTCAGCATGATATTCACACCCATACAGTTACTGTCCTCAGCATGATATTCACACCATAGTTACTGTCCTCAGCATGATATTCACACCCATAGTTACTGTCCTCAGCATGATATTCACACCCATACAGTTACTGTCCTCAGCATGATATTCACACCCATAGTTACTGTCCTCAGCATGATATTCACACCCATAGTTACTGTCCTCAGCATGATATTCACACCCATACAGTTACTGTCCTCAGCATGATATTCACACCATAGTTACTGTCCTCAGCATGATATTCACACCCATAGTTACTGTCCTCAGCATGTATTAATATTCTACACCTATTCACAATAGTTACTGTCCTCAGCATGATATTCACACCCATCAGTTACTGTCCTCAGCATGATATTCACACCTATACAGTTACTGTCCTCAGCATGATATTCACACCCATACAGTTACTGTCCTCAGCATGATATTCACACCCATACAGTTACCATCCTCAGCATGATATTCACACCCATACAGTTACCATCCTCAGCATGATATTCACACCCATACAGTTACCATCCTCAGCATGATATTCACACCCATACAGTTACCATCCTCAGCATGATATTCACACCCATACAGTTACTGTCCTCAGCATGATATTCACACCCATACAGTTACTGTCCTCAGCATGATATTCACACCCATACAGTTACTGTCCTCAGCATGATATTCACACCCATACAGTTACTGTCCTCAGCATGATATTCACACACATACAGTTACTGTCCTCAGCATGATATTCCACCCATACAGTTACCATCCTCAGCATGATATTCACACCCATACAGTTACTTCCTCACATGATATTCACACCATACAGTTACCATCCTCAGCATGATATTCACACCATACAGTTACTGTCCTCAGCATGATATTCACACCATACAGTTACCATCCTCAGCATGATATTCACACCCATACAGTTACTGTCCTCAGCATGATATTCACACCATACAGTTACTGTCCTCAGCATGATATTCACACCATACAGTTACTGTCCTCAGATGATATTCACACCCATACAGTTACTGTCCTCAGCATGATATTCACACCCATACAGTTACCATCCTCAGCATGATATTCACACCATACAGTTACTGTCCTCAGCATGATATTACACCCATACAGTTACCATCCTCAGCATGATATTCACACCATACAGTTACTGTCCTCAGCATGATATTCACACCCATACAGTTACCATCCTCAGCATGATATTAACACCCATACAGTTACTGTCCTCAGCATGATATTCACACTCATACAGTTACTGTCCTCAGCATGATATTAACACTCATACAGTTACTGTCCTCAGCATGATATTCACACTCATACAGTTACTGTCCTCAGCATGATATTCACACCCATACAGTTACCATCCTCAGCATGATATTCACACCCATACAGTTACTGTCCTCAGCATGATATTCACACCCATACAGTTACCATCCTCAGCATGATATTCACACCCATACAGTTACTGTCCTCAGCATGATATTCACACCATACAGTTACCATCCTCAGCATGATATTAACACCCATACAGTTACTGTCCTCAGCATGATATTCACACAAATACAGTTACCGTTCTCAGCATGATATTAACACCCATACAGTTACTGTCCTCAGCATGATATTCACACCCATACAGTTACTGTCCTCAGCATGATATTCACACCCATACAGTTACTGTCCTCAGCATGATATTCACACCCATACAGTTACTGTCCTCAGCATGATATTCACACCCATACAGTTACTGTCCTCAGCATGATATTACACCCATACAGTTACTCCTCAGCATGATATTCACACCATACAGTTACTGTCCTCAGCATGATATTCACACCATACAGTTACATCCTTAGCTATGATATTCACACCCATACAGTTACTGTCCTCAGCTGATGATATTCACACCATACAGTTACCTGGGTGATGAGATGATGGTACATGGAGTGATGGTATGATGGTAGTGATGGAAGTGATGGTAGTGATGGTAGTGATGGTAGTGATGGTAGTGATGGTAGTGATGGTAGTGATGGAGTGATGGTAGTGATGGAGTGATGGTAGTGATGGTAGTGATGAGTATGTGATGGTAGTGATGGTAGTGATGGTAGTGATGGTAGTGATGGTAGTGATGGTAGTGATGGTAGTGATGGTAGTGATGGTAGTGATGGTAGTGATGGTAGTGATGGTAGTGATGGTAGTGATGGTAGTGATGGAAGTGATGGTAGTGATGATGAGTAGTGATGGTAGTGATGGTAGTGATGGTAGTGATGGTAGTGATGGTAGTGATGGTAGTGATGGTAGTGATGGTAGTGATGGTAGTGATGGTAGTGATGGTAGTGATGGTAGTGATGGTAGTGATGGAAGTGATGGTAGTGATGGTAGTGATGGAATGTAGTTATGACAACGGTGCAGACGGATAGGCCTGCTGCAGACATCTCTTAAATAATACAGGTTGTCACTTTCCTGCGCTCGACCATTCTAGTGGAGAGTGCAGGATGGTGTGGCGCGTGGCAGAGTGCAGGATGGTGTGGCGCGTGGCAGAGTGCAGGATGGTGTGTCGCGTGGCAGAGTGCAGGATGGTGTGGCGCGTGGCAGAGTGCAGGATGGTGTGGCGCGTGGCAGAGTGCAGGATGGTGTGGCGCGTGGCAGAGTGCAGGATGGTGTGGCGCGTGGCAGAGTGCAGGATGGTGTGGCGCGTGGCAGAGTGCAGGATGGTGTGGCGCGTGGATGGGTTGCAGAGTGCAGGATGGTGTGGCGCGTGGCAAGTGCAGATGGTGCGTGGCAGTGCAGGATGGTGTGCGCGTGGCAGAGTGCAGGATGGTGTGGCGCGTGGCAGAGTGCAGGATGGTGTGGTCGCGTGGCAGAGTGCAGGATGGTGTGCGCGTGGCAGAGTGCAGGATGGTGTGGCGCGTGGCAGAGTGCAGGATGGTGTGTCGCGTGGCCAGAGTGCGGATGGTGTGGCGCGTGGCAGAGTGCAGGATGGTGTGGCGCGTGGCAGAGTGCAGGATGGTGTGCCGCGCTTGGTGATAAAGAATCTCTTGTAAAATTGATATGGAATTATAGTTAGCCCTTTATATTAAAGCACTTGTTATAGTTCATATGGTATAAATGTAGAGCTTAAGAATATTGTACTCATATATTCTTTATGGTCTTGGAAAACAGCTGGGGTAGCCAGCTGATCCTGAACCACTGACCGGGTCATGTCTTCAAGATTCCTTTATGCTGGTCAGAGGATTCTGATGCGAGGAACGTGACTTGTCTTCCTTAGATCGAACCTGACTACCACCCATTCTCCAGGCATTGTATGACCCTTCCGTATTTAGCTCTTTTCTCTATATAACAATAATAATTTACGAATAATGACTTTTATCACCATAAGACAACAAACACAACCATCTAATATAGTACTAAATATGAATGAATTTGAACTGGTATGAATTATCCTTGAAAATGTAAGTTAAACCGAAAGAAGAAATAGCATAATGAAAGTAACAAGGTAGAATATGCAATGAATTTAAATAATATACTAAACTATTGCATTTATAAAAATAAGATATTGGCTTATTCTTGCTTTATAAGTTGTGTTGCCTCTCCCTCGTTACTCTCTCTTAAATCTTTGGCACATATTTTAGTTCAGACTTCGTTATTTCTTTATATATATATTATATATATATATATATATTATATATATATATATATATATATATATATATATATATATATATATATAAAACAATCTCTGACTGATATCTGAAAGCCTCAAAATCAAAACAAAAAAATAATGAAATAAGTTTCGTTTCTTATTAAAAACCAAGACACATGTGGCAAACCCTTTACTGTGACAACGTTTAACTCTGTGTAGAGGTTTAATAAACTCGATCAAACTTTATCCAGTCTTACTTAGCTTAATAAACCTTCATAAACCTCGAAAAATCTCTCCGTTTTTATATAACATTTTCATATTTTTTTTTTAGTCTTGTTGCAAAATAATGTATAATTTAAAATTACAAATATTGTACCTATATAAATAAATGATAATAATAAACCTCAGTGAAGACTTTTGTCCTAAATAACTTGTTTTCAGTTTTACTGAAAAACTTAAAATTACTAATCATTGCTGCCAAGTTTTAAGCCTCGCTATAACGAACAACACTGACTCATACAGTGATACAAGTGTGTGCTAACACCTATTTACAGACATAATAATGTCAAACAAACATACATGTGCAGTTATAAAGAGTGTGTTATAGTTCTGAAGTTAGATTGAATAATGTAAACTACAGCTGTCTGATGTAGCTTGGGAAGACACTTGGACCAGTCTATTTACACTTGTATTTATATGTTCATTTACACTCACATTGCATCCTTACATATGATTACATTTACATGCTCATTTACACTTACATGCTTACATAGGCTTACACTGGCATGCTCATTTACAAGCTCAGTTACAATTACACACTAATTTCCACTTACATTTATTTGTATCTTTATACATCTGGTGTTTAATATTATTTTTCTGTTAAACTGATGTTCCCGTCAAAGTCTTTACTGGCAAAATCATGAAGTTAACAATCTTGATTTAACATACTGAACTAAGAAACTTTCCTGTACCACTGCAACGGACTTAATGATGTTTAATTATCATAATTTAACAACAATTATTAAATAAATTGTTAATTAACTTGAAAATTAAGATGACTTGATTCATGCATCTGCAGTAATTTTTTCAACTAATAATGTTGGCTACATACAATGCTAAAAAAAAAAAATCTCAAAACCTTGAAAATACTTTTGCTACATCGATGTTTTTTGTTTCAAATAACATCTTAAGATTTTGCTCAAATTATCCCTTAAAATACGGTATATAATGAACTGTTTTTCCTGTACAGTAAGTATTCGGTTTAATAATACTGCAGTAATTAACATATATCATTTAGTAAGACCAACTTTCAAAATTCCAGTCCTATGCACAGTAATATGACATCGAGATGAAATAATATATGTATATAATTTACCATTATTTCTCATCTTATTTACCGCTTGGGATCTACGATAGATATAACTTGTAATTTAAGGTTGGAAATGATCAGTTCATTGCATTGGTGGCAATATTCATGTCAACATGCAAATAAATTTTAATCCATAGGGTAAATAACTAAGGCATTTATACTGGCTAAAATACAAATTCATGTAAAGTACTGATTTTCACTTTTAATGCAATGTTTTCAATTTAACCTTAGTAATCAGTAGAAGATTAAGAAATTGAAACTCTATCTTTAATACTGTCTAAAAAACGGAAAATCACATAAATGCATCAGGGCAAAATATGGAGTGCTCAACTAGGCTCAATATATGATCTAAATTAGGAACACAAACACCTCTAAGCAAACTGCTTGTATTCTGAAGAAAAACCAACTAAAGAAAAAATTAGGAAGATAAAACACTAGTTAATTACAAGCTGAAATAAGGAACAGGTGACGTTAAAGTAAACAGGTACAGAGAACAATAATCCTATGTTGTAACTGAAGGGATTTGTTTGATCATCAACCACACTGGAAACAAATTCAATCATACGGAATCTGCCTCAAATGCTTTAGAAGTGGTTCTATTGAAAGCTAAACGACTGCAGGAGGATTATTATGACTGCGAGTCATGTGTATGATTAACAAGTCAACTCAGTGTTCTCTAAATGTAACGTGTCTCTACAATGGCATTATCAATAAGGAAGAAAACCTTGTGCAAAATGCCCGCATGCTGGAATAGGGTAATAAACATACAGATAAAATAGCAGCTCGTTTCAAGCCAACGTTTCAGCCTAGTTAGGTGAGTAAGGTGCCAGCTCAACCTCTCTCAGCACAACCTCTCTCAGCTCAACCTCTCTCAGCACAACCTCTCTCAGCACAACCTCTCTCAGCTCAACCTCTCTCAGCACAACCTCTCTCAGCTCAACGTCGGTAAGGAAACATTGACCTTCACATGCCCTCTATTACACGCCCTCTATTACATGCCCTCTATTATACGCCCTCTATTACATGCCCTATATTACACGCTCTCTATTACATGCCCTCTATTACATGCCCTCTATTACACGCCTTCTATTACATGCCCTCTATTACACGCCCTCTATTACATGCCCTCTATTACACGCCCTCTATTACACGCCCTCTATTACATGCCCTCTATTACACGCCCTCTATTACATGCCCTCTATTACATGCCCTCTATTACATCCTCTATTACACGCCCTCTATTACACGCCGCTCTATTACACGCCTCTTTTCTATTACGCCCTTATTACATGCCTCTCTATTACACGCCTTCTATTACACGCCCTCTATTACACGCCCTCTATTACACGCCTCTATTACACGCCCTCTATTACACGCCCTCTATTACATGCACTATTGCGAAATACGAAACGAATTCACGAAACATTATTCAACTAACTACAGTACTTGTGAAATTCGATATTAGTCGAGCATATTCACATCAACAATCATATAGTTCCAGACGTAACTCCAGTTTCAAAATTTTAATAAAACAAACAATACCACTGGATCACTAATATTTATGTGGTGCAGTTATAGATGTTAATATTGATAGTTCTTGAACCCCTGGGGGTTTAACACTTCCCCAGAAATATAATAATAATATGGTTTTCACTGGCAAAAACTCACACCATTTGAGTATTTATTCGCCGTGTTATGAATTCATACCAATCAAATGTTTTTTTTGCAATTTTAAGATTTTATTTTTGGTATATATAATAATAATTATTATTATTAAAAAAAACCGCACTAAATTCGCGTGAGTCATCCAGAGCTGTCACAAGACTTGAAGATTTATTAACCAACATCGATATAACATTAATTCTAGAACGTGGATGGCAAATAGGCCTGAACGATGTTATTTATGGCCACTAACTTGACTAGTATCCGAGGGTACAACTGTGTGCAGTAACACTAAGCTGCATCTATACATGCAGTATGTGTATGTACGCACGTACATATGTACGCACGTATGTATGTACGCACGTATGTATGTACGCACGTATGTATGTACATATGTACGCACGTATGTATGTACATATGTACGCACGTATGTGTACATATGTACCACGCATGTATGTACATATGTACGTCACGTATGTATGTACATATGTACGCACGTATGTATGTACATATGTACGCACGTATGTATGTACATATGTACGCACGTATGTATGTACATATGTACGCACGTATGTACATATGTACGCACGTATGTATGTACATATGTACGCACGTATGTATGTACATATGTACGCACGTATGTATGTACGCACGTATGTATGTACATATGTACGCACGTATGTATGTACATATGTACGCACGTATGTATGTACATATGTACGCACGTATGTATGTACATATGTACGCACGTATGTATGTACATATGTACGCACGTATGTATGTACATATGTACGCACGTATGTATGTGCATATGTACGTACGTATGTATGTACGTACGCATGTATGTACGTACGCATGTATGTACGTACGTATGTATGTACGTACGATATGTATGTACGTACGTATGAATGTACGTACGTACGTATGTATATATGCAGGTATGTATGAAAACTTGCAACTTAACATTACTACACGAGGTTGCGTGACCTGGTGAGGTATTTCACAAAACTGCAATAATACACATGAAATACACATATACATCAAGAGCAATATGGAAGAGTACACACTGTCTACCTCACTGTCTACACAACACTAAGTGAATGTGAGAAATCCTTGGAAATAAGTCCTCATAAAAATTTAGGTCAATTGGGCGGTTACAATCATTATTGGTTCAGAAAGACACGTAAGCAAACACTAGGACATATTTATTAGAAAACGTTCGGTCCTGAGACCTTGATCAAGGTCTCAGGACCGAAACGTTTTCTAATAAATACGTCAGTGTTTGCTTACTTGTGTTTCTAAACCAACTTATCGGTATTTATTACCAAGGTTTATACCACAATCATTATTGTAATAAGGCTCAAGAACATCGATAAAAACTACGCGTTTTACAGACTTTACGCACCAATAATCAAATGAAAAATATAAATTCATAAACCTTGAATGGAAGTAGAAAATAAGCATGTGACTCTAAGCTGACTGTTGAAAAGTTTGTGAGTAATTCATATATAGAGTCAGTGTGCTTGTGTAGCAGACATCAACACACCGAGTCTTCTTTTTAAAAACTGTAGAATCAGTGTTAAACTCAGGCAAAGCCTACCTCCACATTATTATTATTATTATTATTATTATTATTATTATTATTATTATTATTATTATTATTATTATTATGGTGAAGCCCTGAACCCATGCATACAGTACTTGGGGAATGAGAGGCCATCAGGTTTTCTTCAAGGAAGAGCAGAGTAACTCCAATTCCTTGACTTTAGAGCCCTTTCCCAGCATTCAAGAAAGCCTTCATGCATAAAAACAATTGCTCTTTATACTCTTGAGTGTTGACTATGATAGGTTTGCATAATCATGCGTAGGTGTGATGAAAATAGGTGCTAGAGGGAAAAAATATATCATTAGGCTTCACACTTACTGTATAACTTGGCACCAATATCACTTCTAATTAATGTCTTGCATGAGGTGCATTCTAAGGGCTGCAACAAAAATGGTGTTAATGTCTATGTTGTTTTACGACGGTCTGGTTACAAGGTAAAATGCCAACATGATAATACTTATAGCAAAGCAGCCTTTATTACATGTTGAGTAATAAAGAAATACTCAGCTATGAGTATATTCCTATTTCTAGGTTAGGTAAGGTTCGTCAGGAAACAGGACAAGTGTTTCCTGACGCGGGTCTTAGTCACATGATGACCCTCCGTTGGAGCTTTAGTCATCTGACCGAGGCCTTCCGCTGGCTTACGGTCCACCCCTTTAAAAGTTATGGTCAGTTATAACCATTTAGTTATTATACTCCCATTCCTATACGACAGGTTATTAGTGCATAGCATGACTTGTACGAGAAAAAACACTCAAAAAAGAATACACTGGTGAGTTACATATTACACAGGAATAAAACAGTTTAAAATCCTACGTTTACTCTTAGCAACGCTCAAATTATCTACAATTCTGTATGGTTACTTTTGAACGCAATTTTGCTGGTGTTATTCCAAGCAGGCTGCTGCCATTCTTCTTATACCTAAACTCGTAAATTTGTTTTAGTTCTAAGTTAAATTATTTGCAATCTGTCGAGAGCTTATCATGTTAAATATTTAGAAGTTATTGTGCGTTGGAACGAAGTAACAAATGTAACCTGAGATAGCAATGGGAATTATGTAAAATGTAACCCATGGCAACAGTGGGGCTTATCAGTGGTGGACTTAACATTGGTTATAAGTTAAAACTAATTAATGCCCTAGGGATATCTGTATCGTGCCTTTCGTCCCACTTCCCCACCCATCTAATCACTCCTTAGGCCTACATAGCCTATTTCTTTTCCTTATCTTATTGCCTTAACATGAATTACAACCAAAAGCTTGGTTTTATATCTTACACGTTTGATGTAAGAATAAACTTATTAATTCTATCATATTAACCATGATTTGTAAATAAGACTTCAGATCCAGTCTCTTCAACTGGTATGAACAAAATAAGGGCAGCTTACCCACGGCTTGGTCACCCCTGAAATCGTCTCAGGGTTACATCGCGTTGTGATCCGGTAAGCGAAACTTACCTATATGTAGTTTCCTAACGCTACAAATGTGTGCATTTTATACATTTATCGGTATTATATACCTTGTGTTATACAACTACTAATCTGTTGATGGTGTTAGGTGTATCTGTATGTTATAGTAATGCACAACTCTGACACATCTCATTTATTAAACTCTTTCGACATGTGATTCAAACTGCATATCAATATTTTCTAGCAGTAAAATGAGCCCTTAAGAAGAACCACTGTAGGTAATATGAAAATATTAAGTTTAAGTATTTAATGTATAAATCTTCAAAGACTCACATAATATTAAGCTTCAAAAACACACTGACATATACATTAATTTTCTCTTGTTAGTGCGATTTTTTTTCTGTACGTGGCTGTTTCAATATTACCATCAACCCATCATTATAAAGTGTGAGTTGAATTTAGGTTTTCTATTCGTATGTGATGGAATGGTTAAGATAAGATTTCTTCGGATTTTTAACCCCGGAGGGTTAGCCACCCAGGATAACCCAAGAAAATCAGTGCGTCATCGAGGACTGTCTGTCTTATTTCCATTGGGGTCCTCAATTTTGTCCCCCAGGATGCGACCCACACCAGTCGACTAACACCCAGGTCGAAATGTTTCCACCCCGCCGGGAATCGAACCCGGGCCTCCGTGTGTGAAGCGAGAGCTTTAGCCACCAGGCTCCGGTGGCCTGGTGGCCCCGGTTATTTAAATTATTCGAGGTCTCAAAATATTGTCCTGCAAGCACCCGAGATGTCATCTATATATGAAAACAGAATTTGAACAGGAATTAATGTGGAAATCGTTCAGCCTCAAGGTATTCTATAAACAGATTGGCTAGGTTGGACGGAGAGGATCTCCCATTGCGATACTCAAGGTGTGCCTGTACAATGTGAAAAGACTGTCAGTAACAAGGTGTCAATAAATTAAAAATATATATTTCTTGCACCTATAGATAGATTCAGGACTCTTTCGAGAAAGTTTTGACTTTCTTCAAGCGGAACTTTTGTAGTGTCGTAAGCTCTAAACTGACCAATTTCCATATTGGCAAGTTTAAGCTGTTAAATAATTCAATAAAGATCTGATTTTATTATATAAGAATTAAAAATACGCCCAACAAACCAACAGCCTAGGTCACTATGGTAAATTAAAAAGGATTCATTAGTCTTTTTGCCCATCTCAACTCACCGAAAACATAATTTATTTGCCCATATCTCACCCTAATACAGTGAAGCGATAAGTTGTAACTTTCTCTTGCAAAAAGGAACATTTCAAAAGAAATACCTGAGGCAAAACTTTCTCGTGGGTAGACAAGAACATTCCTGCTTCACTTGCAAAATGTATTTTTTGTTGATCACATTGCATAACCGTGCCAAGGAAGCAAAGAAGTCATAAACGTGGAAAGATGCCCAAACCCACACAATGTGAGCCAAAAACTGCAACGTGAGCCAACAATATAACACATTTCATCAACTCTTTATCAGTACCATTTTAAACTTGATTCAGTTATACAACAAACCCATAAACTGGAAATGAAAAATGGATGACCTTACGGTCCATTATGGACGAACCTTTATGAAGCAAATGACAAGGAAAAGGAAAGATATAACTCACGTTAGGGAAGAGTTTCTAATTTCTCCTTTTTCTTTCATCATTATGACTGGAAAATGGCCCAAGACAGACCAAAACCTCGTCCAGTTTTCAGTTCCAATTTATGGGTCGGTTATGAATTGGTCCAGCCAAGGTGTTGTGACTTATAATTATTTCTTTTTGTCCAAATATAGTCTATAAAGGCTCATTAAAAATGGTACGGATTGGTGAAGGGCTCATGATCCAAGGAACTGGAGACACCCCTCCTCTTCCTTAGATCAAACCTGACTACCTCCCATTCCCTAGGTATGATCCGTACGGATGTAGAACCTGCCCTTGATTATTATTATTATAATCAAATAGAAGCGCTAAACCACAGGGGTTATACAGCGCTGCAGGATCTGCCCTTGAATATATAATAATAGGGTACAAGAGTCTTCCAGTGTCTGGTCAGCTCACAGTGAAAGATGGCTCTAAATATTCATTCTTCAGGCTGTGCTGATTTCAGCGAACAGACAGGCAAAAGTCAAAGCATTGGCTATCAGCAAAGGTTAAACCAAGACAATATAGATTTACCTTGTTACTGCCACACGATATAACGATGGTCCGAAGCTGAAATGGATTAAATTCTTATTCATGCTCATTCAACATAGCCTGACCATTCTGTCTACATAAGAGCAGTGTTGCCTCAGAATCTTCTCATCTTTCGTTATACTTATATTTTATTGTTCTGTCTGCTATTTATATCCTCATAAACATGGCACACATCCCATCACAACATTGTCTAATTTGATTGTAAAATGGAAGTTCATTATTAAAAATATTTAAAATCAACAAAATCATATTAATATCAACAAGTATATGAGTATTATAAAACACTCTGATTCTTGCCTATAACATAGCTTAGCAGAGTCAGTCTAACTGCCAAGCAGTCTTACCCGAGCTCAAAAAAATCTAAGCCTAATATTAAATTTGGTTGATAGTTCCATAAATTTCCGGCTATTAGAATTTAATTGAAGAACTCTCTTGTAGTGTATAGCTAAAATATTATAAATTAACAAATATATAAAGACATGAGAGAAGTATGGTGCTATAATGGCTGCAGATGTAAGAAGGACACTTATATGGGTATTAAGACATTTATTGAGGATTAGTTTCGCCCATTAGGAGCTACTTCTCTGGACTGAAGAAGCCCCTGGTGGGCGAAACGTATCTTCAGTAAATGCCTTAACCTTAATACCCGCATGGTGTTAACCGCCAAGTTTGATTTATGACAGTAGATCAGATTACTGAATTGGTTGTTAGTCGAGTTGTCACAAGAACTTGCACAGGAACAAAGACACTTATAGCAGAGTACTTTTATTTGTTCGATGTATCGCTCACAGGTGAGGTTTTTTCATCTGAGTAAAAATTAGTGCAAAGAAAGTCTGGCTCTGCTATAAGTGTCTGCTCTACCATACCTGTTCCCCTCTTTACTTTGTCTGCCTACACACCAGCACGTAGCTAAGTGGTACAAGGTTAGGGCATAAGAAGGAATAACTGTGAAGAGAGCGAAAAGGTAGATAAGGAAATGAAAACAAAAGATATATGAAAGACAGGTGTAATGAAAGAGGAAATGTCTTCCGTTGTATAATAGTCAGTGTCAGAAGAAACACTGAGAGATATGAGAAGAAAATCTTTACCAAACATGAAAAGACGAAATTAAGCAGAAGAAAGTATAAAAATTGGAACAACGCAAGTGTGTAAATGTATCACGTAAATTAAAAAGGAAAAATACACTATATCTAGCCGTATGAAAATTATATGTGACAATCAATGGTCTTTTTAAGAGTAAACAATAAACGCTTATGTCTTTGATTACACATCAGTATTATAGGCTAAGAGTTGTTATCCTGTCTCAGCTCCTTTTAAAGCCTAGCCCTTCCTGACTACCATCCCCTGAAATGCTACCCACAACACTCCACTAACACCCAGGTACCTACTTACTGCTAGGTGAATATATGAAACTTGACTTACAATATCTGTTTTTTTGTGCATCATCTATATATGACGAGTACTTAAAATCTGGTTTATTAATCTTAAAAAAATATATATACGTATATATTTCTTGTACCTATAGATAGATTCAGGACTCTTTCGAGAAAGTTTTGACTTTCTTCAAGTTTAAGCTGTTAAATAATTCAATAAAGATCTGATTTCATTATATAAGAATTAAAAATACGGCCTAACAAACCAACAAAATGAGATAGATGTTTGATCAGCGATTTTGACAGCCTAGGTCACTATGGTAAATTAAAAAGGATTTATTTTATCATTATAAAATTAATAGAGGGACGATGTTGGCAGGATAATGGATAAACATAACCAGCTGGCATACAGGAAAGGCAATACATAAACATAGCCAGCTGGAATAGAGGGAAGGATAATTGATAAACATATCCAGCTGGAAAGGAGGGAAAGATAATGGATAAACGTAGCCAACGGGAATACAGGAAAGAGGATTCACGGTGATTTATCCTATTTGGGCTTTTTCTTGGCTCTCCTGCGATGTCTTGACTATTCCATCTGTTAAGCCTCAGGGATACAACGTCTATGTTATGTCTGAGGGATACAACGTCTGTTATGTCTGATGGATACAACATCTGTGTTGTCTGAGGGATACAACGTCTATGTTATGTCTGAGGAATACAACGTCTGTGTTATGTCTGAGGGATACAACGTCTGTGTTACGTCTGAGGGATACAACGTCTGTGTTACGTCTGAGGGATACAACGTCTGTGTTACGTCTGAGGGATACAACGTCTGTGTTAGGTCTGAGGGATACAACGTCTGTGTTACGTCTGAGGGATACAACATCTGTGTTGTCTGAGGGATACAACGTCTGTGTTGTCTGAGGGATACAACATCTGTGTTGTCTGAGGGATACAACATCTGTGTTACGTCTGAGGGATACAACATCTGTGTTGTCTGAGGGATACAACGTCTGTGTTACGTCTGAGGGATACAACGTCTGTGTTACGTCTGAGGGATACAACGTCTGTGTTACGTCTGAGGGATACAACGTCTGTGTTACGTCTGAGGGATACAACGTCTGTGTTACGTCTGAGGGATACAACATCTGTGTTGTCTGAGGGATACAACGTCTGTGTTACGTCTGAGGGATACAACGTCATGTGTTACGTCTGAGGATACAACGTCTGTGTTACGTCTGAGGGATACAACGTCTGTGTTACGTCTGAGGATACAACGTCTGTGTTACGTCTGATGGATACAACATCTGTGTTGTCTGAGGGATACAACGTCTATGTTATGTCTGAGGGATACAACGTCTGTGTTACGTCTGAGGGATACAACATCTGTGTTGTCTGAGGGATACAACGTCTATGTTATGTCTGAGGGATACAACGTCTGTGTTACGTCTGAGGGATACAACATCTGTGTTGTCTCGCATACATGTGTTATATCAGGAAGAGTCATAAAGCTCACTGGTCTGTGAGTGTCAGGACTCGCCTCATATGGGTTCCAACTCCACCCCTCTCTCATTTGTTTGCAATAGTGTTGCTACGATTTCGAGTGTCATGACAGAAATGTCATATATAGTGGATGCAAACTTTCTTTATAACAGGGCTTTTCTCACTGCGATAAAGATGTCACCCTATTCTTCCTAGAAAATAGGATTCTGGTGTGTTTGATATATTAGTATAGCATCTAAGTTTAACATAATGGTGTAAATTTTCCAGAGGTTATAACTCACACATATACTGCAGAGAAGAGCGAACTAGGAACAGAGAAGTAAATGATTGGCTTTATTTAAATATGGATTAACTGTGGATCCGTGGAAAGTAATAAAGCTAGATCTACTTTACGAAGATATTGCTTGAACCAGTGAGAAGAAACTGCTTAAAATTGTCATGTTGATACAAACTTCGATACGTGAATAAAACGAGTAATAGAATTACAGAAGTTAGATAGTTTTCAGAATCACGTGAAGATTACTAGAAGATGAAAGCAGAACTTAACTAAATTTTGTGAGGAGTTTGTCAAGAGAATTTGAGGATTATTTTTTTTGTTATATATTAGATAAGCTCCATGAACAAAAACGCAGAAAAATAGTGAAGGACAATGCTGGGAGATGGTCATACATAAAAGTTTTCTAAGACTGCTTTAATTAACATCTAAGTTTTCTCATTAAAGGAAGACATTCCCATCTAAGGATACTAACAGCATGCACTGAGAGAATGGTCTCTACCAGTGGGGACGTATGTGATTCTGTAGGTACATCACATGTTCATACTGTAAGCAAAACTGGAAGGGGAGAGGGAATTAAAAGTTATTCTTTGGCACTAACAAACCTGATGGGACAGTGAGAACGCGTCCAACCTATAGTATGAAAACACATGATTGGAAGACACTGAAAGAGAAAGAAAGGTCAGACATGGTGCGACCTAACACTTGGAGAGAAAAATATCATGCACATTTTAATTATATACAACAACAAACACTGTGAAAGTTGAAAATAGACCAAACTTTCACCATATAAACTGCATACAGTATTTTCAGGATAAACAAACGTGTTGGAAAATATAAAGAGAAAACCAGTATCAATTTTGGATAAAGCGTAAAAAAAAAAACACATTTAAGATGTAAGACAAGGAAAGTTTACCATACAGAGATTAAGGTCAAGCAAGAGCAATGCACAAGACAAGAGTAAAAAATAGGGAATAACTTGAGAACTTGTCTAATCCTAGTCGTATAAAAATTAGTCCAGAGGAAAAAGTTTTGTCATTTGCAGTTGCAAAGCCAAAGCATCACCGTAAGTCATGTTGAACATGCACTTCCCCGTGTTGCATAAGGAGTACTGAGTTCCGAACCGGAGGCCTTGCATTTGCAAGTCCATGACTATAACGTCTTAACCACAGGCACTTCAGGATAAAAATAAAAGAAAATAATTGTATTAAAGCTGAAAATTGGCAGAAATGTTAAGGTATGTATGTAGAACAATATACTAACAGTCTCAAACATGAGTCCCATGATATCCCACGCTCATATTCGTGTCTCGTATATTACCTGTGTTATATTATATTTTACTTATTATTAAGTTTATAAGGAAAAATAAAAATATAGGAAAAGAAAGGGTTATTTACAAAAGGATTTTCACAGTAATGGACGCCTAAAATCCAAAACTATTTGGATACATATATTTACGTTTCCACCAATTTTCCTTTTATCTCATTATTTCCGTTCAGAAAGTCTAAGAGCCAGAGAGTTACAAATGCAAGTACAACTTGTCCCGTCCCTAGTACACCTTACACAATTTATTAGTTTCACAATAAGGCGGAATTCTAATTTTAGCGTCACATGCACTAGAAACCTACAATGGAAGACCACAAATATTATTCAGAAGTCGTCAGTACGGAAGCAGAAAATGCTGCTGCGTGTGGTGTGAGCTGCGTGTGGTGTGAGCTGCGTGTGGTGTGAGCTGGCGACCGAACATCTCGGAGCCTCAATTACTCGCATGTGCTGATGAAAAAAAAAGAGACCGAGTCTTTCTTCTGTGAACTCACACCATCACAGTGACACCGAGAGGGACAGAGTGAACTCACACCATCACAGTGACACGGAGGGACAGAGTGAACTCACACCATCCAGTGACACCGGAGGACAGGTGAACTCACACCATCACAGTGACACCGAGAGGGACAGAGTGAACTCACACCATCACAGTGACACCGAGAGGGACAGAGTGAACTCACACCATCACAGTGACACCGAGAGGGACAGAGTGAACTCACACCATCACAGTGACACCGAGAGGGACAGAGTGAAGTCACACCATCACAGTGACACCGAGAGGGACAGATATAAAGGAATGGAAGGAAGACAAGCTGTGAATTTGTTTGCCATTAAGGACAGCACTCACATTCGTCAGGATGGGAAGGGAAAGCATAATTAAGGATGATAGTTTAGCCTCCGTCACAGACTGGAAAATCGGCATTAACAGTTCTCTTATCCGGGAGAGTGACAAAGATCTGACATCCACCGACTTTGGATATCTTAGTAAGCTCTTCTGACCCGTCTGCCAAATGCCAAGTTTCCAATCTTGAGAATAAGCTAATATGCGACTGAGGCGTAAGGAGGTTTTGTACATATATTAGAACGTTTCTACCCGCAAGCAGCAGCATAGTGTTTGAAAGATAAGCAACAAATTTTAGAGACTGTGACCTAGTTCGTTGTTAGAACCAGAAAACAGGTATTGAAGCAGTTGTCTGCGAATATATGGTGTTAAGATATTAAATTCCCAGCGGTATTAAATTACAACACAAGAAACAGTATTATTTTCAGTTGTCTTTATATTTTTACGAATTTCTAAATATTTAAGATAATAAGAACAGATGTTGAAAAAGTAGCAAGAAATGGTATTGTGTTAGTATCATACACCGCTGTATGAAGTGGAACACTTATTGCAGGTGTGGCATGCAGGAGTGAGGAGGTTGGGTACACTTGAGGAGGGTAAGGATCACCTTGCTGGTCTGGGCAGGGGCGGCGTCCTCTCCAGGGGGGGCAGCGTGGCACGGCGGGTAGGGTGCACTTGTGGCAGATACGCGGGAGCCAGCAGGAGGTTCGAGCCCAACATAGAGGGCGAAGTTGGCTGTCCGAGTTTGAACCCGCTCAGAACGCCTCCGCCGTTTCCTCCTCCATGCCCGCTAAACCACAACACCACCGTTACCAAAGCACCACCACCACAACAGGTACAAACAACAAACAAGGCCAGCCCAGCTTCTGTGCTGGTTGAGTGTGCCTAGAGCTGTCTATCTGCACCTCTGCTCCTTACAAGCACCTACCACAACTCAAAACTGCATAAAGTAATAACTAAAACGCATGTCTCGTTATCATTACATGAAAATCTGAGTAGCATATTGATTTATATCACCATTATTATCACTGCGCAATTATATTTTAAGCGTTTGAATACCATAGCCAAAATATTTGAACATCTTATCTAATAAATTGACATTCTATTAATCATTTTTACGGTTTAGTACGTATGACTGATATTGTTTATCTGTCATGCAAGCTAAACAAAATCTGACTGAAAACTTGCATCAAAATATTCACTAGTGAATCATGCTGATGTGAAATGATCTAAACATACAGCAAAATATGTAATGATTAATGTAAAAAATAGTATTGGTATATGAAACGTTGAATCGCTAAATCTATCATATTTAAGGCAAGTAGTAATATCAAACCAGGCTATTATGGTAATATACCAAGCAAATATAAATTGACTATATACCGTATAATACAGTGGCACTATTGCATTACAGTACAGCAAAGTCACCATGTCCCGTATATGAACAATTGCATATGAGATATTGTCTACTTAAATCTATGTACTGTACGTGGACCAAATTGATCTACAGAAATCTATGTACTGTACTTCAAAAATCAAGTAATGTGATATCACGAAACGTCTGTGTTGGACATAAATATTACTGTAACTACAAAACAAAGTAAGACCATACTTGTTTGGGTTAAAATCAATTTAAAAATATCGATAACATTGCAGCCTATGCTTCCATTGTTTTTATTAAATTAGTATAAGTGGAGAGTTATGTAGCTATGAATGTTATTAAAACTTATTTTGGCATTTTCTAGCTGCAAATGACGTAACTTAATTAAGTTTTGTGAAAGATCCTGTACAGATCTGATGAAGGTTTTTCTCTTTATAAGGAGGTGTGGTTGTTCATTGCGACAAAGGTCTAAGTATATAACCTTTCACACTATTCTGCCAAAGTTACTAAAGCCGGTTAGGTAGTGAGGTAGGATTTTATATTTTGTCTAAAAAGTTACAGCCTTCTGTTCACGTACAGATAGCTTATGTGTTATGAGCTATGACATAGTGTCCAATAATAACGATTATACAACAACAAACCACTTGCATGGGCCTTCTGGAGATTTAGGAAATGCAGAAATCCAACACAGATATTTGGTGGCAGAAAAATAATCGATCTACTGCTGTTCTACAGATTAAATGAGAAGGCCTTATAAATATCTACCCTAATGCTACTCACCGGGACATGAATGCAAAATTAATCTACCAGTGTAAATTCATAATTTTCAATATTTACACTTTCCCGAGCTTCAAGTGTTCCTGTTAAGTCACTCAATCCTTCCCCCTCGAGGTTGTGGACTGGAGGGATGGGATACGTGCTTGGGGCGAGGGGGTAGAAGAGCATTATGAAGGGTAGGACACATGTCCAGGGACAGCAGTCATCACGCTTGTGATCACAGCTATCACAACACCCCCTTTTAGCGTATACATTGCAACAACAATTATAGCCTATTGTTCTAACTCTTAAACCAATGGGTGTTGTGACAGACCATTATAGTGTATGCTGAAGGGTGGAGCAAGCATGCTGAACACCGACGAGAAACAACCATTCATTTACACTAAGCTCGACCTTATCCAGCATGCAGATAGATACAAGGAAGCTGGTTGCTGCAAAGCAAACAGTTACTCACTTTGTCCCCTCAATAGCTAGAATCATTGTCATTGTCATAATCATTTTCGTAAGAGAGAAGAGAGAGAGACCTGGAAATTGAAAGAGGATACATAAAGTTTGATGAGACAGAGGGAAGATAAAATCAACAAAATATGGTGTTAAAGAGCTGCTTGTGCAACGAAATATCCATCAACAATAGTATACAGAATGAGAGTGCGAGCGTGATAACGGGTAAAGCGAATGGTGCTAAATGAGATGGGGAAATGAAGCTGAATTTTTCGCAGTTTACACAGGTAAGAATCTATCTTTTTTTAGATCATGTGTGGAACAGGTGTGACCTTGTTAAATAGCACGTTGAATATCGCATTGAACATATTACTACAATACTTCTTAGAAAGAAAGGCTTTGTAACATACTAATTTGGGCTAGGATACTTTAGACATGGCATGATCCGAGGATTCCTTAGATCTGACGGAGGCAGGTATGCTTTGTGTCACTGGACTGGAAAGTTCCTTATCATTCAAACACAGGAATACATAATAGGGGAAACAAGGAAAGGAACAAGGACCAAGTATGAGCAGAGGGGTCAAGGCAGAAGAAGAATGACGACGGAACATGCACAAAGAAGAGGCATGCTGCTCTAGAAGCTAAAACTAAGACAAGCTATCTGGAAGGAAGTAAGAGGGATCCACAAACCATACCTGTCCTTATTCTTTGATGATTAGCCCCTTTTTTTCTGGTGATTTACTCTCTCCTGCCTTTCTTTCGGTGGTGTATGCATGAACCCGTATGCCTATCACTGCAAAATATCAAATTATTTTTTGTCAAGTACGTTTCAGATTTCGTTTACTCGTGTTAATAATGTTTATGAGGGAGAATAGAACGATTGTCATTTGTTTTGCGGGTTCTAATATTAATTTGTAGAATGAATACGACAATAATACAAATTAGACTAAGGTGCTGATAATTAATATCAAACTAAGCAATAAAGTAAACACACATAGTATCTCTCTGAAACACTGCGCTCAAAGCAGAGGTGAATCAACTAATATTAAGCAGATTACTGATAGTTTTAACCTACTGCTGCTACCTTACTAAGTGTATGGGCATGCTGATCGGCTCAGCATAAGAGAAGGATGGATTGCCTTCCTACTGCTCGGCAAACAATAGACACAGGCAAGGAGCCACCACTTAAATGTCACTTCTATCAATAACAGTTCCTAATTACCTGTGGCAACAATACACCACCACCCCTAGAGCCACTACGCTGGTCATACAAATGTTCTGTAAAGTAATGAGGACCAATTAAAGTAGGCTGCTGTTCAGGTTTCCTCACCAACGAGTTAAGTGTTAACTGCAGAGCGATGAGTCTAACTTAATTAATGTATGCAAATATATTAATTATTATATTAACATGCTCATATATACACTGTACAGTATGTACATATATATATATATATATATATATATATATATATACATAACAAAAAGTTTCATAAGTATATTTCGTAGAAGGTGGAAAAGACTAACAATCTTAACTTATCTTGAAATATTTAGTGCAATACAGAATTATCAACGTTTCGGTGAAAGTTTATCATCAGACTTCCTTCTGAAAATACAATCATAACAAGGGTATATTCAAAACAAACACTGAAAATGCTGTTTGAAGTAGGTGAGCATATTTTTAACTTACTCATGAATCAAGTAGTTACCAACCAAACAGAACAGTAAATTAATAATAAAAAAGCCACACAAATGCAAGAAATATCAAGATTTCAAAGTAACCTGGTTCCAAATGGATCGTCATTATATCCAGATTTAGGCTGTCTATGTAAACTCTCTAGAATTCTTAAATATGGAGAGCTCACAAATAAGATTCTTCTTTTTTAAGTCTATGTGGCCTAAAGAATTATCAGATTTCAAAAATTAATAGTATAGATAGAATTCCAAGACGCATTTTCAACTCGTCCTATCTTGAGTGCAATGGGAGCATTAATTTAAATTTAGCTAAATTTG
>WNWK01001610.1:0-27500 GCA_009830355.1 Cherax destructor | reverse complement strand
GAAACAGGCAACAAGTGTGAAGAAAGCAGTGAGGTAGAAACGGAGACAGTTCCTGCACCTATTCTTCTTCAGTGGTGGGGGTTCTAACCCCACCGTTTCTGTTGGGGAATCAATGGTTGCGGTTTCTAAACTTCAGAGGTCACAAATAAAGGGGCCTACAAGACCCCACTTCGACGATGTGTGGTCCCGTTAAATATCAGCCAAAGGCACCAAATATCTGTCATATACTGCCATGTACAGGAGTATTGAGGTGGGAGGCGAGTCAGAGCATGGCGGGGATAAGCGTGTTGGTAGAGGAGAGAGTGAGCTGCCAGGCGTAGGGTCACCCTCCTACCCAGCTCACAGAGACTCCCTCATGCTCCCATCACCGCCATCAGCCGCTACCTGCAGGACCAATAGCCATTAGTACTTATATGGTGTGAACACATATAGTATGTCCTAAAGATCTGGGGTTAAATTGCTCCATATGTATAACCATTGATGATGCATCAATCACATAAAACTAGTTGATAGTGATTGAGATGCGGATTAGGAGCAGTGAATTGACTCCTACAAACAACTATGGGAATACACACATATAAATAAAAGTTATGTATGTCAACATTGAATGGTTATCTAAAAAGACCAACAGACTGAATAGAGGAAGTATATTCAGACCTAGTTGTGATCACAGAAATCAAATTCACAAAAGTAATAATAGCTGTCATATTAACAAAAAGTATCACAGAAAAAGAATCAAGATAAAGAAAGGTCTGGAAATACTGATAAAAAAACACCAAAGCTACGAGAAAAATACTATCACTTGAGGCCCTCAACTCCTCGGGGAGGGTGCCACGATGCTGATCAGGGGGGATCTCGAACCAAGAAATTGGATATATCACATTTCTTTGATCGAAACTGTTTGCCTCCCATTTCCTAGGAGCTGTATGATCCTACATTTTTAGTTCTTCCCCGTGATTATAATAATTCAAGTCCTTAATTAATTTTGAGTTTAATGCATCTCTTCCTAAATCTTGGACCAACAGCCTCATTATTCCCATTCCAAAGCCCAATCACATTTCGACCAATATATCTTACTAGATGCTTGTGTAAAACGTTTGAGAGGTTGATTCTGAATCGCCTCATGCAAAGAATCAAACAATTTCTGTTTCCCCAGTTGTATGGTTTCATGCATGGAAGTGTGCATCATTGCATAACCACCTTTCTTACCCTTCACAGTGAAAACTCCTACACTACCTTCCTTGACCTTAAATATGCTTTTGATGTAGCCAACGGACATGTGAACTTGCCAGAATGGATGTTGGAGGATGGCTTCTCCGCTGGATTAAAGGCTACCTGTCCAACATAAACTCTTCTGTGTTGTTCCAGGGGCACATAAGTGAAACTCTTATTCAGTATTCTGGCTATGTCTAGCCAGCCCGATCATTATATGGTTAGCTTTGCTGATGATATAATGATTCACACCACCGGATTCTCCAACACCTAAAAGATTCTTAACCATGTATCAGCCTCGTGTTAGGACCTGGGGTTATTTCCACTGAGAAAAGAAAGATACTCGACAGGCGTCATCCGCGAGAGAGAGAGGAACAGTTCGCCGGATCCAATGCATGATGGGTCTCGACTAGAATATGTAACCAGATACAGGTATCTTACTTGGACCTGTTGTAACAAGACTTTGTCGTCAATACAAAGAAAGGCTGAGAGCACAGAGTTGTGGTAGGTTTTCATCCCAGGTATGGTGATAATGTTAAAATTATGTATTTTGCTTATATTAGATAATTGGTTGATTATGCCGCACCACTACTTGCTCTTGTCTGACTGGAAGCTTGGAGGGCTGGAAAAACTGCAGAACGAAGCAATGAGGATCATCCTAGGATGCCCTCGTACGTCAAAATTTTAAATATGCGGAAAGAACTTGATATCCCAAGCATCAAAGATCGTGTCACTGAAAGAAATGTCCTCATCTGGGCCAATATGCTCAGCGGCTAGCCCATTCAAACTCTTGCACAGAAGCCCTCCAAACTTTCCTCAGCACTGGTGAACACACCTCCAGATGGATCGTAAAAACTGGAAATGACCTCCGCATGAACCAGATACCAGATCTATGTCAAGTAAGGCAACAGCGGCACTTCCTGCTACATAGAATATTACCCCATTCCAAACCACTATCCCTCCCTTTCCCCCAAAAAAAACTTCTCAAATCTCAACCAAAGCTTCACCTTCAAGCCAAGCAGAATGCCTTAAGCTGAGTGATGACTTAGTCACATAGCACACTCTTTCACAAATTATTTATGTTCATGGTTCTGTTCACCAATCCTCTGGTGCAGCTGGTAGTGCTGCTGTTGTCATACAGAGTGATGGCTCTCATAAAGAAATTGGAGCACTCATCAATAACTGGGATTCTACCCTTCAAACAGAACTGTTTGCCATACTCCTTGCACTCAAATGCGTCCAATGTATCTAAGGTTGACACTAATTGTAACTGATTCTATACCTTCCACAAATGCTCTCACCTCTTTATACACTGTGGCATGCTTGTGTCAGAAACCAGACACAGGTATGGTAGGATTGTGGACAGTGGAGTCGGAGTGCACCTTCTGTGGATTCCATCTCACATTGGTCATCAGATGCATGATAGAACTGATGAATTGGCTAAGTTATATGCTTTCAAAGAGGGAGTAGATTACAATCTTGGGCTGTCAGTTAGCAGTTTGAGAACAATAATACGAAAAGAACTTCAACTGAACTTTATTGACGGAAGACTGAGGGAGACTGACACCAGTCAGTCCATCTATCATTCTATCAGCCCGGCTCCGGCTGGGATATAGTATCTTTGGGAAGTTAAATCACCACCAACAGATGTAGACCACTGGGAGATTAAATTACCACCACAAGATGTAAACATTACGTGCTGGAATGCGATCAAATTAATGAATTCATACACAACTTACTCAGAAATGTTCAAGAAATGTCAGTATTTTATCCACAGTGGTATATTACAAACCATTCTGGAAAAATACCCACTTTGTGCGTATGTGTGTATACTCATCTAATTGTACTAACCTAATTGTGGTTGCAGGGGTCACAGTTCCTGGCCCCGCCTCTTCACTGGTCGCTACTAGGTCCACTCTCTCCCTGCTCCGTGAGCTTTATTATACCTCTTCTTAAAGTTATGTACGGACCCTGCCTCCACTACATCACTTTCCAGACTATTCCACTTCCTAACATCTATGTTGCTCATCTGAGTCTTCAACTTCCAATTGTGACCCCTTGTTGCTGTGTCACATCTCTGGAACAATCTTCCCTATCCAATTTGTCAATTCCTCTCAGTATTTTATATGTCGTCATCATGTGTCCCCTATTACTCTTGTCCTCCAGTGTCGTCAGGTTGATTTTCCTTAACCTCTCCTCGTAGGACATACCCCTTAACTACGGGACTAGTCTTGTTGCAAACCTTTGCACTTTCTCTAATTTCTTGACGTGCTTGACCAGGTGTGGGTTCCAGACTGGTGCTGCATACTCCAATATGGGCCTGACATACACGATGCACAAAGTCTTAAACGATTCCTTACCGAGGTGTCAGAATGCTATTCTTAGATTTGCTGGGCGCCCATGTGCTGCAGCAGATATTTGGTTGATGTGCGCCTCAGGAGATGTGTTCGATATTATACTCACTCCAAGATCCTTTTAAGAACATAAGAAAGAAGGAACACTGAAGCAGGCCTACTGGCCCATGGGAGGCAGGTCCAAGTCACCTCTCAGCTTAAACCAATGACCCACCTAGTCAGGTCAGGTCACATCCATTTAAGTAAGGAGCACGTCATCAGACCTGATGAAGATGCGACGTCAGAAGACACTCCCCATCATGGGGAGCCACAGCAAGAAAGAAAGAAGATGACACCCTCTACCCAGGGGGCCAATGCCGGGTCACCATTTGGAGAAGACCCGGGCCGGATGTACCGGCGAACATACAACAACAATCAGACCTATTAGCACAAGCTAGTCAGGTCCAACTCACACCCACCCATGTATTTATCCAACCTATTTTTAAAACTACGCAACGTCTTAGCTTCTATGACGGTACTCGGTACTTGGGAGTTTGTTCCACTCATCCACAACTCTATTACCAAACCAGTGCTTTCCTATATCCTTCCTAAATATGAATTTTTCCAACTTAAAACCAATGCTGCGAGTCCTGTCTTGGCTAAATATTTTTAGCACGCTATTTATATTCCCTTTATACACCTCAATCATATCCCTCCTAATTCTACGCCTTTTTAGAGTGCAGATTCAGGGCCCTCAGTCTATCCTCATAGGGAAGATTTCTGATACATCTGATCAATGGAAAAATAAACACATAAGCAGTATAATGTGATCCTTTATTGACGTTTTGCCCACAGAGTGGGCTTTATCAAGTCACAAACATCTACCTGGGTGAAAGGTACGTGAGTATTTATAGGATGGAGTCAGGTGGAGAATGCTGCATGTGACAATCTTTCGAGTAGGGTGATAGAGGCTAGGACCTTGGGTAGCTTTAAAAAGAGATTGGACAAGTATATGAATATACCTTCTGCAGTGTTCCTCCATTCTTATGTTCTTATGTGGAATAGCGAATAGAGGAACACTGCAGAAGGTCTACTCATATACTTGTCCAATATCATTTTAAAGCTACCCAAGGTCCTAGACTATCACCCTACTCGGATGATTGTCACATGCAGCATTCTCCACCTGACTCCATCCTATACTCACGTACAGTCATTTCTCAACCTTAGGGTGGAAGAGACGTGTGCGGTGCTGCTCTCTCAGCCTGGTGATCATTGGTGGTACCAGCATGGCAGCCTTTAGCAGACGACCAGTAAATACTGTGTGTGGAAATGGTGCATGGGACTATTTCTGGCCCTACTGCTGATGTATTGTTGCCTGAGATATTATGCGATATGTATGGGATTGCCAATGAAAATCTCTATGGAATTTCGCTGAATGGAGTATCCAGGATATTTGTCAAGTTCCGGAATGCAAGTACTTATGAGGACAGGGTGGCATGGTATCAGGAAGACAGTATCACGGTTAACCCAGGAGTGACTGTTCACCTACATGACATCTCCAGGTACTATACCTGGGTTAAAGTCCGCAACGTCCCATTTGAGGTGGATGAACGTGATTTATGAGACGTATTTGAGAAGTATGGGACTGTTCATCACGTTACCATGGGCCGGTGGAGTGAGGGTCCATATGCAGGGCTGCCGGAAGGCACATTTTCACTTAAGATGTCGCTGCATCATCAAATACTGTCATATGTAGTTCTGGAAGCATTCCACACACAGGTGATGGTGACATATGCAGAGCAGCGGCATACCTACAGGATTTGTGGTGGTTTTGACCACATTGCCACGCAGTGTGGGGCTCGTAGGGGCCCTTTGGAGGATTCTCAGCAATGGATGTCTGCAATGGAATTGGAATCCTCTGAGATGACTGTAGGCTCTGAGGTTTCCTCCCGTAAATCTTGGAGTGAAGAGGTTGAGGAGGAATTGAATACGTCTGGGTGTGCTACCCTCCTAATATCTCTCAGGTTGAGGGTATCGTACCAGTGATTGGAGGTGAAGCACAGAAGAACAGGACGTGGTGGAGGCATCGATTCAGGAGGTTATGCAGGTACTGTTGCGTGACCAGGAGAGGTGTCTAGATACTGGGTTTGGTGGAAGCTGGGACGGATGGTGTGTGGCTTGAGGGAGGCGGACAGCGAACGGCTTCACAATGTGGAGGTGGAGATTCATCAGGACGCGAGTCGGAGGAGCCAATGCAGGCGGACAGTGGTTTCCGCAAAAGAGCAGCTGAGTCTGACCTGGAGGATGTGCTAACACCTGGGCAGAGGACTGGGAAGAAGTCCTGAGCAGATGTAACTGTAGTGGGTAATGGGGGACTGTCAGGCAAAAGCCAGGTCAAGGGAGGTGGCAGAGGATCAGGGGGTGGGCAGGGAGTATTCTCTGGTCAGGGTAATAGAGGTATCAAGGTGTCTAAAGGGAAATATCCTATATATCATTCAGGTGTGTAACAATCAATGTAAATGGTCTTAGGTCTGAGTGGAAGCGTGGTGGATTTTGTGCCTTTTTGGCGAGACACAAGCCAGACGTTGTTTTTCTGGACTTAATTCAGTGGTGGGATATGGTGGCGAAGGGTAAGATTATGGCTTATTATGTTCGGAAGGGGAGGAAGGTTAACCAGATGGAGTATGGGCTCATGAGGTATCTGGAAGGGCAGTTGCAGACATGGTATGAGGGGGAGTGTTACCCGGTAGATATCATTGAGGGGTTGAAGGATTTGCTCAGGGAGATACAAAATCGACGTTTTGATGGGGCGCGTGTGGCATTGGGTCTGGAAGAGGTAATTTGGGGTGATAGGCCTTCTGCTTGTGTTTTGCGGGAGCAAAGGCGGCGAAGGCAGGAGACGAAATTGATGAATATCTGTGTAAAGGAGGGGTTACATGGATATGAAGAGGGTCAGGTGCTCCAACTGATGGAGGGAATGGGTGACTATGTGGATGCGTGGTTCGATAAGTTTGGGAAGAGTGTGGGGGTTAGTCCGGAAGGGTTGCGAACTATGGGAGGCTGGGTACAGTGTTGCTTGGAGAGTGAGGATCGGGAGGCTTTAGGAGGGCCAATAAGAGAGGGGAAAATCTGGGATGTGTTGGTGGGTATGAGGACAGGTAAGTTGCCAGGCATTGACGGGTTGCCTGGTGATTTCTATGTTACTAATTGGGGGATTCTGAAGTTTTTTAGTATGTTTGTTTAATGAAATGAAAATGAGAGGGGTGTTGGGGGATCTGCAGAAAACTGGGGTAGTAGTTTTGGTGCCGAAATGGGAACGGTGTACGTTTGTACAGGATTATAGGGCAATAACATTGTATGCATGGGAAGATATTTGGAGAAGGTAACAGAGTTTGAGGATTCGGGTCAATGCCAGGGATGTAATGTTCAAATTTTTGCATAACATTTTACCTTCAGGAGAGGTTTTGGGGAATAGGAGGTTACAGGAAGAAAGGGAGTGCTGTGAGTGTGGGGGGTTGATACAGCCTATCATGCAGTTTATTTTTGTGAAAGTTTGGGACCAGTGCAGGAGTGGTTTAGTAAGGTTTTGTGCTCGGTGGGGGTTTATCTGTTTTAAGGGCGTTAAGTCTGGATGTGGGGGGATGGGGGAGCCAGTCCAACAGGCGGTGGGGTATCTCGTCACAGATTTTGTTTATATGTCATGGGTTATGCTGAAGTCGGGGGCGAGAGTAAGGATAAGAGTGCTTGTGGCGGTGTTTTATCGAACGAAGTGAAGTGTCGAACTAGGGAGGTTATGGGGGCGTGTTGGGAGTGGACGTTTTCGGACAGTTATAGGACTTTCACATTGAGGGATTTGTGGGTTTTGTTGGGATCATGGGGATGTGAGCCGGCTGGTTTCCTGGAGAGAGGGGGTGTAAATGTCTTACTGCAGGATTGATGTAATGCTCTTGGAGTTTGTATAGCTGTGTGTGTGTGTTTTCACATTGGGTTCTAGGTTGATGTCCCATTTGTGTTATGTTGCCTTACCTGGGGTAAGGTGAGTTTATAAGTTCTAATGAAATGATGGTAATAAAGAGTTTATTATCTTGTGTTTTGTATATCTTTCTTGCGGACAGGTAAAGAATGTCCTACTCAGTGTTTCTAGGAAATATATAGGTAATATCCCAGCATGTACGATTTAGTACCCATAGGTAATTATATTGTTTTTACTGTGTATAGGGAATGATAATTGGATGTGGGCCTGTCAGGGTTCTGGCTTGCAAGTGGTTGTGTGCATGAGTGTGGTTGGGGTATGTGTGGGATGGGTGGCTCTTCTGGCCGTCTTCACAAGGGGGGTAAAGGGTTAATGCCACAATGTAATCAGGGGTTTGTGGCTCTTAATTGTATGAATGAATGACCGTGGTTTACATTGATTCCAGATGTTTAGGGTATTGTAATGCGGTTGGCCACAACGGACGAGTGGTACAGCATAGAATGTACATCATGTTAAGCATGCTGTAGGATGCCCATGGTATGGGTTTGTACTTGTTCACTAACGCTTCTAAGTCTGTGGTAATAGGAAGGAACGAGGGGTATAATACAAACTTTAGGGTTGTTCAAAGCTCCCAAGGATAGGGGGCGTGGCCATGTCATGCACTTTGTGTACTGTAGTGTGTAATTTTTATGTAATTTGGAAATGGGAGTTCTCTATAATTTTTATAATGTTCTGTATAAAGTTTGGGTGCGCTTGGAGAACATGGGGTGGGGATGTACTCAGTGTCACATATTCTTATTTGTATCTGTAAGGGTGTTGCGACGGTTGGGTACTTGTCCATATTTTCGTCTTGTATTATATATGTTTATTATATGTATGTGAATGCATTTACGTACCTAATAAAATATATATAAAAAAAATACTCGCGTACCTTTCACCCAGGTAGATCTGTTTGTGACTTGATAAAGCCCACTGCGTGGGCGAAATGCTATCAATAAAGGATCACATTATACTGCTTATGTGTTTATTTTTCTATTGTGTCGGTATTTTATACCATTTATTTACATCTGATCAACTTTGTTATCCTCCTTTGTACGTTTTCCAGTGCATTTATATCCATTCTGTAATCAGAACTCTGGAGCATAATCTAAATGAGGCCTAACCAAAGATATATAGAGTTGAAGAACCTGAGGACTCCTATTATTTATGCTCCTTGATATGAAGCCAAGGAGTGTTTGCTTTATTGTGAACACTTATGTACTATTGTCTTGCTTTCAGATTACTGTTAACCAGAACTCCCAAATCCTTTTCGCAATTAGTAATATTAAGATCTACATTATTTAACTTTTATGTGGCATGGTTATTTTCTTGTCCAATGTTAAGAACTTTGCATTTGTCTATATTAAACTGCATCTGCCACATCAGTCTATTCAAATCTTCCTGAAGTGATCTAATGTCCTCATTATAATGAATTAGGCGACCTATTTTGGTGCCATCAACAAACCTGCTAGTCGCATTATTCCTCATCAATGTCATTTATATAAATTGTGGACAAATGACATTGATGAGGGAAAATACGACTACGTGTAGTATGCTATTCTTATAATGACATTCCTCAGGAAGTTTGAATAGATGATGTGGCAGATGCAGTTTAATATGACAATGCAAGTTCTAACTGACAACTAACTCATGCATCGACGCCCCACTCTGATTTCTCCCCATTGATGCAAACTCTCTGCTGTATATCAATCACGCCTCTACCCAGGAAAATTTTCTCCTATTCCGTGTGCCTTAATTTTCCTCAATAGCCTCTGATGTGGAACTCTATCAAAAGACTTACTGAAGTCCATTTACATATCATATTCATTATGATCCACCTCCTCAAATACCTTGGTGAAAAAGTTAGTAAATTCGTAAGGCAGGAACACCCCTTTGTAAAACGGTGCTGAGATTCATTAATCAATTTATACCTTTCAAGATGGCTACGAATTGCCTCGGCAATTATCGATTCCATAAATTTTCCCACTATGGAGGTAAGGCTTATTGGTCTATAGTTCGAAGCTAAGGACCTGTCTCCTGTTTTGTAAATATCTATTACATTTGCCATTTTCCACTTGTCTTGCACCATGCCAGCTTGTAGTGATATGTTGAAAAGACTAGCCAAAGGTTTCCTAAGCTCGTCTTTACATTCCTATAAAACCCTTGCAAGCAGTTCATCAGGGCCTGGGGATTTATTCAGATTTAATTTCTCTATTTGTCTGAGGACCATGTCACTAGTTACCCTAATCGTGCAGTTTATTATCGTCCTGTTCTTCATCATTTATTTCAGGAATTTCACTAGCATCTTCCTGCATAAAAACTGAGGAAACAAGAGTTCAAAATTTCACACATTTCCTTATCACTGTCTTTGATCTGACCTGAGTTACTTTTGAGTGGGCCAATCTTGTCCCTAATCTTACTTCTATATACCTGAAAGAGACCTTTTGGGTTAGTCCTCGAATTTCTTGCCACTTTAGCCTCATAATCTCTTAGCTTTTATTCCCTTTTTTATTTCTCTCTTTAATTGAATATATTGATTTTTTAACTGCCCATCCCCTCTTTTGATACGCCTATATATGCCTCACTTTTGACCAATGAGATGTTTTAATCTATTGTTTATCCATTTGGGATCATTTTTGGTTGATCTAATTTCCCTACTTGGAACATAAGTTGTCTGGGCAGCTAGAACTATGCTTTGAAAAGTCATATTGGTAACCAACACCCCCCTACCTGACCCATAGTCAGGTCGTTCCAATTTAGCCCACCCAGGTAATTTCTCAGTCCCACTCACTCAGTCCTTGAGTGAGATTTGCAGTCTTTGGCCCCCCTAGCCTGTACTCTGCCTGTGGTCTTCTTTGCCCTTCCCCGATCTTCACGACTTTGCACTTGGTGGGGTTAAACTCCAGGAACCAGTTGCTCAACTAAGCTTGCAGCCTGTCCAGATCTTTTTGTAGTCCTGCCTGGTCCTCATCCAACTGAATTCTCTTCATTAGCTTCACATCATCTGCAAACAGGGACACTTCTAAGTCTATTCCTTCAGTCATGTCATTCACTATACCAGAAACAGCACCAGTACTAGGACTGACCCCTGTGGAACCCTGCTCGTCACAGGCACTCACTCTGACACCTCATCACGTACCATAACTCATTGTTGCCTCCCTGTCGAGTATTCTCTGATCCACTGCAGTGCCTTTCCTGTTATACGTGCTTGATCCTCCAGCTTTTGCACTAATCTCTTGTGTGGGACTGCGTCAAAAGCCTTCTTGCAGTCCAAGAAAATGCAATCTACCCACCCCTCTCTCTCTCGTCTTCCGTCACTTTGTCGTAAAGCTCTAGTAGGTAGGTATGTGTGTGTGACCAATTTAATGTCTGCATAAATAATTCATTACGATTGTGACCGGATATAAATATGTAAATAGTTCATTACCACTGTAACTTGTTCAGCTATTAAAACTTTGCGGTTCAGTCCCTGGACCCATTATGTAACTCTGTAATCCTTTGACCACCGCCCACAGGATGAGTATGGGGGTGCATAATAAACATGTTAAACTATAACTGTCCGGCAAAAGAAAATGTAAACTACGTTATGATGCAGACAAAATAACAGTAGCTATTGCAGAGAAGCACAAGCCGCATACAGAGCCAAATGAAGACTCCTACCTACCTGGAGGGTGTTCTGGGGGTCAATGCCCCCGCGGCCCAGTACTTGACCAGGCCTCCCGGTGGATCAGGGCCTGATCAACAAGGCAATTACTGGTAGCCGCACGTAGTCCAACTTACGAATCACAGCCGGCTGATCACGTACTGACTTTAGGTATCTGTCCAGCTCCTTCTTGAAGGCAGCCAGGCAGTTTTGAGACTCTCTGACCGCGGGTTCGAACCCCACACGTGGTATGGTTTCCTTATGCTTGGTGGGAGGTTGTTGAACAATCTTGGGCCTCGGATACTTAATGTTTTCTCTTAGTGTACTAATGACGCCCCTACTTTTCATTGGGGGTATATTACACCGTCTGTCCAGTCTTCTGCTTTCGTAAGGAGTGATTTCTGTGTGCAGATTAGGGACCAGTCCCTCTATGATTTTCCAAGTGTCGATTATGATGCATCTCTCTCGCCTACGCTCCATTGAGTACAGGTAAAGTGATTCCAAGCATTCCCAGTAGCTAAGGTGTTTGACGGAGCATATATGTGCAGTAAAGGTTCTCTGTACATTCTCTAGATCTGCGATTTCACTTGCCTTGAACAGAGATGTTAGTGTACAGCAGTATTCCAGCCTAGAGAGAACAAATGATTTAAAAGGATCATCACTGGTTTGGCATCCCTTGTTTTTGAACGTTCTCATTATCCATCCTATCATTTTCCTAACAGATGTGATGGTGACACTGGTATGATCCTTGAAGGTGAGATCCTCTTGACATTACCACTCCCAAGTCCTTCACACTACTTTTCCGCTATATTGTGTGATTAGAGTTTGTAGTATACTCACTTCTAGCTATTATTTTCTCTAGTTTTCCATATCGGAGTACTTGAAATTTGTCCTCATGGAACATCATATTGTTTTCCGTTGCCCATTTCAAAACTTGGTTTATATCTGCTTGGAGATTTATCGTGTCCTCAATGGATGACACTCACGCAGAGTCTAGTATCGTCTGCAAAGAATGTTACGGTGCTATCTATGGTTTACATCTCTGTCTATGTCTGATATGAGGATGAGGAACAGGATGGGGGCGAGTACTGTGCCTTGTGGAATTGAGCTTTTCGCTGTGGCAGCCTCCGACTTGTCTCTGTTTACCACTACTCTGTGTTAGATTGGTTAGAAAGTTGAAGATCCATCTGCCCACTTTGTCAGTTATTCCTTTATCGCGCATTTTGTGCGCTATTACACCATGATCGCGCTTGTCGAAGGCTTTCGCAAACTCTGTGTATACTACATCTGCATTTTGTTTGTCCTCCAGTGCATCCAAGACCATATCATAGTGATCTAGTAGTTGAGAGAGGCAGGATCGACCTGCTCTGAACCCATGCTGCCCTGGATTGTGCAACTGTTGGGAATCCAAGTGATTTGCAATCATGCTTCTTAGAACTCTTTCAAAGATTCTACGCGGTTCCAGTTTAACTAATCAGTGAAATTGATTAAACTGGAACTATGCCCAGTAACCACAAAAGCAATGTTCCTGGGGTCGACATTAGCTATTTTCCTGAGCCAATATGTCAAAGAACCCTCTAATTAGGCTGTTATGTATAATCCACTATAGGCCCAACAGTCCTGATTATCCAGCCTGTGGTGCTTACGTTAAATCACAAGCTGCTAGTAACAATATGATTGATCAGTTATCAACCAAGGGACCTGATCTGGGGCCGGGCCAAGAGGGCGATGACCCCCGAAATCGACTAAAGGCAAGTATGGTAGGGGAAATCCCATAAATATGCCAGACTAGACTAGCTAGTAGTCTCTGTATCTGGGACATAAAAATAATAGATTAAGAGTGGTATTCGCTGTTTTGACATTTCTCTGCCTTGTAGAAACGTGGCTGCAAGGAAAAGTAAAATTGCATCATGAGACCTAAATGTGTAATCATAGCCAGACCATCCCTAGGGCTATAAATTCAATAGTAATTTATATTAGTATTCTGAGGATTTGAGAAAAAAAGAACTTGTGGTTATTTTTTAATTAGTCATAGTTGATGCTATTGAACTGTTTTTCATTCAAAGTCGAGATGTCCTCCCTATCATTGGATCAAACGTGATTATCTTGCTTTCCCCAGGTGCTGTGTGGCCCCTTTTGAGTAGGTAATTTGCCATGATAATAATTTGGTTATCGGGTATGATAAGTGCTCATTAAAGGTCTTGAAACATAAACAAAATGGAGAGGAAAAAATACAATAGAAAGATTAACTGTACACCTTTACCTTTGATGGGTTTCGAGAGTTTTACTACCACCATATTTTCTACGAAAATATAGATGAAAATTTCTTAGCGCCATCGAAGGTAAAAACAAGAGCGACAAACCATACCACGGGTGGGGTTCGAACCCGCGGTCAGAGAGTCTCAGAACTCCAGACCGTCGCGACAGTTGCAAACTGAGAAAAAAAAAAAACAAGTAGTACTGAGAGGGTACCAAAAAGTTTATTCTCTGCAAACTGAACTTGAAGGTGAATTGACACCGGTGCAAGGCTCTTGATCCAGGTACTTGGAGATGCCTTTTACTTGTATGACCCCCTGTAAGTTTAGAATTTCCCCATAAGTTAATAATAACAATAAAAAATATTGGAATTTAATCCAGAGGGGAAGTGTTCTACAACGGTTGAAAACATCAGTAAATCACATGCAATAACAAATCACTGAGGGTTGGATACCACAGCAAGTTATATTCAACTACAAACAAGTAATTGTAAAAAACAAAAACAAAAATTATAATTAGGTTTATACAAGACGTTGACACTATGCTAATTGTTATGTAAATGATAATTACACTGGAGACAATAAGACGACATTGTATGTTCGTGACTTGTGCACATTATGCAAGTACTAGACACGCACGCCCATGGCAGCTCTTTCGCCACGCCCATGTGACTGGCACGGACACGCCCATGAGTTGCACACACACACACACACAGGGCTATGACAGATATATGGACCCCCCCCCAGCACCGGACCAAATGTTGAGACGTAAACTGAACTTCCCCTTCCCCAACCTTCCGGGACACAAACTCTGGTCTCGAACCCTTACCGGGATAAGATCGCCGGTTCCAAACCCTCTTTATCGGTTACAAACCTGGCTCTGAACCTCTTGTCAGGAAACAATTTCCAATTCTGAACCCTGTGACAGACTGCAGACGCCGATGATCGCTTCCAGTATGAGAACCCCGATTTTGAGCCTCTTGCCAAGATGTAAACTTTAATTACAAAACCCCCCATGCCAGAACAAGAACCCTGATCCCACTGCTTAACACTTGTCTAGGCGCAAACACGGTTCAACCCCATGTCTGGAGAAAACTCATTCCGAATCCCTTGCTGGGTTGCAAACCTCGGTTAAAAACCCTTCCTGGACTCTTAGAGCCCAGGTCCTGAGCTTCTTGCTAGGATGCAAACATCATTTCTGGAACCTTTACTAGTGCACAAACCTCGGTTCTGAACCTACATTAATGTTTGCTATAAATCCATGAAAATCAATCTTCACATTCAAAATCAACCCATTTCAAATTTTATAAATAATAATACTTACGTTGCGTGATTAAATCACAGAACTATTCATTTGATTAATTATATTTCAAATTTGATTTAAAAGTTAGGTAATGTTTTAAAAAAAGTTTTACATAGCAAATTAAGATACTATGTTTACAAACTGAAAAAAAAAAAAAAGACAGGGGTAACCTCGGATATCAAAGTTCTTGAACATAAGACTAGCTCTGCGACGTAAGAGGATATTCCCAACAGGCATATCAAAATATTAAAATCTAGAGGAAACAAGGAAATAAGATCCAATGGCTCTGGTGGCTGGTGGCCAAAGACTACTACTGCACAATAGGAACGAGGCTGGGTTCGATTTCACCAGCCAGGAGAAACATTGGCGAGTATTAATAACCTACTACTGTTGTCTATTATACCTAATCAGTAAAATGGGTACATAATGTTAGTCGACTGGTTTCGCACCTGGACACTGACCTAACTAACCTTCGAAATGCTCAGCTATAACAAGGGATGTCACATATAGTATGTCACTGATTAGCTAGCCAACCATGTCAGAACTTTAAACTAAAGATTTATTATATAATTAATTTAATTATTATTAGCTCAAACTAAATGTAGGTAGTATTTAACATAAGTGAAATATAACAATTTCGTAATGTTCAAACTAATTTTTCGGGCTGTTTGTATAATGTTCGTCACGGTATCGTGTCTTTTTCTTCAAAAAATACTTACTAGGATGGAAAGTAATAGTTGGGAGGGGGAGAGGGAAGGTATGCCTGGTATCCCTCCCGGTGCAGGAATTGTATTGAGTGTCCCATGTTGACTACGGCAACTCTCATACTGACACGCACATAAAATACCAGGGATAAATGGCAACTGTCCTGGCACACCCATAAACAATGGCATTGTTAATACATGATTCTTTTCCCTATATCATATTATTCCTTTCATCTACACAGATTATCTGTAATAGCTGGTGAATTTCAGAGCTCTCACTAGCGTTGACACATGACATGCTCAATTAGTAATAGTATTTGGTTCAGACGTGACATCTACTTGTGTAAGAATATACGCCGAATTTGTCAATAAACCATCATAATTACCTGGCGTAAACTTAAATAGTCTAACCAAACAACACAAAAACAACCGCAGATATACTGTAACAAGTGGAGTAGATGGTCTCCAGGTCGACCTTATACCATGAGCACACAGCCAATACAGCAGCAATCGACATTCCTCACACTCTTCTCTTCGTTCAGCAGATGCAACTCACACTTCTTAAGTATTATCTTAATATTCATCCTAATTTATCAACTTGTAGTCACTCGAGTTAGGTTATCGTAAGGAAGAGCACTGCTACGACTTACCTAGCAAAAGAGATAGAGAGAATGGCGTAGTTATGGCTGGGCGAGTCAAGTACCACTGACGCTGCCTTCACTGCGCATACTCCGACCTCACACCCATCAATTATTCCTTCAATATCATTCGCTCCTGTTATAAATATGATTTTATAGTCTTGTTTTGCGTAAAAGTAGACTATACATTACTTAAATTGTATAAACATTAAATTTGCAAATATATTATTAAATTTTGTGCTAAAACCAGAAAGTATGAGCGTACATTTGTGTTTGAACTGTTCACATTGTACTAAATTTAATGTGAAGTGATTATATATATTATGTTAGGTATCAAAAGAGGATAAAATATCAATATGTAAATGTGGAAGAACTGTTCAGCGTCACTGGCGATCCATATTAAGGTTGGAGAACTTTGGAGAGAGTTCATGTGTTGCAGAAACTATAGCTCAGTATCGATCCCATGGAGCGTGGCGCTGGTGATGTCAGCGCATGCTCGCTATATATCTCCTGTTATCTAGAACCTGCTTTTTCTCCATTATCTCAATAACTCTGTTTCTAGAAAAGGTATGAACACCGTAGACTAAACAGCAAAGATCCGGAGAACACTACGTCAACAGTGACGAGGTGAGGTCATACGAACAACAGGTGGTGCAAGACATGCAATACGAGGCTAAATATAAATCCACTTCATAACTCCCGTATTGATTTCCCACTTTGTTTTTCCACTTTGTCGGTTCACTTATGCTCACAACATCTCTCATTCTGCTGTGAGGGGCTCTTAATCTAGATAATTGGATCTGTGCTCCAGTTCCCTGAATTAAGCCTGAATACCTTCCACATCCCCTCCCCTCAGAAGCTGTATAATCCTGCGGTTTAGCGCTCCCTCATGATAACAATAATCTCGTTCTGCTTTATATCTTTTCTCCGGTACTGGGAGTGATCAGGCCCACAGAAAAGGCAGAGCTGACGTCACTAGTTGGTGTATCACAATAGTATCAGTATATCAATGGTATGCAATACCGATAAGTTGATAAATTAGACACGTGAACAAAATTGGGGTATCTTTATATGTAGACGTTTCGCCACTAGTTAGTGAAACGTCTACAACTAAAGATACCTAAATGTTGCACGTGTCTAATGTATCACACTAAGTTGCTTCTCCCTCCCTGGTGTAATGTAGACTCGCACTTTTGTTATACAAGAATGAAGGAACACTGCAGTAGGCCTATGTTAAGCAGGTACAGCATGAGAAAGACTAATGAATACGTCATACATTAAAGCTTTCTTCCCATTGATATCACAATATTATTTTTACATCAACAAGCCTCTTAGATGAATTCCTTGATGTTGCTGAAGGGGATGAGAGAGAGAATGAAAGGAGGAAAGGAATAAGGAAAGAGAGAAAATAAACTAGTGAAAGTGCTGACTTCTAGACTTCAATGCACAGCATATTAGGGGCTTTTGGCATGTACATCTCATTAATAACTAAGTAATAACTATGTAATAACTATGTATAACTAGGTCTACCATATATAATTGTACAATGTCTCAAAGTATTTTATTTTATTTTTTTATTTTATTTTGTAATGGTTTCCCCAGACCCGTCCATAAATATAGATAGCTTGTGTTCCCACTATGTAACCATTATATAGAATAGGACAACAGCACATTTCTGATGTATGCAATTTTACCAAATAAAAGAAAACAAGTTCTGAAATGATCTAGGTCGAAGAAGGAGGTCAGGGAGTTCAAACCCGTTCCTTCCGCGGTGTTGGACATGACTGCGTGTTCCTGCTTATTATCCGGACATCACAGCTTATCCAGGCAGTCTACGAGATTTTATGTCTTTCCAACTATTGTGGGACTTTTTCCATGCTTAGCTAGGTATTTTACGAGCATTTATAAACTTGTCCTGGCATTTATCTAGTTTTACGCAGGTGTACATCTATTTATGTACATCTCTCAGCACCTCAGATATGTCTGCCAGCCACCCTGACAGGACCACATTATATCCTTGGACGAACCGTAGACTGCTAGTGTGAGATTATATTTGTGCATCTACTCTACTTGACACCTACATCCCATTTAATGCTGGTCATCAGAGTGGTGCTACTCATCACAGGGAAGAACACAAGGTTAACAGTTATAGGTACTTGGCCCTAGAGGAGCGGAGACCCTTAACTCATGGGGAAAAACATGCTATGGGTTTCCAGGCTTATCGAAACCACCAGAACCCAAGGGCTGCCACTTTTTTTTCAGCGCCTCAGTTTGGCGATCTAGAGAGGAAATGCCCACTGCATTTTGGGTTCCAGCCCGGCTTCCGAAGAGCTCAAAATGCTCCACAACTTTAATTAAGACTTTACATCTCATTTTTCTATGCATGTAAATTCCTAAACTGCTGTACTCATTAGTATATTAATATAGATATATATGTTCCATTGTATCATTCAAATAAAGGTTTTAAAAAACATTCAAATAAATAAATATATTGGGGCTGGTAGGTAAAAAAAAAAAATGCTGCAAACATAGTGTGAAAACTCTTCGTTTATGGAATGTTTTGAAAAAACACATCACGATTTCACTTGTTACCTGAATGAGCGGCCATATTGGTTACATAAGATTTGTAAACAAATTGCGATGTGTTGAAAAAATAAATTAGTGAATTATTTAAACATTTCTATTGTGAAATATTTACTTTATTTAAATTTAAGATTACATTAACAGAGAAACAATTAGAGTGATACTTTATAATATTTAATTAACACCGCGTGTGCAGACTTAATGAAGCTAGTCTTCAACCAAATAAAAAAAAAGTATGAAGTAAAGTTACAATTAATTAGTGGTGAAGATCCATATGAAACAGCTAAAGCTATTTTGTCAGATGTCAGACTACTTCCCAAGATAACATATACAAATATTGTTAACTATTTTTCACCTAGTCTCCACCTATCAAAGTCTAGAAGCGAACGAACAGTTCGTCTCATTGTGACGGGTTCAGACAAAAAAAATCCAGGATCATCAATGATAAATTCCTGGTAATGGCAAAGGTAAATTTTTTTGGCTTAATTTAGCAGTAAACATTAATACTTAAAAAAAATTTGTTATTAAAGTTATGACGTGTATATGTTTAGAGAACATTAGTTACAACATACACACAACCTGACATTATGGATCAAATGTTTAATGATATACCCAGTATGTTAATTGTTTTATTTATATACTTTTATGCATTTCACTCAAGATAATATATGAAAAGCAACTACAAGCATGGACTGTAGCACACAAAGATGGGTGAATATAAGCAGCATATATAGTACAGTTGCCGAAAAATATTGGTGTACTCTCTGGTGGGTAGAAACAATATCAGGCAACTCAGACGTAGTAAACTGAAAAAAAAAAATCATGGATGAATTAGTGCAGTTTGTAACGACGATGGTGACTGCTTGACAAAATTAGTTGCTGGTACTTACTGTGCATCTATATAAAAGTAGATTTATGAATACAAATATGATTTAATTACCGTTCGGATATTATATCCCGTGGCCTGGTGGCTAAAGCTGTCGCCTCACACGGCGAGGATCCGGGTTCCATTCCCGGCGAGGGTAGAAACATTAGGCGTGTTTCCTTACACCGGTTGTCCATGTTCACCCATCAGTAAAATAGGTACCTGGGTGTTAGTCGACTGGTATGGGTCGCATCCTGGGACAAAACTGACCTAATTTGCCCGAAATGCTCAGCATAACAAGCGGCTTTCTATATAGTAGTATGTCACTGATGTCAGCTAGGACTGTATACCTTGTACATGTACTTGTAGAAATAAACATTATTATTATTATTATTATTATTATTATTATTATTATTATTATTATAAACCCATTAAAATGATTTGAAAAGGTGGCCGAATATACGTAAAGGAAGTGTTACGAATGATAACATTTCCGTAATTATCATCTTGCATAAGTCATATCTACTCACATGAAGCATAATTTTGAGGACGTGTTGGGTGATTAATATATGTCGTGCCGAATAGGTAAAATTTACGATTTTGGCTTAAATAGCAACGCTCTTCTTGCCGAATAAGGCAAGCGAAAATTTGTGTATGCAATAATTTCGCAAAAATCATTCTGAACCTAACGAAAAACATAGTATTTAATTGTGTTTGTTTATTATTAAATTGTTGTAAACTTATCTAAAATATATTTAGTTGGATTAGACTAAATTATTAAATTGCGCTTATTATAATATGGTTAGGTAAGTTTTCTAAGGTTCTTTTGGTACAAAATTATTGATTTTAACATTAACATAAATGAAAAAAATATCTTTAAATGTATACGAGAAAATTTTAGAGAAGACTTAATTTTAAACAAGTTCTTGCTAATTGACCAGTTTTACTTGTTCGGCATACATATATATATATATATATATATATATATATATATATATATATATATATATATATATATATAAATAAATTTGCATAATGGTTTTATAAAGCCAAGTAAATCGACTTATTCCCATCTGAGTCCTATTTTCTCTAGGTAACAAAACACAAGTGTTAGGTATATTGCCCATACAGCTCGCCTACAAACACATATCTATCAAAACTTTGGCGTCCAGTCCCTGGACCCATTATATACCTTTGTAATCTTTTAACTACCGCCCACAGGATGGGTATGGGGTCCATAATAAAGATGTTAAACTAACTAAACTACAAACATAAACCCCGAGTAGTGCGTGTCTAAATATGCATATAATGAAAGTTTACTTTAATCCTTACTTCCTAGGATTAAACACGGGCCCTTTCTGTTGTTAGCTGAACTCTGTAGTTACTACTTATTACAACTTCAGGTTCAATGGCCTTTATCCTGAGTGTAAAGGAGCTTGGAGCAAAGAAACACAGTAGAAAATGCTTTGAATTTGTATTTTCCTTCACCAAGTAATGATAGTATAAGACTTTTGTCTTTTCCTTCACCAAATAAATAGAAAGGGCTTTAACATATGTACACTATATACAGAAAGAGTAGTATTTATGCACGCCACAGTTGTCAAGGCAAAACAGCAGCCAAAAGACAGACAACCTTCCACAACCAGATCTATGCAGGAATTCCAATGACAAACTGCGAGTGGTATCCATGTCACCTTTGTCATTGTTAACTCGCATTTTAATTGGCTGAACCGAGTCGTTGATTTGATGATGGGGCCCCATCGCCAAACCCTAACGATGGTTTGCTGGTTGGAGGAGCTTATGTGGGTGTGTTTAACATGCTCAGAATAAAGGTTACATACTCTTCATGCAACACCCCCACCCCAAGAGGGCTCAGGACTGAGCTTCCACCTCAAATGGGTAGAGGCCGATGGCACATTATATAATGGGACCGCCTTTCCCTCAACCATCCCGCTCATTAGATAAAGCTAAACTTTCTCGAGACATAAAGTCCGGCTTTAAACTTAAGAGTGAGACAGCAGACGGTAGGGCTAGCATAGGTCAGTGCCTGCGGTGTAGCAGGGCACCTCCCCGCTAAAAAAAAAAAACCACTAGGGAAAAAAGGGCTGGTTCCACTTAAAGTCCCTAACACATCTAACTAAATGCAATGACTTCTAGACAACACATCAGCTAGCATATTATTTTGCCAGCAATGTGTATAATTTTTACATTGTAGGGTTGCAACCTAATACTCCAATGCATGAGTCTGGTATTTTTTGTTTTTCATGTGTTGGATGTAAACCAGAGGGTTGTGTCGCTGTAGATGGTGACCACCTGAGAACTGGCCAGTGACATCAAAATGCTCTAATGCCAGAAGTAGAGCCAGGGCCTCCTTCTCTATAGTGGAGTAGGCCCTCTGGTGTGGTTGGTATTTGGCCGAAAAATATGCCACAGGCTGCAACCCATCATCCCCAGATTGCAGAAGCACTGCCCCCACCCCAGACTCACAAACATCTGCCTACAAAAAGAAAGGTTTTGAAAAGTCTGGAGACAACAGAATGGGTGCAGTACAAAGTAATCTCTTTGCTTTCGTAAAAGCATCTTGATATTCTGGGGTCCAATTAAAGGGAACTTTGTGACAGGTAAGTGAGGTTAGAGGTGCAATAATATCTGCAAAAAATTTACAGAATCTTCTATAAAACCCTACCATCCCTAGAAAACGTTGAAGGGATTTCTTGTCAGGGGGGACTGGATAATTTTTAATGGCCAGAATTTTTGCAAATTTAGGGGGCCACCTTGCCACTACCTACTGCATGGCCCAAAAAAATTAATAGTAGATTGGCCAAAGGATGACTTTGATAAATTAACAGTTAAATGAAAACTCTGGAAGGTCTCAAATTAAGCCTTAATTATTATTATAATCAAATAGAAGCGCTAAACCACAGGGGTTATACAGCAAGAGAGCCTTAAGCCTAAACACTTGTTGGTCCCAAGTGTCAGACACAACAACTATATCATCTAGGTAGCGGCCGTGCCTTCAAGTCCTTTAATAGCCTGATGAATAAGTCTCTGGAATGATGCAGGAGAGTTTTTCATTCCGAAGGGGGAACCTGTAGTATACTGATAATGACCTGGAATTATGAAGGCAGAGATTTCCTTCGCTTTATCTGTTAAATGTACTTGATAGTAACCTTTAAGGAGGTCCAATATGGATACAAATGTAGCCTTACCCACAAGTCGATTACATCATCCAGACGTGGCAGAGGATAGGCATCTGCAATTGTGACCTCATTCACCTTACGGTAATCATGCACATTCGAAACCCTCCATCAGCTTTGTTAACAAGGATGCACGGTGAAGCCCACGGACTAGATGACTCCTCCACTAACCCATGCTCTAACAGAAATTCTACCTCCTGTTGAAGTAGCCTCTGTTTTCAGGATTAGCTCTGTAAGGGGGAGTTTAATAGGTTTAGAGTTTCCAACATCTACATCATGATATCCTAATGTACATTTTTCGACACATCCGAAAAAAATATCAGGATAAGACTGTAGGAGCGCAGTTAAATTAGTTACTTGAGACTTGGTCAAACCCACATTAAAGGTTAAGGGTCCTTGGAGGAGGACCGAATTTGGGAAGCTTTACATTAATTTCAGAGTGCAAAGAGTCAGTGTCATCAGAGGCAGAGGGCAGAGTCATTACTGGGACTTTATCTGGTGTATTAAAAGCTTTAATTTGATTAATGTTAAGTTTTGCTTTTTTAGGTCTTGTCAAGGGAAGATACCACATAATTTACATCAGATAATTTACTTACGATTTGCATTGGTCCCGTAAATCTAGCTTTCAAGGTGTGGCCAGGTATAGGCTCCTTTACCAACACCTTATCTCCTGGATGGAAGGAGCGAAATTTTGAGTTTCTGTCATACCTCTGTTTCATCGTATTCTGAGCTGCCTTCAAGTTAGCCTTAGCCAACTGACGTGCTACCTGCAACCTTGAAGAAGAAGGTTGTGGAGGGTCTTCTCCATCCATCCTTCTTTGAGCACACGTAGAGGACCTCGTACATTGTGCCCAAATATCAGCTCAAAAAGGACTGTACCCTGTAGACTCTTGCACCGTTTCTCTCATTGCGAATAGCAACAGAGGAATGATTCATCCCAGTCTGTAGGAAAATGCATGCAGAATGTTCTACCATTGTTTTTAACGTCTGATGGAATCTTTCCAAGGCGTCTTGGGACTGAGGATGATAGGCATGGAAGGTTATGAACATTCCTAGCCTAGTTAATGCTTCTAAATGCTTTGGCAGTGAAGTTAGTACCTTGATCACTTTGAATAGATTTAGGAATTCCAAAGCAAGAGATAAACTTAGTTAAAGCGTTAAGGATTGTTTTAGTGTTAATACTGCGCATAGGGAACTGCCTCTGGATATCTAGTTACTCTATCCATGATTGTGAATAAGATTATTTCCAGACTTATTTAGGTAGTGGACCCACAATCTACATTAACAGGAATGGGAGGAAGGTGCAGGTTTAATGGGAGGTCCAGATTTCCATTGACATTCTGGACAACAGCGAATTGATTTTTCATCTTGCCTTAACTTTCCAAAAGAATTCTTTGTTATTCTGTACTGAGTTTTGGTAATTCCCAAATGGCCTCCTAAAGAAGAGTTATGGGCTATTTTAGTATCTGAAAATAAACTTTTGGTTTATAGCTTGATATCTTTATTATGCAACCCATACCCATCCTGTGGGCGGTAGTCAAAAGATTACAGAGGTAAAATGGGTCCAGGGACTGGACCCCAAAGTTTGTAGCTGAGCAAGTTAAAAGGTAAAAACTAACAAGCACAAAGGTAATGGAGGTTATGGCCCTGGGATCTCACCTTCAAAGGACCATAAAATGAAAATTGCATCTGCTCAAAAATGACAGGATGGATAATGAGAACCTTCAAAACCAGGATGCCAAGCCCCATGTTGACACTTACAGATCCTTGTTCTATCTAGGCTGGAATATTGCTGACACTAACTGCCCTTTCAAGGGGTGCAATTGCTGACCTTGAAAATGTGCAGAAGAACCTTCACCCACCTAAGGTGATAAACCACCCAACTACTGGGACGCTTGAAGTTCCTAAACCTGTACTTCTAGAACGCGGGCGGGAAAATACATTTTATATACACATGGAAAATTCTCGAGGGCTTAGTAAACTTTAAAAATACTAAGTCGAAAGCAAAAGACTGGCGGCGATGTAAATCCCCCAATGAAGAGCAGGGGTGCCCTAGCATTGAGGGACAACACAAAAGTGTGAGGGGCCCAAGATTGTTCAACTGCCTCCCAGCATACATCAGGGGATTACCAACAACCCCCTGGCTGTCTTCAAGAGGCACTGGACAGGCACCCGTCGGTACCTGATCAGCCGGGCTGTGGTTCGTAGTTGGACTGCGTGCGGCCAGCGAACAGCCTGGTTGATCAGGCCTGGTCAACAGGAGGCCTGGTCACAGACCGGGCCGCGGGGGCGTTGACCCCTGGAATTCTCCCAGGTAGACCCAGGAGACAAGTTACAAGGTAATGAAACATGTAATAAATTTACTTACTTACGTTTATCATGGTTACAATCATGAACAAATTATAATGCAATGAACAATTACTAGTCTACACCGGGACACAATTGTTAATGAGTTCTTGGTGCAAATTTTTTGTTGGGTCCACACACACACATATACATACACACTTACATATACACATAACAACACACATACACATACACACACATTATACATACACACACACACACACACACACACACGCTATACAGCACCGGTGGCCTGGAGGCTAAAGCCTATTTCACGCATGGAGGGCCCGGGTCCAATTCCGGCAGGGCGGAAACACGAAGTGTTTCCTTACAACACACACACACAACAGGCCTAGTGTCTAATCAAATTGCAAGGACAAAATGGCAATCAACACCACACACACACACACATAACGCCCAGGCCCATACTGGAGTATGCAGCACCATTTTGGAACCCACACCTGGTCAAGCACGTCAGAAATTAGAAAAGTGCAAAGGTTTGCAACAAGACCAGTCCCAAAGCTAAGGGAATTGTCCTACAAGAAAAGGTTAAGGGAAATCTCTGGAAAAACTAGAGGGCAGGAGGGTTAGGGAGACATGATAACGACATAAAAATTTGCGAGGAATAGATAAGGTGGACAGAGACAAGATGTTCCAAGAGGACACAGAAACAAGGGGTCTTAATTGAAAAACTCCTTTAGTCAAAGGGATTTAGGGAAATATTTCTTCAGTCATAGAAATTGTCAGGAAGTGGAATAGCCTTGAGAGCCCACGTAGTGGGGGCAGGGAAACCCTACATAGTTTAAGACTAGGTTTGATAAAGCTCATGGAGCAGGGAGAGAGGACCTAGTAGCAACAGTGAAGAGGGGGGCCCGGAGCTGACTGACCCCAACCACAAATAGGGGATCAAATAGGTGAGTACATGACAATGCTTTATTTAAGGGGGCAAAGTCAGGGTATTTTTCCAGAATGGTCTGTAATATACCACTGTGGATAAAATACTTTGACATATCTTGAACATTTCTGAGTGAGTTGTCTCTGAATTCATTAATTTTGTCGCACTCCAGTACATAATGACGCAGGGTGGACACACTCAACATAATGGCGCAGGGTGTGACACACTCCAGTACATAATGACGCAGGGTGTGACAATAATCCAACTGGCAAAGTTTACATCTTGTTTGGTCTACATCTGGTGGTGGTGATTTAACCTGCCAAAGACATTTGTAACCCAGCCGGAGGCGGGCGGGTGGTGACATCCAAGAGTCTGCTTATTTTGTTGGATGCACCATAGACATGTGGCTCCTCCTGCATGATAGAATGATGATAGATGGACTGTCTAAAGTCAATAAAATTCAGTTGAAGTCCTAAAAAAAAAATTTTTGGGAACCACTAATTTATCTGTTTGCTGTTTTCCTCCACCTCCTTACCAGTTTCAGTGCAGACTAAGTAATTATATTTTAAGAGATATTTGACCGGGTGACCCGAAGTGGATTTACCCATAGCTGCCTCAAAAGCGGAGTTTAGTGAGGGTCTTTCCGTTGTTCCTCCCGAAAGGACAGTCCTCAGGGCATGGAAACAGAGACATCTGGCAACCTTTCAACCCTGGAATAGGAAGGCGTCTGGGGGCCCTTTACTAAATTTACGAGGCTCTGGCCAGTTTTCCTCGCAAAACAAATTGGTCAGTCCGAGATCAGAGTCGTCCAAGGAAGAGTTAACATTCTCATCAGACATCACTTTGGATTGTGCCCGAGTTATGGCCAACATTGGGAAGAATTAATCATTATGGGTTCTATACATTTAGTAGACTCAATGTTATTACCCAGTTATAGCATTGCATCTTTCATAGGAAATCCCTCTGAGACACCAACAGTCAAATACCCAGTAGTATTTACTCTGCACATAGATTTGATGTAAGGGACAGAAAATACTGCTCCTCCAAAAGCTTCTAACAGAACTGAGGACTGCAAAGAGGTTTGTTCAGAAAAAGTACTCCTCTCTTATAAGTGAGCAATATGCACCAGTATCCCTAAAGGTTCTAACTTCTTTTTTTCTCTGAATGTTCTTGAAGGGATATCTGACAAGTGCTATAATAGGGGCCATCCCCTTCTCTACTTCTTCCTGGGACATGTCATTAGAGATATTAGAAATTTTCCCAAATGGTTGGGGTTTACTTGGACAATTGGGCCTGGTTGGCCAGGCTTCCGGGTTTTAACATACCATCTCAGCTTAACTTTGGCACCTCGTTGATTTTGTGGCTTACGCCCTCTGGATACTGCCGCTTCGAATCACCATGTTGAGTAGTTTGATGTCTCTCACCCGATTGACCAGGAGTGAAATAACGCTGCTCACCAGGTGATTTAGTTGACTGCTGATGAATTCATTCATCTTGCCTTTATTTCTCCACTC
>WNWK01001609.1:231566-264263 GCA_009830355.1 Cherax destructor | reverse complement strand
CAAGATATGTCAAAGTATTTTATCCACAGTGGTATATTACAGACCATTCTGGAAAAATACCCTGACTTTGCTCCCTGTAAATAAAGCATTGCCACGTGTGTGTGTGTACTCACCTAGTTGTGGTTGCAGGGGTCGAGTCATAGCTCCTGGTGTGTACTGTGTGTGTGTGTGTGCGTGTTGATTGCCATTTTGTCCTATGCACATGGCAATTGAAGGCTGGGCCTGTTGTGTGTGCGTGTGTGTGTGTATGTATATATATGTGTGTATGTATATATATGTGTGTATGTGTGTGTGTGTGTGTGTATGTGTGTGTGTGTGTGTGTGTGTGTATGTGTATATGTAAGTGTACTCACCTAATTGTACTCACCTAATTGTGGTTGCAGGGGTCGAGACTCAGCTCCTGGCCCCGCCTCTTCGCTGTCCGCTACTGGGTCTCTGCTCTCCCTGCTCCATGAGCTTTATCATACCTCGTCTTAAAACTATGTATGGTTCCTGCCTCCACTATATCTTTCTCTAGACTATTCCACTTCCTGACTACTCTGTGGCTGAAGAAATGCTTCCTAACATCCCTTTGACTCATCTGAGTCTTCAGCTTCCAGTTGTGTCCCCTTGTTTCTGTGTTCCCTCTCTGGAACATCCTGTCCCTGTCTACCTTGTCGATTCCCCGCAGTATTTTGTATGTCGTTATCATGTCTCCTCTGACCCTTCTTTCCTCCAGTGTTGTTAGTCCTATTTCCCTCAACCTTTCTTCATAGGACAGACCCCTGAGTGTGTATGTATATGTGTGTGTGTGTGACCCAACAATAAAATTTGCACTCATTACAGTTGTGACCGGGTGTAGACTAGTGAATTGTTCATTGCTTTATAATTTGTTCATGATTGTAACCATGTATAAACGTAAGTAAGTAAATTTACTTACATGTTTCATTACCTTTGTAACGTGTGAGTTCATTACCTTTGTAGCTTGTTAGTTCATTACCTTTGTAGCTTGTTAGTTCATTACCTTGTACTTGCTCAGCTATCAAAACTTTGGTCAGTCCCTGACCCATTATGACCTCTGTAATCTTTGACACGCCCACAGGATGGGTATGGGTTGCATAATAAAGATATCAAACTAACGGCTAAATCTATACAAATGTTCAATGTACATTAAAGGACCTAAAATCTGGAACTCCCTACCTGAAAACTCCAGAACTGCAGACTCAGTTAGTTAGTTTGATATCTTTATTATGCACCCCATACCCATCCTGTGGGCGGTAGTCAAAATATTACAGAGATACATAATGGGTCCAGGGACTGGACCCCAAAGTTTTGATAGCTGAGCAAGTTACAAAGGTAATGAACTAACAAGCTACAAAGGTATTGAACTCACAAGTTACAAAGGTAATGAAACATGTAAGTAAATTTACTTACTTACGTTTATACATGGTTACAATCATGAACAAATTATAACGCAATGAAGACTCAGCCACCATTTTCAACAACATCAAAAAACATCTTATCTCACTAACACACCCCACCATCACCTAAATACATGAAAACCACCGATTCACGCACATGGAAATAAGTCACTGTCTGACTTTTTTGGGTTATCCTCGGTTCTCTACACATATGCTGCTATGTATGATAATCTATGTAACTGTATTTGTGTATACCTGAATAAACTTACTTACTGTCATGAGGAAATTTACATAAGTTAGTTATGAGGAAGGTGGGGTAGTGATCTGATGGCACATTGACTTTCTTGGGTTATCCTGGGTGGCTAACCCTCCCTATCCTGGATTATCTTATCCTATTGCAGCAGCAGCAGCAGCTGCTGCCGTTAGTGGCCTTACAAACCCAACAACATCAAGAAGACGAAACATCTCAAAAGCCTTCTACTGCTACACGCGAGAGGCATTAATAAGGAAGGCTCTACCTCTGGTGCCTTTAAAATAATACTAAAGAGTGTGTGCTCCATAATGGAACCTGATAATGTAACAGAAGTGGAGAAACTCAACTTAGATTTTCCACAGGAAGTTGTGCAGGCGATCCAAGAGGTGAGTGAGGATGACGTGTGTGGAATAAAATATTACTGAAAAAGCTGGCATAAAATAGGACATTTCACTTGATTAACAAACTTTTTAAAGTCAGTCATGCGAAACAGTAATGTATAAAGATTTTTTATTGCACTCGGGTATTGTGAGAAATTGTGTATGAATTTCACAGGTACAGTCCTGAATTAACATTTCACACGCATAACTGGGGAGAACTCTGGTACGTGTAAAACAGATTACACTTATTGATATTGATGTACCTCGGAGATATGTAGGACTTTAGGAATAATGGGTTACCACATTACTCCTCCTTCAGTGCCCACCGTCTTGGTTCCCCAACTCACGTCTGGACTTTAGATATATATGAACATATAGTTCTTGAATTTTTATTAAATAAAACATTTCAAGCCAGTCTGTATAATAATAATAATAATAATAATACTAATAATAATAATAATAATAATAATACTACTGCTACTAATAATACTGATAATAATAATACTGATAATAATAATAATACTACGACTACTACTAATAATACTACTACTAATAATACTACTAATACTACTAATAATAATACTACTAATACTACTACTAATAATAATACTACTAATAATACTAATACTACTACTAATAATACTACTACTACTACTACTAATACTACTACTACTAATACTACTACTACTAATACTACTACTACTAATACTACTACTACTAATACTACTACTACTAATACTACTACTAATAATAATAATACTAATACTACTACTAATAATAATACTAATACTACTACTACTACTACTAATAATACTACTACTACTAATAATAATACTACTACTACTACTACTACTACTACTAATAATACTAATACTACTACTACTACTAATTATAATACTAATACTACTACTAATACTAATAATACTACTACTAATAATACTACTACTAATAATACTAATACTAATAATACTACTACTAATAATACTACTACTAATACTACTACTACTACTACTACTACTACTACTACTACTACTACTACTACTACTAATACTAATACTACTACTACTAATAATAATAATACTAATAATATTACTATTACTACTATTACTACTATTACTATTACTACTACTACTATTACTACTACTACTATTACTATTATTACTATTACTATTACTACTACTACTGTTACTACTACTATTACTGCTACTACTACTTCTTACTACTTACTCCTACCACTGCTTACTGCTACGCACTACTTTTTGCTACCACTGCTTACTACTACTTCTACTTACTACTACTGCTACTTACTGCTACTATATAATAATAATAATAATAGTTTATTGTGACATGATACAAAGATGTACAATGGGTTATAAGAATGGGTGTACATGCCATAAGCCCCTAATATGCAGAGCATTGTGGGCAAACTTAAAATTAACTTACAGCTAAATGGTAAAAATTATAGTAAACAATTTACAATACAGTGGTACCTCTACTAACGAGCAAAATCATTCCAGTCGGCTATTCAAGTACCGATACCGAAGGAATTTTTTCCCATAAGAAATAATGAAAATTAGGGTAATCCATTTCAGACTCCCAAAAATACACTTACAAAAGCACCTACAAAAATACACTTACACAATTATTCGAGTTTTGAGCTGCTCGTAAGTAGAGGTACCACTGTATAAGTATAGTTGAGTATTTAAGCTATGAAATTTGAACATAATTTGAACATAACAATTTTGAAACAATAATTTTACAATTTTGAAGCATTACAGTTTTATAATATGTAGTAATGCAATTTATTAAATCAAATCAAACAAATCAAATCAATTATTTGTGTTGCAATAACAGTTTATATGGTCATTAGATGAGTTACAAGGAGTACAAGAGTACATTTTTGTTCCAGAATGCTGTTCAAGTGCTATTACCAAACGAATTTATTCCCATAAGGAATAATGTAAAGTAGACTAGTCCTTTTAGACCCCCAAAAATACACTTACAAAAGCATTTACAAAAATACGTACACTTACATAAAAAGGCGAGTTTTGAGCATCACGAACACCGGGGGTCCACTGTATAAGTTTCAACATTTTCACTAGATTATGTTTGAGAAATTATTGTTCTGTGAGCAATTATGTAAGGGGTTTTGAGGCTAGGGGAGTAACACAGTGAATAATGTTATTTTGAGGCAGTGGAAAGTGATTTATTAACTTTGTAGACAATGTTAAGTATTGTGTATTTAGTTTTGGGTGAGTAGGTGGTTTTTTAGCAGAGTTTTGAATTGATATACAGACAGGTTTTCTTTGGTAATCATAGGTAATGAATTCCAAATTTTTGGGCCTTTAATGTGCATTGCGTTTTTGCATAGTGTGAGGTGGACGCGGGGAACATCGAAGAGTGATCTGTGCCTTGTGTTATGTTCATGTGTCCTGTTAAGGTTGGTAAGGAGAATTTTGAGTGGTGGGTTAATATTTGAGTTTAGTGTTCTATGTATGTAATAGGCACTGGAAAAATTATGGATGTCTTGTATGGTGAGTAAGTTTAGACTTTTGAATATTGGTGGAGTATGTTGTCTGGAGTAGGAATTTGTTATCATTCTGACTGCAGCCTTTTGTTGTGTTATTAATGGTCTGAGATGATTTATTGTTGTTGAGCCCCATGCACAAATTCCATAGGTGAGATAGGGGTAAATGAGTGAGTGATACAGGGAAAGGAGAGCTGGTTGTGGAACATAGTACCTTATCTTGGATAGTATTCCTACGGTCTTGGAGACTTTCTTGGAAATTTGTTGTATATGTCTGAAATTTGAGGCCACTGTCAAGGTGGATTCCTAAGAATTTTCCCTCTGTGAATTTTGTGACAAGTGATCTGTTTATCATGTTAAGTGGAACATTTGAAGCTCTGTTCCCAAACTGAATGAAATAAGGTTTTATCAACATTGAGAGTAAGCTTGTTAGTCATCATCCAGGTAGATATTTTCAGTAATTCAGCATTTACTGTGATGGCTAGTATGACTGGGCATGGGTGAGAGAAAACGTATGTAGTGTCATCTGCAAATAGTATGGGTTTGAGTAGATGAGATGCATGTGGTAGGTCGTTTATGTAAATGAGAAAGAGAAGTGGTCCAAGAACACTTCCCTGCGGGACACCAACTGTAATTGTTTGTGTGGAAGAGTTAGCTCCATTTATGTACACATATTGGCTTCTGTCACTAAGGTATGACTTTAGGTAGTTGAGGGAGTGCCCTCTACTACTACTTATTACTACTACAGTGGTACCCCGGTTTACGATGGTCCCCAAACTCACCCTTTTATGTAAGTTTATTTTTTTAAATGCTTTTGTAAGTGTAATTTTGGGGGTCTAAAAGGACTAGTCTATTTTACAACATTTCTTAAGGAGATAAATTCGTTTGGTAATGGCACTTGAACAGCATTCTGGAATGAAAATATCGTAAACCGGGGTACCACTGTACTATCTATTTACTACTACTTATTACTACTATATTCTTATTACTACTACTTATTACTACTACTTATTACTACTACTTATTACTACTACTTATTACTACTACTACTTATTACTACTACTACTTATTACTACTACTACTACTTATTACACTACACTACTATCTTACTCACTACTCTTACTACTACACTACTACTACTACTTCTACTACTACTACTCTATACTACTACTACTACTACTCTTACTACTACTACTACTATCTTACTACTACTACTACTACTTCTACTACACTACTTACCACTACTACTACTACTTACTCACTACTACATTACTCTTACTACCTACTACTTACTACTCACTACATTACTCTTACTACTACTACTACTATTATTTACTACTACTACTACTACTATTACTTACTACTACTACTTACTACTACTTCTTACTACTACTACTTCTTACTACTACTACTACTTCTTACTACTACTACTTCTTACTACTACTACTTCTTACTACTACTACTTACTACTACTACTACTTACTACTACTACTTACTACTACTACTTACTACTACTACTTCTTACTACTACTACTTCTTACTACTACTACTTCTTACTACTACTACTTACTACTACTACTACTACTACTTACTAATACTACTTGCTACTACTACAATTATTACTACTTACTACTATTACTACTACTTATTGCCTACTGTTACTACTCTTTCCTACATCTACTATTACTACTACTACTTACTACTACTACTTACTACTACTACTACTACTTCAGCATGATACAATGTTTGTACAAGATGAATGACATTTAGGTGTGCATGCAGAAAGCCCCTTAACCCTTTGACTGTTTCGGTCGTATATATAAGTCTTACGAGCCACTGTTTCGGACGTATTAATACGCATAAATTCTAGCGGCCTCAAATCAAGTGGGAGAAAGCTGGTAGGCCCACATGTGAGAGAATGGGTCTGTGTGGTCAGTGTGCGCAGTATAAAAAAAATCGGGCAGCCAGTGGTGCATTGTGGGAAAGCCATTTCAGTAGTCCATGTTCAGCATGCCTAGCGGTAAGAAATACCTGACTCCCCGGCGAATCTGGGACTCTTCTCTTCCCCAGTGATAGCTCTAACACAGATGGAAGTGTCTCTGAAGATGAATTTCATGGTTTTGAGGAGTTTGTGACCGAAAGCAATGCCCAGGATACCTGAAGGAAGGAAGGAAGAAAGAAAGAAAGACAGTAAGGAAGGAAGGAAGAGATGAGAGGAAGGAAGGAAGGAAAGAAGAGATGAGAGGAAGGAAGGAAGGAAGGAAAGAAGAGATGAGAGGAAGGAAGGAAGGAAGGAAAGAAGAGATGAGAGGAAGGAAGGAAGGAAAGAAGAGATGAGAGGAAGGAAGGAAGGAAAGAAGAGATGAGAGGAAGGAAGGAAAGAAGAAGGAAGGAGGAAAGGAAGGAAAGAAGAAAGGAAGAAAGAAAGAAAGAAAGGAAGGAGAGATGAGAGGAAGGAAGGAACAAAAGAAGTAAGAAAGGAAGAGAAAAAGGAAGGAATGAAGGAAGAGATGAGAGGAAGGAAGGAAGAGATGAGAGGAAGGAAGGAAATAAGTAAGAAAGGAAGGAAGGAATGAAGGAAGGAAGGAATGAAGGAAGAAAGGAAGCTAGGAAGGAGGTTGTGGAGAAGAAGACATGGGTACCCTTTTGTGTTGACAGGTTGACAGCAGTGAGGGTGGTGAGTAATGGTATAATATGTCATTTTGACAGCTGCCTTACCCTGACTCAGCAAATTTAGATGTCCACACACAGCTTCAAGTGCTAAGGAAAGTTGATGGAAAGTGTCCAGTCATTATATATGTGTATATATATTATAGAACAATAGTAATAAAAAATTTTTTGCATTGTTGGTTTGTGTAAACAAGTTCTGTAAACAATATAATGATAATAATGTTTGTGCAGTTATTGTGTTGCATACAAGTGTATATATATACACAGCACCTTACTTTAGTCTCACAGGCCACATAAGTTACTTGGAAAAAAAAAAATTGGAAAATACAAGAAACCTTCGAATGGGAGTAAATATAAGTGTACCAGTGAGCGGCATGCGCTGCTGTTGCCATACGTGGCTCATTTTCTGCCAACTTTACGCTTCCATATCTCGGTAAGTATTGATCGCAAAAAAAAAAAAATTAGGATAAAAACAATCAGAAAAATAATCTTAACATTTTGATAAGAAATTTTTTTTTTTTTTTTTTTCAAATATTTTGCAACAACAGGAGAGCACTCAGGATTGGGGGTTGCGACAGTCAAAGGGTTAATATGCAGAGCATTTTGGGCAAACTTAAGACTAACTTAAGATTAATAAAAGAATGACAATACCTGTAATTTTATGCACAGTCTCTTAGGTACATGCAAGTATAAATTTAGGAGTTAAAAATGAATACAAGGAGTTACAGTGAAAACAAGAGAATTGAATATCCTGCTAGTTCATGCTATATGGCTTTTATCAAGGTTACTTGATAAGGAATTACTGGTTTGATTATGATTACAGGTGATGAGGATTCTAGCTTATTAACATAAAGGGGACACTATCAGTGTTTTAATGATTGGAAGAATTACAGATATCGAGAATAAGATTATGTTTTACATATGTTCGTGAAATGATCATGGTTATGTGGTTTTAACTTATTTAGCTAATGTTGGGATGTGTTAGGGAGGGAAGGTGTTTTGTAATGGTAGTTTTGAAAATAATGGCTGAGACAGTGGTTCTGGAGATTTTTGGCAGAGAATTCCAGCTTTTAGGCCCTTTTATGTACTATACAGTGGTCCCTCGGTTTTCGTGCATCTCCAAACTCGAACATTTATGTAAGTGTATTTTTGTAAGTGCTGTTGCAAGTGTATTTTTGGGGGTCTGAAATAGACTAAACTACGTGACATTATTTCTTAAGGAAGTAAATTCGTTCGGTAATGGCACTTGAGCCGCATTCTGGAACAAATTTTCGGCGAAAACCGAGGGACCACTGTACATTGAATTTTTGAAGAGATTTAGCTGGACATGGGGAATATCATATAGAGATTTTTGTGCCTAGTACAGTAATACCCCGGTTTTTGTCCTTAATCTGTTCCAGAAGGTTGGCCGAAATCTGAAATGGGCAAAAACCCAAATAATATTTCCCATAAGAAATAATGTAAATCCAATTAATCTGTTCCAGACACACAAAAATATTAACAAAAAATACATTTTATAGAGAATACTACAGTTTTACATACAGAAAAAATGAGAAATAAATATAAAGGACTAATATTAATGATAAATGAACATTACATACTGTACCTTTATTGAAGGCTCTTGTTGGCGTATGGAAGAAGGCGAGGAGGGGAGAGGGAGTTGAGGTTATTGTTTGGAAGGGGAATCCCCTTCCATAAGGACTTCAGGAATCAATCCCTATCTGGGGTTACTTCCCTTCTTTGTCTTTTACTGGCACTAGGACCAGCTTGAGAGTTACTGTACCCCTGTCGCACAAAAAATCTGTCCAGAGAGCTCTGCTTCTGGCGTCTCTCTAAGATTTGCCTAAAATGGGACAAGGCATTGTCATTGACCATGTTGCAGACATGGCTTGCAACAGTTTTGTTAGGGTGATAATTCACCACAAAACTTTGCAACTCATTCCACTTTGCACACATGTCCTTAACCCTTTGGGGGTCCTAGGGGTCTCTCTGAAACTCGTTCTCAGGGTCCACGAATTTCAAAAAAAAAAAATTATTTTTTCTTATGAAATGAAAGAGAATCTTTTTCCGATCATAACGCCACAAAAATTATGAAATTTGATCGAAAACTAACGGCATTATGCTTTCGCGAAGTTAGCGGTATCCATGACATTTACGCATCGGCGATTTCGCCCACTTTGTGCCCTATTTTCGGCAAATTCCAATGTTTCAGTCTACTAAAATTATAGCTATTTCGCTAGAACTCCATTTCTTCTATCGATTGAGTACAAGAAACCGCCTATTTACTAATTTCAACTACCCAAAATAGTGTTCAGAAAATGGCAATTTGGCCAATTTCACACAAATTTCAAACGATGCCAATTTCAAAATAGGGTCCATAATAAACAAGGCAGACATTCCTGGCACTAAAATAACATCTTCTCTGTTCATTAGTCACGTCTCCAGGCCCCTCTTACATTACTTTTGCTTTCCATTTTGAATTTTAATTCTCACAAAAAAATAGAAGATTTACTGTTATGTATACAACTGCATCATTGTAAAAATGGTATAAATAATATCAGTGCACTTGTGCAAGAATATTAGACTCTCCAGTTGATGTGTATTGGACGCATGGTGTGATTTGTTTACTCTTGAACATCGGCCAAAATCGAACATTTTCGCTACTTTGCGCTCAATTTCAAGGTACTTGTCATCGTGAAACCAGTCAAAATTATCTCTATTTCTGTAATATATCATCTGTTCTATAAAATGAGAATACAAGCATAAATACCATACGAAAATAGACTGCAAAGTCGCTGTTTTAAACCAAAAACACGGTCAGTTTTTTTTTTCGTCATTATGCACTGTGGTGCAGGAATTTTTTTATCTGCGCACACTGACCGCACAGACCCATTCCATCACATCTAGGCCTAACAGCCTGTTTCTGCTTGATTTGAGGGCGCTAAAATTTAGGCGTACTAGTACGTCAATAACCCTAGGGGGTAAGACGTACTAGTACGACCAAAACCCCAAAAGGGTTAATCACTGAAGAAGGCACATTCTCCCCTCTCTTCCTCCTCTGAAGCAATTCCCTCTTGAATTCTATCGTGTTTCTCACCTTCTTTACCAAAGGGCTGGCATGAAGTTTGTTCTCATTATTTTGTTTACAAAACATATTTACAAACACTTACAATGTAAAATATTGTTTATTACTATTGTTCAATCATATATCTTTGGCCCCATGGTGGCTTATTTCACAGTCGCAATCAATAAACAAGCAAAAAAAACAATGGATGAACGCGCGGAGTATTCCTAACTCAACGAGAGACTGAGGCAGACTGAGTCTGGTATGTGTGAGAAGCGGCGTCCAGGGCGGGTGGACGCATTTGATATGGACGATTTCCGAGTGTATGTACAAAACCCAGGGGCAAATTTTGCCAAAAAAATTGCTCAAAATCCGAATTGTATGATTTCTGCACTGGACGAAAACCGGGGATCCACTGTATTGTGTCTATGGGTCTTATTGTAACTATGAAGAAAGTGCTTCAGGTCAGGATTAATATTAGAATTTATAGTTCTGTAAATGTAGGGTGCACAGTAATACGAATGAATGTTTTGTATAGTAAGTAGGTTTAGGTCTTTGAAGAGTGGGGAGGGGAGTTGTGTAGCAGTGGACTGTGTGATCATTTGCACTGCAGCTTTTTGTTGGGTTATTATTGGCATTAGGTTAATTGCTGTTGTGGATCTCCAGGCACAAATAGCATAGGTGAGGTAGGGGTAGATCAGTGAATAGTATAGTGTAAATAGTGCTGTTTGTGGTACATTATAACATATCTTTGAGAGGATGCCAACTGTTTTAGATGCTTTTTTTTGTTATGTGTTGGATATGGGTGTTGAATTTCAAGTTGCTGCCAAGGTGCAGACCCAGAAATTTTCGCTCATTATGTTTAGCAGAAGGGGTATTGTTAAGCATAATGTTTAGTTGGACCTCTCCTGCTCTACTTCCGAAGATAATGTAGAAGGTTTTGTCTATATTAAGTGTAAGTTTATTGACAGCCATCCAAGTTGATATTTTTACGAGCTCTTCATTAACAATAGTGTTGAGCGAGGCAATATTGGGGTGAGAGATGACAAAAGTTGTGTCATCAGCAAAGAGAATAGGTCTAAGTTGTTGTGATACACTTGGAAGATTGTTGATTTATTAAAGGAAAAGGAGGGGCCAAGTATGCTTCCTTGTTGAGGAGGTTGTGTCCTTAATAAAAACGTATTGCTGTCTATTGGTAAGGTAAGACTTGATGTATGCTAGTGCATGGCCTCTTATACCATAATGATGAAGCTTGAGGAGAAGGATGCTGTGGTCTACTGTATCAAAAGCTTTGTTAAGGTCGATAAAGAGTCCTTGCGGGTATTCGTTTTTCTCGAGTTCTGTGTACAGCAGGTCATGCATTTTTATTATTGTGTCATTTGTGCTTTTGTTTCTCCTGAAGCCAAACTGGCAGAGGTTGAGGATGCTTTGTGATGTAATAATCTCTTATGTATGAGCTTCTCGAAGATTTTGGAAAGTAAAGGTAAATTTAATGTTGGCCTATATATGTATACGTACATCTGTTGGGTCACCACATTTGTGTATTGGTGTAACCCTTGCTGTTTTGAGCGGTGCTGGGAATGTGTTGGTTTCTAGTGATTTGTTAAAGAGTATTGTAATGGTGGGGGAAAGGACACGAGCTTATCGTTTGTACATTAGTGGCTGGACTTGAGCTATATTTCATGGTTTATTTTTTAGTGAGTTAATAATCATGGCAACTTCAGTGGGCCCTGTTGGTGCAAGGGGATGTTGGGAAGTTTCCGTCTAGATAATCATTAGCTCGAGCATTGGTACAGTGGTACCCCGAGTTTTGGCCATAATTCTTTCCAGAAGGCTGTTCGATTGCTGTTACTGAACGAATTTGTTCCCATAACGAATAATATAAATTAGATTAGTCCGTTTCAGACCCCAAAAATACACTTACAATAATACACTTACATAATTGTTTGAGTTGGGAGCTGTACAAAACTCAAGGTACTTCTGTATGTATTTGGAATTTTACTGGCAAGACTTGATCCTATGGTTGAGAAGTCATTTATCTTGTTAGCTGTATCAATAGGCTGGAGTTGCAGTTTGTTTGGTTTAGTTAGTACAGTAGTACTAGTTTTGTTCAGTTTGTGGGTGCCCAGGATCTGAGAGTGTCTTCCAGGTCTTTTTATATCTTCTTTTGTTTCGGTGAATCTATGTATTAGTATAGTATACAGTGGACCCTCACTTATTGGCTGTAATCCGTTCCAGAAGCTCGACCTAAAAGCGAAATGGCCTAAAAGCGAAATAATATTTCCCATAAGAATTAGTGTAAACACAATTAATCCGTTACAAGATAGTCCTTCAATATGACACTAATATCAACTCTACGGCTTATTTATCTATCACAATTCATCTAATATGACATAATAAACAATATTAATAACATAGAAACATGACATATACTCTAGAATGAATAAAATGTGTCATTATGAATGTCACAAGTGGTGTTGTGTTGTTTGTTGTTGGGTGTATAAGGGCCACTGAAAGATAAGCCTTACATAGTGGTGGTGAAGGCAGCAGTAGAGGCGGCGGTGTTGTCAGTCGCCATATATACCTCAAACAACAATGGAGGAGTTAAGTTTCGTGTCGTCATTTTTCTATCGCTTAATCGCTTAACTTGCTACACTGTTAATGCTACACTTTATCGCTGGCTGGCGCTATAGCCTTTATTGACTTCTGCTGCTTTAGTATTGTACATATCGTAGAATCACTAAAGAAGGCACATACTCCCCTCTCAGCCCTTTACCATGGTGGCTTATTTCAGTCACAATCAATAAACAAGCATCAAAATGAATGGATGAACACGCAGAGTATTCCTTACTCAATGAGAGAGACGTAGACTGAGTGTGATACAAGTGAGGAAGTGGCATCGCCGGCGGGTTGACGCATCCCATACGGCCGATAAGCGAGAGAACGACTGATAACCGGAAGCCGAAAAACCGGCCTATAAGCACGTTGGCTAATAACAGGAACGGCCGATATTCGAGGGTCCACTGTTGTTGCTTATTATTATTACAGTGGTACCCCAAGTTTCGTACAGCTCTTAACTCGAACAGTTATGTAAGTGTATTATTGTAAGTGCTTTTGTAAGTGTATTTTTGGGGGTCTGAAACGAACTAATCGAATTTACATTATTCCTTATGTGAACAAATTCGTTCAGTAACGGCACTCAAACAGCCTTCTGGAACGAGTTATGGCTGAAACTCGGGGTACCACTGTACAGTGGACCCTTGAAAATCGTCCCCCTTGAATATCGTGAAATATGAAAATCGTTAACTTTTTTCGCCAAAATATTGGCTTGATTTTCGTGATTTGGCTTAAAAATGGCGATCATATGAAATGCATCCAAGCGGCCTCCCAGCCACCGCGGGCACCCAAACACCATTCAGAGTCAGTGTGCCATTGTTTACCAGCGAGTAACGATCACCTCACGCGTTCATACGATACTTTTCTTAACCCTTTCAGGGTCGCAAGGCCCTCTCCCAAACTCGTTCTCAGGGTCGCAAATTTTTTGGGAAAAAAAAATTACTTACGAAATGATAGAGAGTCCTTTTCCGATCATAATGACATCAAAAGTATGAAATTTGATGAAAAACTAACAGAATTATGCTCTCGCAAAGTTAGCGGTATCGACGATGTTTACACATCGGCGATTTTGCCACTTGAGCCCTATTTTCGGCCAATCCCAATGTTTCAGTCTACCAAAATTTTAGCTATTTCACTAAAATTCCATTTGTTCTATCAATTGAGTACAAGAAACCACCAATTTACTGATTTGAACTACCCAATAAAGTGGTCCGAAATTCGCAATTTGGCCAATTTCACACAAATTTCAAAAGAGGCCAATTTCAAAATAGGGTCCAGAATAAACGAGACATACATTCCTGGCACTAAAATAACATTTTATCTGTTCATTAGTCATGTCTCCAGGCTCCTCTTACATTACTTTTGCTTTCAATTTTGAATTTTTATTCTCTCAAAAAATAGAAGATTTTCTGTTACGTATACTATTGCATCATTGTAAAAACGGTATAAATAATATCAGCGCACTTGTGCAAGAATATTAGAATCGCCAGTTGATGTGTATTGGACGCATGGCGTGATATGTTTACTCTTGAACATCGGCAAAAATCGAACATTTTCACTACTTTGCGCTCAGTTTCAAGGTACTTGTCATCGTGAAACCAATCAAAATTATCTCTATTTCTGTAATATATCTTCCATTCTATCAAATGAGACCAAGAAAATGAGAATACAACCATAAATATCATACGAAAATACTGCAAAATCGCTGTTTTAAACCAAAAACACGGTCAGAGTTTTTTTTTCCTCATTATGCACTGTGTGGTGCAGGATTTTTTTTATACTGCGCACACTGACCACACAGACCCATTCTCTCACACAAACCAGCCAGGGTACTTCCCCACACAAACCAGCCAGGGTACTTCCCCACACAAACCAGCCAGGGTACTTCCCCACACAAACCAGCCAGGGTACTTCCCCACACAAACCAGCCAGGGTACTTCCCCACACAAACCAGCCAGGGTACTTCCCCACACAAACCAGCCAGGGTACTTCCCCACACAAACCAGCCAGGGTACTTCCCCACACAAACCAGCCAGGGTACTTCCCCACACAAACCAGCCAGGGCAACCCATACTTCCCACACAAACCAGCCAGGGTACTTCCCCACACAAACCAGCCAGGGTACTTCCCCACACAAACCAGCCAGGGTACTTCCCCACACAAACCAGCCAGGGTACTTCCCCACACAAACCAGCCAGGGTACTTCCCCACACAAACCAACCCAGGGTACTTCCGGTCGGTAAACGAGAAATCGCTAATCGAGGAATGACCCCTTACTGACACTTCAAAAGTGTCACCACCCCTCCCTCTCCCCACCTTCTCCCTTTCTCTGTATAGCCCCCAGCCCCACACACACCCTCCGATACCTCTCCATATATGTCACTTTTTATTAATTTGGGCTTCTTTATCATGTCTGTCTGTCTATCTGTCTGCCTGACTTACTGACTTGACTGAATGACTTACTGACTTGACTGAATGACTCACTGACTTGACTGAATGACTCACTGACTTGACTGAATGACTCACTGACTTGACTGAATGACTCACTGACTTGACTGAATGACTCACTGACTTGACTGAATGACTCACTGACTTGACTGAATGACTCACTGACTTGACTGAATGACTCACTGACTTGACTGAATGACTCACTGACTTGACTGAATGACTCACTGACTTGACTGAATGACTCACTGACTTGACTGAATGACTCACTGACTTGACTGAATGACACGCTGACTTGACTGAATGACTCACTGACTTGACTGAATGACACGCTGACTTGACTGAATGACACGCTGACTTGGCTGAATGACACGCTGACTTGGCTGAATGACACGCTGACTTGGCTGAATGACACGCTGACTTGGCTGAATGACACGCTGACTTGGCTGAATGACACGCTGACTTGGCTGAATGACACGCTGACTTGGCTGAATGACACGCTGACTTGACTGAATGACACGCTGACTTGACTGAATGACACGCTGACTTGACTGACTTACTGAAAAAGAGTGTATGTTTAGCACATAGTATTTCTGTAATGGTCATGGTCACTTTTTTATGGTGTTGTGACAAGTGTCAGATAACTGATGACAGCCAGTGACATTTGATAAATTTAATTCGTTAAATGAGGAGAGACTGTATTGTATAATAATTTACTATCAATAAGTTATCTACCTATCATATTTATTCCAGAATAATATTAGGTATAACATAAATAACATAGCAGCATGATAAAGACGCCCAAATTAATAAAAATATGACATTATAGAGAGATAGTGAAGGTTGGAGGGTGGGCCCTTCTCCCAGCGTCAGCCCGTAAACAAAGCCAGCCTGCCTCTGACACCACAGACACCAGCCAGGTTACTTCCCCACACCAGCCAGGTTACTTCCCCACACAAACCAGCCAGGGTACTTCCCCACACACCAGCCTGGGTACTTCCCCACACAAACCAGCCAGGGTACTTCCCCACACAAACCAGCCAGGGTACTTCCCCACACAAACCAGCCAGGGTACTTCCCCACACAAACCAGCCAGGGTACTTCCCCACACAAACCAGCCAGGGTACTTCCCCACACAAACCAGCCAGGGTACTTCCCCACACCAAGCTCAAACAAATGTCTTATTTTAGGTTAAATGTTTTATTTTAGGTTAATATAGACATTTTCATTACTCTATCTATGATATTTTCTTCAAAATTATATAAGAAACACGTTACACATCATATAGCATATAAACATTGATACAATGTTTATATGCTATCGAGTGGTGAGTCGGGTGGAGAGTTTACATTACGTTTTCTCTGCAGCATTAGGGAAAACTGTAAATCTGGCGTCTGGTGCAGTAACCGTCCTTCATACGCATTTGTTTACAATTCTCGGCATGAATTATTTATTACTTCTCCTTTTGTTTATGATGGCATCTAAAGGTAGTTGTTAGAAACGATTAAACTCAGTGAACATGGTAACAATATGGCTGTGTAGTGTAACAATATGGCTGTATAGTGAAGCCCCGGGTGGGGGGCTACATACGTGTACCTACGTCTACAGGCTACCTACACTGAATTCCTACAAATAAATACTAGACACCTCTCTCCCTACATTAAGACTACTGTACAAATATTTTAAAGTAAGTAATGAATGTTCTGTGGCAGTAAAAGACAAAGAAGGAAAGTAACCCCGGAAAAGGACTTGGTACCTGAAGTCTATGGAAGGGAATTCCCCTTCCCAACAATAGTAACTCTTCCATCCTCTACCCTCCTCCCGTCTTCCACACATCAACAACTCTTCAATAAAGGTAAGTGTCAAGTTATTATTGTTTAATTCATCATGTGTCATTGTTTTCTGTCATTAATGTATATTTAATGTGTAAAAAATATTTTTTGTTAATACTTTTGGGTGTCTGGAACGGATTAATTTGATTTACATTATTTCTTATGGGGAAAATGGTTTTGAAAATTGTGAATTTTGAATTTCGGCAGACTCTCTGGAACGGATTAATCACGATTTTCAAGGGTCCACTGTATTATATTTTATGTGTAATAATATTTGATGCTCTGTTAATCAGATTTTTGTTTTTTCAGATTCTCCCACGTGATGATTGTTTTGATGCCCCAGATTTTAATACAGTAGAGTACATCAATACACGGTTCCCAGCTATAGAAAATTATATTAGTTTACATTTTACAGTGCATACAACCTTTTTGCCTTAATTGATAATGGTCTTTGTCTCCACAGATGCCTCAGTGCACCACCCACGATTTTTTCCCCTTGTCATTTCATTGGTTCACTTCATCTTTCAGAGACCCATCCACCTCCAAGTCCACTCCCAAATATCTGAACACATTTACTTCCTACATACTCTTTCCAATCTGATATCCAGTCTTTCATTACCAATAATTTTGTTACTTTCATCACCTTGCATACACACAGTATGAATGCATTTGGTAAGAAAACTATCAAAGTTGAATTGACAGAAATGATAAAAAAGATAGCCACAGTGTAGGTGGTGAACCTTGAGAGCAAAAGCTGGAAATAGAACAGGCAGAAATGCAGTAGGTGGAAGTGCAATACAGTCATCCGTTGGTTTTCGTTTGTCTCAGTTTTCGTCGATTGTCTCAATTTTTGTTGATGGTACGAAACCTGTCCACCAGTGCCCCGCATATACAAAGGCCGTAGACCGCCACCCACGCACTTCCCACGCACATTGTCACTCAGTCTAGCATTGTTTATGCTTGAGTGAACATCACCCCAGGAGTTCATACAAAACATTTATTAACAATTCATTGTTTTGGCCCTTGATTATTGTGTGACTACTAAATAAGCTACCATGGGCCCAAAGAAAGCTCCTAGTGCCAGTCCTTTGGTAAAGAAAGTGAGAAACACGATGGAGTTTAAGAGTGTAGCAGGCATGCAGGGAGTGTAGCAGGCATGCAGGGAGTGTAGCAGGCATGCAGGGAGTGTAGCAGGCATGCAGGGAGTGTAGCAGGCATGCAGGGAGTGTAGCAGGCATGCAGGGAGTGTAGCAGGCATGCAGGGAGTGTAGCAGGCATGCAGGGAGTGTAGCAGGCATGCAGGGAGTGTAGCAGGCATGCAGGGAGTGTAGCAGGCATGCAGGGAGTGTAGCAGGCATGCAGGGAGTGTAGCAGGCATGCAGGAGGTGCAGGCATGCAGGGAGTGTAGCAGGCATGCAGGGAGTGTAGCAGGCATGCAGGGAGTGTAGCAGGCATGCAGGAAGTGTAGCAGGCATGCAGGGTGTGTAGCAGGCATGCAGGGTGTGTAGCAGGCATGCAGGGTGTGTAGCAGGCATGCAGGGAGTGTAGCAGGCATGCAGGGAGTGTAGCAGGCATGCAGGGAGTGTAGCAGGCATGCAGGGAGTGTAGCAGGCATGCAGGGAGTGTAGCAGGCATGCAGGGAGTGTAGCAGGCATGCAGGGAGTGTAGCAGGTATGCAGGGAGTGTAGCAGGCAGGGAGGGAGTGTAGCAGGCAGGGAGGGAAGTGACCCCGGATAAGGACTTGGTACCTAAATTCCTTATGGAAGGGGATTCCCCTTCCAAACAATAGCCTCTCTTCCCTCTCCCCTCCTCCCTCTCATTCATCCAGCAACATCAGTCTTCAATAAAGGTAAGTGCCACATTGAGTTCATTCATTTGTGCATGTAAATCTATCTTTAAGGCCCAAAATTGTTTTTTTTTTCTAAACTTCTGGGTTTCTGGAACGGATTAATTGAATTTCCATTATTTCTTATGGGGAAAATGGTTTTGGTTTTCGTCGATTTTGGTTTTAGTTGATCCCTCTGGAACGGATTAAACACGAAAACCAAGGGATGACTGTAGGTGGTTGTCCACGGTACTGTTATTATTATTATTATATATTTTGTGTGATAATATTTGATGCTCTGTTAATCAGATTTTTGTTTTTTCAGATTCTCCCGAGTGATGATCCTTTTGATGCCCCAGATTTTAATACAGTAGAGTACATCAATACACGGTTCCCAGCTGAGCAGTCTCTCCACCATATTGATGATGTACTGGAGGAGATGAGGTTGAAAATTGCTTCCACTGATGACCAAATTAGGACAGTTGTTAGGTCACTTACTAATGTTGATCAGGTAAAGGTTTAAAATACAGTACATAGTCCCCCAGTATCCGCGTAGGATATGTTCCAAGACCTACCATGGATGCCCGAAACTGTGGATAGTAGTGAACCCTATATATAAGTCATTTTTCATTTACATTCATACCTATGATAAATTTTAATTGATAAATTACACACAGTAAGTGGAGAATTAGCACTTTTTAACTGATGGGAAGCAATTTATGGCTTCTCTTAGGCTCTGAACATTATTAATCAAAATTAAGGCTTATTTTTGGGCCACAGTAAACCCTGGATAACTGAAACTTAGGAAACTTAATCCGCGGATACGGGGGTTCTACTGTACAATACTCTGATGAAAACTCAAACATTGAAAGAACAGTAACATGATTTGACATGAAATACTTGCAAAAATTTAGGTTATGATTAAAATATATTGCCTTTATCAATTGTGCTGATTTTCATTACTAAGCAGTGGAATGTGTACTGTGTTCCAAGCAACCTTATTTACTTCTCCATATTTAGTCAGCCTTTGAAGCTGGCTGATGTTTACCTGGTGGAGAGAGAGTCAGTGTGGTGACATACACTGAGGTTAAATGGGACAGAGGGCTAACATGGGGCCTGGAATATTACACCTGGATATACCTGGAGGGTATTCTTAGGGTTAAAGGCCCGGCAGCTCGGTCCATGACCAGGCTTCACAGTGGATCAGGGCCTGATCAACCAGGCTGTTACTTCTGGCAGCACTCAAACTGATGTACAAACCACAGCCTGGCTGGTCAGGTACTGGCTTTAGGTGTCTGTCCAGCTCCCTTTTGAAGACATTGTATTGTCTCTTCGCGTACTCATAGCGCCCCTGCTTTTCATTGGGGCGGATTTTACAACGTCTGCCAAGTCTTTTTGCTTTCTTAGGGAGTGATTTCCTTGTGCAGATTTGGGACTAGACCCTCTAGGATTTTCCATGTGTATATTATCATGTACAGTGTGTGATGTAGTCAGTGTGCTGTGAGGTCTATCTAAGCAGCCACACCTGCACTTGGTAAATAGCTGTCAGACCACGCCTCTCGGATTAAGGCTCAGGTCTTTTGTCTTTTGGACTAGCGTCAGGTCAAAGCACATGGTGCACTCCTCATTGGGGGGATGCTTGGAGGAGGATATAAGGCCGAGGGAACAACTAGAGGGGGTGATTCTGGCGGAGCTCTGGCCTGTGTGCAGAGCTCTGGGCTGGAGACATTCGGGCAGAGCTCTGGCCTGTGTGCAGAGCTCTGGGCACGAGATTCTAACAGAGCGGCTGCCGATGTGCAGAGCTCTGGGAGAGAGCTGCTGTAGAGTCTCTGGAGGAGACTGTTGGAGACACTGGGCAGAGTTCTGTTGGAGCAAGTCTTGGGACCTGTGGCTAGAAGTGTGACTGAGTTCCTGTGGTGAACTGTCCTCTGAACTATATTGTAAGTTATATTCTGTTCGCAGTTGATTGTATTCCTGTCTCCCGCTTATATGTACAATCCCCATTTATCTAAACTCAATAGTGTTCTCCTGTTCCCAAATATATTATTGTACAAGGACTTAAATAAACTGTGTTTGAGTGGAATAGTAATATTCACTGTCCCCGTTATATTCTTATTACTCTTTATTCTTATTTTATTATATTTTATTTTAGGTAGAGAGAGGGTGAGTAGTGTGGTGGTAATGAGAGGTGATGGTGTAGTCACCAGTGACCTCACATTACCTTCCGCTCCTGTCAACCTCACCTCTCCTGCCTCCTCCCTCCCTTTACTCCCATATTCCCCAATTATCCTTTTAATTTCCTTACCCCCCTTCATGACATGGTGGCAGCTGGGTGACCATGAGAGCCAGCTCTTCAATGGGTGACAGTTGTGGATGATTCTTCCAAGGCGGGCTGGGTGACTGGGTGACTTCTCGTTTCTCTGTAAATATTCAATTTCGGCCAGTAATTGCTCTCCCCAAAAGTCTCACCCAAACACTTATAACCTCCACCATTTATCCCAACCCAACACACAACTCCACCAAATATAATATTACAACCACACAATTACTCAGACCCGCGGTCAAAAAGGGTCAGCTTAGGTCACTTGGATTATAATATCACACAGATATTTACTTGAACTTTACACACAAAAAAAAAAATGGTAGCATAACACAAATATAACCGAGCAGTCAAAAGGCACATGGGACTGGTTCCTACTATAAAAATAATAAGAACCACCACCGCTTAGACACCATGTCATGAAGGGGGTAAGGAATTTTAAGGGTAATAATCGGGGAATAGGGGAGTAAAGGGTAGGGAGTGAGTAGGCAGGCGAGGTGAGGTGACAGGAGCGGAGGTAATGTGAGGTCACTGGTGACCACACCATCACCTCTCATTACCACCACACTACTCACCCTCTCTCTACCTAAAATAAAATATAATAAAATAAAGTATAAGAATAAAGAGTAATAAGAATATAACGGGACAGTGAATATTACTATTCCACTCGAACACAGTTTATTTAAGTCCTTGTATAATAATATATTTGGGAACAGGAGAACACTATTGGGTTTAGATAAATGGGGATTGTACATATAAGCAGGGAGACAGGGAATACAATCAACTGACGAAACAAAATATAACTTACAATATAGTTCAGAGGACAGTTCACTACAGGAACTCAGTCACACTTCTAGCCACAGGTCCCAAGACCTGCTCCAACAGAACTCTGCCCAGTGTCTCCAACAGTCTCCTCCAGAGACTCTACAGCAGCTCTCTCCCAGAGCTCTGCACACAGGCCAGAGCTCCGCCAGAATCACCCCAGTTGTTCCCTCGGCCTTATATCGTCCTCCAAGCATCCCCCCAATGAGGAGTACACCATGTGCTTTGACCTGACGCTAGTCCAAAAGACAAAAGACCTGAGCCTTAATCCGAGAGGCGTGGTCTGACAGCTATTTACCAAGGGCAGGTGTGGCTGCTTAGGTAGACCTCACAGCACACTGACTACATCACAAGTGGTACCTCGGCATACGTCCAGCTCCCAACTCGAACAATTATGTAAGTGTATTTTTGAAAGTGCTTTTGTAAGTGTATTTTTGGGGGTCTGAAATGGATTAATCTACTTTACATTAGTCCTTATGGGAACAAATTTGTTCGGTACTCGAAGAGATCGGCACTTGAACAGCCTTCTGGAATTGATTAAGGTCGTATACCGAGGCTCCACTGTATCTTTCTTGCCTGCATTCCAAGGAGTACAGGTCAAGGGAATTCAACTGTTCCCAGTAATTTAGGTGCTTTATGGTACGTATACATGCAGTGAAAGTTCTCTGTATATTCTCCAGGTCTGCAGTTTCGCTTGCCTTGAAAGGATCTGTTAGTGTACCGCAAAATTCCAGATTAGAGAACAAGTGATTTCAAGAGAATTATCATTGGCTTGGCATCCCTAGTTTTGAACGTTCTCTTTATCCATCCTATCATTTTCCTAGCAGATGTAGTAGATACGTTGTTGTGATCTTTGAGAGTGAGGTTCTCTGACATTAATTTTTTGCTCTAGTGTGTGGTTGGAATTTGTTTAACATTCCTATCCAGCTTTTATTTCCTCGAGTTTTCCATACTGGAGTAATTGAAATTTGTCTTCATTGAACTTCATTTTGTGTTCTGACACCCATTTCGAGACTTGGTTAATGTCTCCTTGGAGATTTGCAGTGTCCTCGATAGATGACACTGTCATGCAAATTCTGGTATCATAAGGAAAGGAGGACACGGTGCTGTGGCTTACATCTCTGTCTATGTCAGATATGAGGAAAAGGATGGGAGCGAGTACTGTACAGTACCTTGTGAAACAGAGCTTTTCACTGTAGCTGCCTCTGACTTTACTCTGTTTACTATTACTCTTTATGTTCTATTTGTTAGGAAGTTATAGATCCATCTACCAGCGTTTCTTGTTATTCCTTTGTCATGCATTTTGTGTGCAATTACACACTATAGTCGCACTTGTGAAAGGATTTCACAAAGTCTTTATATACTACATCTGCATTTTGATTGTTCTCCAGTGCATCCAAGACCATGTCATAGTGATCCAGTAGTTGTGAGAGGCAGGAGTGACCTGATCTAAACCCATGCTTCCCTGGGTTGTGCAATTGATGGGCATCCAAGTGGTTGTTGATCTTGCTTCTTAAAATCCTTTCAAATATTTTTATGATGTGGGACATTAGTGCTATCTGTCTGTAATTCTTTGTAATTGCTTTACAAACAAGAGATGTAGCCCCCACTTCACCTTTGTGGAGTGGGGCTGTATCTCTTGTTTTTAGTGACTCTGGGATGACCCCAGAGTTTATGCTCCCTCTCCATAGAATATTTAAGGTACGTGAAAGGGGTTTCTTGCAGTTCTTGATGAACACAGAATTCCATGAGTTTGGACCTGGAGCAGAGTGCATAGGCATGTCATTTATTGCTTTTTCAAAATCCTGTGGTGTTAGGATTATATCAGGAATTCTTGAATTAATCAAATTTTGGGTCTCAGTCAAAAAATTAATTTAGATTGTCAACCCTTAGTCTGATTAATAGCTCACTAAATGCTGAGTCCCATTGGGACTTCAGTATCTCACTCATTTCTTTGCTGTCATCTGAGTAAATCCCATCTTGTTCAAGCAGGGGCCCAATACTGGATGTGGTTTTTGCCCAAGATTTGGCATAGGAAAAGAAATTTTCTTTTTCAATTTCATTTATGGCTTTAAGTTCTTCCTGCTTTTGGGTCATGTATGATTCCTTAAGCTTAGGTTCGATATTTTCTATTTCTCTGGCCAGTGCCTCCTTCTGTATTTCAGATATTCTGGCCCTATTCAGCTGCTGTGACTCTTTGCCTTTGCCTGTAAAGAGAACATCTCTCTCTTTCTAGTTTACATCTTCTCTTCTTTTTTCTTATGGGAATGTGCCTTGAGCATACTTCATATACCACAGAGTTATTTTTTTCTAAGCAAAGGTTCAGATCCTTGTTGTTTAGGAAAAAAGGCTGGCAAGAAATGACAGAAAAACTACACCACCTCGGATCACTACTGGAGTGGAGGCACAGCCAGTGGCCCCCACTCCTTAACAACAGATATTAGTACAGTAGGGCCCCACTTATACGGCAGGTTAGGTTCCAGGCTAGTGCCTTAAAGCAGACATCGCCGAAAAGCAGAACGCCATTTTTTTCCACTTCTAAATGCATATAAATGCCAGACAACAAGCTTACACTAACTTATATTAAGTTAGCAATAGAACTAGGCATTAAAAAACACAATAAAAAGTAAGATACAGTCATCCCTTGGTTTTCGATTGTCTCAGTTTTCGCCGATTTTGGTTTTCGATCACTTTTTTCGTGGAAAAATTGTCTGTTTTCGCTGATTGTCTCAGTTTTCGCTGATGGTACGGAACCTGTACACCAGTGCCGCGCACATACAAGGCCGTAGGCCCGCCTCCCACGCACCTCCCACGCACATTCACGCAGTCAAGCATTGTTTATGCTTGAGTGAACATCACCCCAGGAGTTCATACAAAACATTTATTAACAATTCATTGTTTTTGGCCCTTGATTATTGTGTGTGACTACTAAATAAGCTACCATGGGCCCAAAGAAAGCTCCTAGTGACAGTTCTTTGGTAAAGAAAGTGAGGAACACCGTAGAAATGAAGAAAGAAATAATAGAAAAATATGATAGTGGTTGGTAGATTAGGGTAGTAGGTTGGTAGACAGCAACCACCCAGGGAGATACTACCGTCCTGCCAGGTGACTGTGAAACAGAAACCTGAAACTGTTTTACATGATGGTAGGATTGCTGGTGTCTTTTTTCTGTCTCATAAACACGCTGGTATATCTAGCTACTTCTACTTACACTTTAGGTCACACTACACTGGCATGCACATACATATATATACATACACACATCTAGGTTTTTCTTCTTTTTCTTGATAGCTCTTGTTCTTTTTATTTTCTCTATTGTCCATGGGGAAGTGGAAAAGAATCTTTCCTCCGTAAGCCATGCGTGTCGTTTGAGGCGACTAAAATGCCGGGAGCAATGGGCTAGTAACCCCTTCTCCTGTACACATTTACTAAAAAAGAGAAGAAGAAAAACTTTATAAAACTGGGTTGTTTGAATGTGCGTAGATGTAGTGCAGATGATAAGAAAGAGATGATTGCTGATGTTATGAATGAAATAGCTAGGGTCACCCCGATCCACAAAGGAGGTGACCAAACTGACTTGAACAATTACAGACCAATCTCAAATTTACCACTGCTTTCTAAAATCTTCGAAAAATTAATTCATAAACAGATCTATTCCTACCTCGTCTCACACAATGTACTAAACCCCTGTCAATTTGGATTCAGGACCAACAAGAGCACAAACGATGCTATAACACACATGTTAGAGTTAATATACACCGCACTTGAGAAGAAAGAAGTTCCGCTGGGAATCTTCATAGACCTACGCAAAGCATTTGATACAGTCGACCATGATTTATTGCTCACAAAATTAGCGCACTATGGTATTAGGGGCACCCTCAACTACCTAAAGTCGTACCTTAGCAACAGAAGTCAGTACGTGAACACAAATGGAGAGAACTCTTCCACACAACAAATTACAGTCGGTGTCCTCAAGGTAGTGTCCTAGGGCCACTCCTATTCCTCATTTACATAAATGACCTACCGAATGCATCACAACTACTCAAACCCATTTTGTTTGCAGATGACACAACATATGTCTTCTCTCACCCAAATCCAGTCGTACTAGCCAACACAGTTAATGCCGAATTACAGAAAATATCAACATGGATGATGACAAATAAGCTTACTCTCAATACGGACAAGACCTACTACATTCAGTTTGGAAACAAAGCTACAAATGTTCCACTTAACATAACGCTAAATGGTTCACCCATCACAAGGCTCACAGAGGGAAAATTCCTAGGAATCCACCTTGACAGTAGTCTTAAATTCCAAACACACATACAACAAATTTCCAAGAAAATCTCAAGGACAGTAGGTATATTATCTAAGATACGCTATTGTGCCTCAACCAGCTCTCATTGCACTATATCATTCTCTTATCTACCCTTATCTCACCTATGGAATCTGTGCATGGGGCTCAACAACATTAAATCACCTTAGACCACTCATAACCCAGCAAAAGGCTGCAGTCAGGATGATAACAAATTCCCACTCTAGACAGCATACTCCACCGATATTCAGAACCTTAAAACTACTCACCATAAAAAATATTCATACCTATTCATGTGCCTTCTACATACATAAAACTCTACATGCTAATATCAACCCTGCGCTCAGAATTCTCCTCAACAACTTTAATAGGTCCCACGAACATGACACAAGACACAGATCACTATTTGACATACCCCGAGTCCATACTAACCAATGTAAAAATTCTATGCACATAAAGGGCCCCAAAATCTGGAATTCATTACCAGTAAACATCAAGTTAACCTTGTCGGAAAATCAATTCAAGACTCTTCTCAAAAATCACCTACTCACCCTATACTAAATACTCATACTGTAACAAACTTCCAAACCCAATATTATTTTACTTAAGAAGATCTCAATTTGATATGTTCATCCTCCTTAACACTTGTTGCAATTTCATATCATCATATTGTCATTTAAAATCTTATAGTATCATCATTTTCTTAATTTGAAATAAAATATATACAGTGGTACCCCGGTTTACGATGGTCCCCAAACTCACCCTTTTATGTAAGTTTATTTTTTTAAATGCTTTTGTAAGTGTAATTTTGGGGGTCTAAAAGGACTAGTCTATTTTACAACTTTTCTTAAGGAGATAAATTCGTTTGGTAATGGCACTTGAACAGCATTCTGGAATTAAAAAATATCGTAAACCGGGGTACCACTGTATCTAGATGAAACTCTAAAAACTATTTCTAGTATTGTTATTATACTAGTATAGCATCAACATACTGTAATTTGAAATAAATTCTACAACTAGATTAAACTCAACCAATTTCTCTTGTATTGTCTTTTAATAGTATGTATAACCATTTAATAATTTAAATAATACAGAACTAGAATAAACTCAATAAATTTCTTTAGCATTAAGTACTTAGTGAATAAGTCTCTAGAATAAACTGCCCCTAATGCCATGGCATGCCAGTGGCTCTCCTTGCATTACAGTTTTATAATTGTTTTATAATTGTAACTACCAATAACATTGTACACTTGTAACATGCATTGAAATAAAAATGATTATTATTATTATTATTATTATATATGTCCTGGCCCTAAGCGAAACAAAGCTGAAGGGGGTAGGCGAGTTTCAGTGGGGAGACATAAATGGGATTAAGTCAGGAGTATCTGAGAGAGTTAGAGCTAAGGAAGGGGTAGCAATAATGTTGAAGGATCAGTTATGGAAGGAGAAGAGGGAATATAAATGTGTAAATTCAAGGATTATGTGGATTAAAATAAGGGTCGGATGCGAAAAGTGGGTCATAATAAGCGTGTATGCACCTGGAGAAGAGAGGAGTGTAGAGGAGAGAGAGATTTTGGGAGATGTTAGCGAATGTATAGGAACTTTTGAACCAAGTGAGAGAGTAATTGTGGTAGGGGACCTAAATGCTAAAGTAGGAGAAACATGTAGAGAGGGTGTGGTAGGTAAGTTTGGGGTGCCAGGTGTAAATGATAATGGGAGCCCTTTGATTGAACTTTGTATAGAAAGGGGTTTAGTTATAGGTAATACATATTTTAAGAAAAAGAGGATAAATAAGTATACAAGATATGATGTAGGGCAAAATGACAGTAGTTTGTTGGACTATGTATTGGTAGATAAAAGACTGTTGAGTAGACTTCAGGATGTACATGTTTATAGAGGGGCCACAGATATATCAGATCACTTTTTAGTTATAGCTACAGTGGGAGTAAAAGGTAGATGGGATACAAGGAAACTAGAAGCAGTAAGTAAGAGAGAGATGAAGGTTTATAAACTAAAAGAGGAGGCAGTTAGGGTAAGATATAAACAACTATTGGAGGATAGATGGGTTAGTGAGAGTGTAGGCAATGGGGTCGAAGATGTATGGGGTAGATTTAAAAATGTAATGTTAGAGTGTTCAGCAGAAGTTTGTGGTTACAGGCAGTGGGTGCGGGAGGGAAGAAGAGCGATTGGTGGAATGATGATGTAAAGAGAGTAGTAAGGGAGAAAAGTTAGCATATGAGAGTTTTTACAAAGTAGAAGTGATGCAAGGAAGGAAGAGTATATGGAGAGAAAAAGAGAGGTTAAGAGAGTGGTGAAGCAATGTAAAAAGAGAGCAAATGAGAGAGTGGGTGAGATGTTATCAACAAATTTTGTTGAAAATAAGAAAAAGTTTTGGAGTGAGATTAATAAGTTGAGGAAGCCTAGGGAACAAATGGATTTGACAGTTAAAAATAGGAGAGGAAGTTATTAAATGGAGGTTAGAGGTATCGGGAAGACGGAGGGAATATTTTGAGGAGTTGTTAAATGTTGATGAAGACAGGGAAGCTGTGATTTTGTGTATAGGGCAAGGAGGAATAACATCTTGTAGGAGTGTGGAAGAGCCAGTTGTGAGTGTGGGGGAAGTTCGTGAGGCAGTGGGTAGAATGAAAGGGGGGTAAGGCAGCTGGGATTGATGGGATAAAGATAGAAATGTTAAAAGCAGGTGGGGATATAGTTTTGGAGTTGTTGGTGCTATTATTTAATAAATGTATGGAAGAGGGTAAGGTACCTAGGGATTGGCAGAGAGCATGTATTGTTCCTTTGTATATAGGCAAAGGGGACAAAAGAGAGTGCAAAAATTATAGGGGAATAAGTCTGTTGAGTGTACCTGGTAAAGTGTATGGTAGAGTTATTATTGAAAGAATTAAGAGTAAGACAGAAAGCAGGATAGCAGATGAACAAGGGGGCTTTAGGAAAGATAGGGGGTGTGTAGACCAAGTGTTTACAGTGAAACATATAGGTGAACAGTATTTGGATAAGGGTAAAGAGGTTTTTGTGGCCTTTATGGGTTTGGAAAAGGCATATGATAGGGTGGATAGGGGGGCAATGTGGCAGATGTTGCAGGTGTATGGAATAGGAGGTAGGTTACTGAAAGCAGTGAAGAGTTTTTATGAGGATAGTGAGGCTCAGGTTAGAGTGTGTAGGAGGGAGGGGACTATTTCCCAGTAAAAGTGGGCCTTAGACAAGGATGTGGATGTCACCGTGGTTGTTCAATATATTTATAGATGGGGTTGTAAGAGAAGTGAATGCGAGGGTCTTGGCAAGAGGTGTGGGGTTAAAAGATAAAGAATCAAATACAAAGTGGGAGTTGTCACAGTTGGTTTTTGCTGATGACACTGTGCTTTTGGGAGATTCTGAAGAGAAGTTGCAGAGGTTGGTGGATGAATTTGGTAGGGTGTGTAAAGAAGAAAATTGAAAGTGAATATAAGAAAGAGTAAGGTGATGAGGATAACAAAAAGATTAGGTGACGAAAGATTGGATATCAGATTGGAGGGAGAGAGTATGGAGGAGTGAATGTATTCAGATATTTGGGAGTGGACATGTCAGCAGATGGGTCTATGAAGGATGAGGTGAATCATAGAATTGATGAGGGAAAAGGGTGAGTGGAGCACTTCGGAGTCTGTGGAGACAAAGAACCTTGTCCATGGAAGTAAAGAGGGGAATGTATGAGAGTATAGATATACCAACACTCTTATATGGGTGTGAAGCATGGGTGATGAATGTTGCAATGAGGAGAAGGCTGGAGGCAGTGGAGATGTCATGTCTGAGGTCAATGTGTGTGTGAATATAATGCAGAGAATTCGGAGTTTGGAAATTAGGAGGAGGTGCGGGATTACCAAAACTATTATCCAGAGAGCTGAGGAGGGGTTGTTGAGGTGGTTCAGACATGTAGAGAGAATGGAACGAGACAGAATGACTTTGAGGGTGTATAAATCTGTAGTGGAGGAAGGCGGGGTAGGGTCGGCCTAGGAAAGGTTGGAGGGAGGGGGTAAAGGAGGTTTTGTGTGCGAGGGCTTGGACTTCCAGCAAGCATGTGTGAGCGTATTTGATAGGAGTGAATGGAGACAAATTGTTTTTAATACTTGACGTGCTGTTGGAGTGTGAGCAAAGTAACATTTATGAAGGGATTCAGGGAAACCGGCAGGCCGGACTTGAGTCCTGGAGATGGGAAGTACAGTGTCTGCACTCTGAAGGAGGGGTGTTAATGTTGCAGTTTTATAACTGTAGTGTAAAGCACCCTCTGGCAGAGACAGTGATGGAGTGAATGATGATGAAGTTTTTCTTTTCAGGCCACCCTGCCTTGGTGGGAATCGGCCGATGTGTTAATAAAAAAAAATTAAATAAAAAAATATGATAGTGGTGTACGTATTGCCGAGCTTGCCAGGATATACAAGAAAAACCCATCAACCATCAGTTCCATTGTGGCGAAGAGAAAAGAAATCACGGAAGCTAATGTTGCGAAAGGGGTGAATACGATAACGAAACAGAGATCACAAACAATTGAAAATATGGAGAAATTGTTATTGGTGTGGATAAACGAAAAACTGCTAGCGGGTGATAGTGTTGTGCAATCCATCATATGTGAAAAAGCAAGGCAGTTGCATGCCGATCTTGTCAAGAAAATGATTGAAACCAGTGTTGATGTTGATGAATTTAAGGCCAGCAAAGGCTGGTTCGAAAACTTCAAGAAGCGAAGTGGCATACACAGTGTTGTAAGGCATGGTGAGGGTGCCAGTTCAGATAAACATGGTGCTGAAAAATTTGTGCGTGACTTTAAAGAATATGTAGAGGCAGAAGAATTCCAACACCAACAAGTGTTTAATTGTGATGAAATAGGCCTCTTTTGGAAGAAAATGCCAAGGAGGACCTACATCACGCAGGAGGAAAAGGCAATGCCAGGACACAAGCCTATGAAAGATAGGCTAACTCTAATGTTGTGTGGTAACGCTAGTGGGGATTTCAAAGTGAAGCCTTTACTCGTGTATCACTCTGAAAATCCCAGAGTGTTCAAGAAATACAGTGTTGACAAGAGTAAATTGTGTGTGATGTGGAAGTCTAATGGTAAGGCATGGGTCACTAGGGAAATTTTCCTGGAATGGTTTAATCAAGTGTTTGGCCCCAGTGTGAAGAAATATCTATTGGACAATAAATTGCCACTTAAGTGCCTCCTGGTAATGGACAATGCTCCTGCTCATCCTCGAGACTTGGAAGACCAAATGTCTAAGAATTTCAAATTTGTAACAGTGAAGTTCTTGCCTCCTAACACCACTCCTCTCATCCAGCCCATGGACCAGCAGGTCATTGCAAACATCAAAAACTGTACACCAAAGCAATGTTTCAAAGGTGCTTTGATATGACCAATGACTCTGCATTGACCCTAAGAGAGTTCTGGAAGAATCACTAATGTCTTCATTGCATGGGCCTTATAGATAAAGCTTGGCAGGAGTGACTTCCCGGACGATGAACTCTGCTTGGAGAAAGTTGTGGCCAGATTGTGTCCCAGAGAGGATTTTGAAGGGTTTGGGGCTGACCCTGAGGAGCCTATGGAAGTTGTGGAAAGTATTGTGGCATTGGGGAATTGCATGGGGTTGGATGTGAGTAGCCAGGATGTGGAAGAGTTGGTGGAGGACCACAATGAAGATCTAACCACTGAAGAGCTGCAAGAGCTTGAGCTGCAACACCATCAAACCACAACTCAGGAAATTGCTTCAGTGGAGGAAGAGAGATGTAAGGTGCCTTCTTCAGAGATTAAGGAGATTTGTAGAATGTGGAGTAGGGTTCATTCATTTGTGGAGGAACATCACCGTGAGAAAGATGTTGCAATCCGTGCTGGCTACTTTTACAATGACAATGCCATGTCCCATTTTAGGGACATTTTAAAAGCCGCCAGACACAGAGCTCTCTGGACAGATATTTAGTGCCACAGGTGTGCAGTGACTCTCAAGCTGGTCCTAGTGGATTAAAAGACAAAGAAGGAAGTGACCCCAGATGAGGACTTGGTACCTAGAGTCCTTATGGAGGGATTCCCCTTCCAAAAATAGGGTCTCTTCCTCTCCCCTCCTCCCTCTCTTCCATCCAGCAACATCAGTCTTCAATAAAGGTAAGTGCCACATAGAGTTCATTCATTTGTGCATGTAAATCTATCTTTAAGGCCCCCAAATTTTTTTCCAAACTTCTGGGTTTCTGGAA
>WNWK01001609.1:122730-231466 GCA_009830355.1 Cherax destructor | reverse complement strand
TTTTTTGCTTTCAAAGGGGGGGTGATTACAATCTTGGCTTGTCAGTTACAGTTTAGAAAAAAAACGAAAAGAACTTCAACTGTTTTTTGGGATTTAAGACTGGGGAGATTGAACCAGTCAGTCCATCTATCATCATCTTCATGCAGGAGGAGCCACTGCATGGTGCACCCCAAAAAAAATAAGCAGACTCTGGATGTCACCCCCTGCCTGGGGCGGGGTTAAAGATTTTTAGGGTTAAATCACCCCCACCAGATGAGACCAAACAAAAAAACTTTTCATTGGGTTTTATTGTCACACCCTGTGTATTTTGGAGTGCGAAAAATTAATAATTTAGGACAACTCATGAAATGTTCAAGATTTTAAAAGTTTTTACCCAAAAGTATATTAAACCATTCTAAAAAAACCCCTGACTTTCCCTGAAATAAACATTCCACGTGTTTTTACCCCCAGGGGTTTGCGGGGGCGAGTCATAGCCCTTTTTATGGGGGTTTTGGGTTTATTATTTTGTCCTATGCACATGGCAAAATCCTTTTTTTCGGTGTGTGTGTTTTATATATTGTGTGTATGTATATATATTTTTATGTGTGTGTGTGTGTTTTTGGTGTGTGTGTGTGTGTATGTGTATATGTAATTACCCCAAATTTCCCCCAATTGGGGTTGCAGGGGTCAAACTCAGCTCCTGGCCCCGCCTCTTCGCTGTCCGCAGGGGTCTTGCCCCCCTGCCCCATGAGCTTTATCATACCTCCCCCAAAACTATGAGGTTCCTGCCCCACATATCTTTTTTAACTATTCCACTTCCTGACTACCTGTGGCTGAAGAAATGCTTCCTAACATCCCTTTGACCATCTGAGTCTTCAGCTTCCAGTTGTGCCCCCTTTTGTTTCTGTTTTCCTCTCTGGAACATCCTGTCCCTGTCTACCTTGTCGATTCCCCGATTTTGTATGTCGTTATCATGTCTCCCTGACCCCTTTTTTCCTCCAGGTTTTTAGTCCTATTTCAACCTTTTTTATAGGACAGACCCCTGAGTGTGATGTTTGTGTGTGTGTGTGACCCAACAATAAAATTTGCATATTACAGTTTTGAGGGGTGACTAGGAATTGTTCATTGCTTTTAAAATTTGCATGATTGTAACCATGTATAAACGAAGAAGAAATTTTTTTACATGTTTTTTACCTTTTTAAGGAGTTCATTTTTGTAGCTTGTTAGTTCATTTTTTTGCTTGTTTTCCAATTTTTGCTCAGTATCCTTACACCCCGACCCATTATACCTCTGTTCTTTTATTAAACAGGATGGGTAGGGGTTGCTAAAAAGATATCAAATAACGGCTAAATCTATAAAAAGTTCAAGTACATTAAAGGACCAAAACTGGGAAACCCCCACCTGAAAACCCAGAACTGCAGACTGTTATTAGTTTGAATCTTTATTTTGCACCCCATACCCATCCTGGGGGGTGTCAAATATTAAGAGAAAAAAGGGTCCAGGGACTGACCCCAAAGTTTTGATAGCTGAAAGTTAAAAGGTAATGAACTAACAAGTACAAAGGTATTGAACTAAAGTTACAAAGGTAATGAAACAGGGAAAAATTTTCTTTCGTTTTACATGGGTTACAATCATGAACAAATTATAACGCAATGAAGACTCAGCCACCATTTTCAAAACATCAAAAAACATCTTATCTCACTAACAACCCCACCATCACCTAAATACATGAAAACCACCGGATTCACGCACAGGAAATAAGTCACTGTCTGATTTTTTGTTATCCTTTCCCCTACACATATGCTGCTTGTATGATAATCTATGTAACTGTATTTGTGATACCTGAATAAATTTACTTACTGTCATGGGGAAATTTACATAAGAAGAGGAAGGGGGGGTAGTGATCTGATGGCCATTGACTTTCTTTTTTCCGGGTGGCTAACCCCCCTATCCTGGATTATCTTATCCTATTGCAGCAGCAGCAGCAGCTGCCCGTTAGTGGCCTTACAAACCCCAACATCAAGAAGAGAAACATCTCAAAAACCTTCTTTCTACACGCGAGAGGCATTAATAAGGAAGGCCTCCCTGGTGCCTTTAAAATAATACTAAAGAGGTGGCTCCATAAGGAACCTGATAAAAAGAAGGGGAGAAACTCAACTTAGATTTTTCCCCAGGAAGTTGGGGGATCCAAGAGGTGAGTGAGGATGACGTGTGGGAATAAAAATTATGAAAAGTGGATAAAAAAAGGACATTTCACTTGATTAACAAACTTTTTTAAAATCAGTCATGGAAACAGTAATGTATAAAGATTTTTTATTGACTGGATTGTGGGGGAAATTTTTGTAGGGAAATTTACAGGTACAGTCCTGAAAATATTCCCCGCATAACTGGGGAGAACCGGTAGTAAAAAAGATTACATTATTGATATTGATGTACCTCGGGGAAAGTAGGACTTTTGAATAATGGGGACCACATTACCCTCCTTCAGTGCCCACCGTCTTTTTTCCCCCCAAATCACGTCTGGACTTTTGATATATATGAAATATTCTTTTAATTTTTTTTAAAAAAAACATTTAAGCCAGTCTGTTAAAAATAAAATAATAAAAATACTAATAATAATAATAATAAAATTAACTGTACTAATAATATGATAATAATAATTGATAATAATAAAAAATTACGATACTACTAATAATACTACACTAATAAACTACTAATATATAATAAATCCCACTAATACTACTACTAAAATAATACTACTAAAAATATTAATAATTTACTACTTTAATTTACTATAAACTACTAATACCCCACTAATTACACTACTAATACACTCCCATAAACACTACACTAAACACACACAATACTTACAATTAAAATAATACCCCACAAAAACCCCAAATACACATATACTACTAATAAACTACTACACTAATAAAAATATACTACTACACTACTACTAATAAAATTAATACTACTACACTACAAATTTTAAAATAAATACCACAAATACAAAAACTACTACTAATAAATATACAAAAACAAAAATAAAATAAAAATACACACCAAACACTACCCCCCACCACTCCCACTACACAACCCCCACACTCCCACTAAACAATTATCCCACACAATAAAAAAACAAAAAACATTACACTTTTACTACTTTTACATTACTACTACTATATTACTACTACTACTTTTACATTATTACTATACTATTACTACATATTGTTACACTACTATTATCTATACTATTTCTTACTACTTACCCACCACGCTTTGCACCCAATTTTTTGCACCACTGCTTACTACTATTTCATTTACTACTGCTATTTACTGCTACTATATAATAATAATAATAATATTTTTTTGGACATGATACAAAATGTAAAGGGGTTAAAAGAAGGGGTTACATGCCATAAGCCCCAATTGCAGAGCATTGGGGGCAAACTTAAAATTAATTTAAAGAAATGGAAAAATTTTAAAGAAACAATTTACAAAACAGTGGTACTTTAACAGCAAAATCATTCCAGCGGTATTCAAGTACCATAACCAAGGAATTTTTTTTTTCCTAAGAAAAAATGAAAATTATACCCCTTTAGACCCCAAAAAAAACACTTACAAAAACACCTAAAAAAAATACACTTACACAATTATTCAGTTTTTATGCCGGAGAGGGACCACTGAAAAAAAGTTGAGATTTGCTATGAAATTTGAAAAATAATTTGAACATAACAATTTTGAAACAATAATTTTTAAATTTTTTAAGCATAAGTTTTTTAAAGTATAATGCAATTTATTAAATCAAATCAAAAAAAATCAAATCAATTTTTGGGCAAAACAGTTTTTATTCAGATGAGTTCAAGGGGACAAGAGCATTTTGCCAGAATGCTGTTTAATGTATTACCAAACGAATTTATTCCCCATAAGGGAAAAATGAAAGTAGATGTCCTTTTTTGACCCCAAAAAAACTTACAAAAGCATTTACAAAAAAACGTAACTTACATAAAAAGGGAGTTTTTTAAACACAAACCCGGGGGCCACTGAAAGGGTTTCAACATTTTCACTAGGGTTATGTTTTAGAAATTATTGTTCTGTGAGCAATTATTGGGGGTTTTTAGGCTAGGGAGTAACAAGGGGAAAAATGTTTTTTTGAGGCAGTGGAAAATGATTTTTTAACTTTGAGACAATGTTAAGTATTGTGATTTAGTTTTTTGGGTGAGTAGGTTTTTTTAGCAGAGTTTTGAATTGATATCAGAAGGTTTTTTTTTGGTAATCATAGGTAATGAATTCCAAATTTTTTGGGGTTTTAATGGCATTCGTTTTTATAGGGGAGGTGGACGCGGGGGAAAACGAAGAGTGATCTGGCCTGGTTATGTCATGTGTCCTGTTAAGGTTTGGGAAGGAGAATTTTGAGTGGGGGGTTAATATTTGAGTTTTGTGTTCATGAAGTAATGGCATGGAAAATTTTGGATGTCTTGATGGTAGTAAGTTTAGACTTTTAATATTTGGGGAGTGTTTTCTGAGAGGAATTTGTTTTCATTCTGACTGCAGCCTTTTGTTGTTTAATTTCTGAGATGATTTATTGTTGTTGAGCCCCATGCACAAATTCCATAGGTGAGATAGGGGTAAATGAGTGATGATACAGGGAAAGGAGAGCTGGTTGTGGAACATAGTACCTTATCTTGGATAGTATTCCTACGGTCTTGGAGACTTTCTTGGAAATTTGTTGTATTGTCTGAAATTTGAGGCCACTGTCAAGGTGGATTCCTAAAAATTTTTCCCCTCTGTGAATTTTGATGACAAGTGATCTGTTTATCATTTTAAAGTGGAACATTTGAAGCTCTTTTCCCCAAACTGAATGAATAAGGTTTATCAACATTGAGAGTAAGCTTGTTAGTCATCATCCAGGTAGATATTTTCAGTAATTCAGCATTTACTTGATCTAGTATGACTGGGCATGGGTGAGAGAAAACGATGTAGTTCATCTGCAAATAGTATGGGTTTGAGTAGATGAGATGCATGTGGTAGGTCGTTTATGTAAATGAGAAGAGAAGTGGTCCAAGAACACTTTCGCGGGACACCAACTGTAATTGTTTGTGTGGAAGAGTTAGCTCCATTTATGTACACATATTTGGGTTCTGTCACTAAGGTATGACTTAGGTAGTTGAGGAGTGCCCTCTACTACTTATTACTACTACAGTGGTACCCGGGTTTACGATGGTCCCAAACTCACCCTTTTATGTAAGTTTATTTTTAAATGCTTTTGTAAGTGTAATTTTGGGGGTCTAAAAGACTAGTCTATTTTTCAACATTTCTTAAGGAGATAAATTCGTTTGGTAATGGCACTTGAACAGCATTTTGGAAAGAAAAAATCTAAACCGGGTTTCCATGTACTTAACTACTACTTATTACTACTACTTATTACTACTACTATTCTACTACTTATTACTACTTATTACTACTACTTATTTCTACTACTTATTACTACTCACTACTTATTACTACTACTATTTATTACCACATATTACTACTACTACTACTTATTCTACCACTACCCCACTCCACTACTACCACTACACTACCACACTACCACTATCACTACCACTACCTTACACTACTACTACTCTTACTCACTACTACTACCACTATCTACACTACTACTACTCTTACTACTACTACTTACTACTACACTACACTACTACTACTACCATTACTTCACTACCACTACTTACACTACTTTACTTCACCACTACTACTACTATTATTTATACTACTACCACTACTATACTTACTACTACTACTTACTACTACTTTTTACCACTACTTTACTACCACATACTACAACACTTCTACTACATACTCTACCACTACTACTTACTACTACTACCTACACTACTACTTTACTCACACTTACCACTACTACTTACTACTACTACTCTTACACTACCACTTACTTACTACTACTACACTACCACTACTACCACTTACTAATACTCACTTGCACACTACCCATTTACTTACTCTATTCTACTCTTATTGCCTATGTTACTACTTTCCTACATCACTATTACTACTACTACTTTCTACTATACTTACTACTATACTACTACTTCAGCATGATACAATGTTTGTACAAGATGAATGACATTTAGGTGTGCATGCAAAGCCCTTAACCCTTGACTGTTTCGCGGATATATAAATCTTCGAGCCACTGTTTCGGACGTATTAACGCATAAATTCTAGCGCTCAAATCAAGTGGAGAAAGCTGGAGGCCCACATGTAGAGAATGGGTCTGTGTGGTCAGTGTGCGCAGTATAAAAAATCGGGCAGCCAGTGGTGCATTGGGGAAAGCCATTTCAGTAGTCCATGTTCAGCATGCCTAGCGGAAAAGAAATACCTGACTCCCGGCGAATCTGGGACTCTTCTCTTTCCCAGTGATAGCTCTAACCAGAGGGGAAGTGTCTCTGAAGATGAATTTCATGGTTTTGAGGAGTTGTGACCGAAAGCAATGCCCAGGATACCTGAAGGAAGGAAGGAAGAAAGAAAAAGACAGTAAGGAAGGGAAGGAAGAGATGAGAGGAAAGGGAAAGGGAAAGGGAAAGAAGAAAAGAGGAAGGGAAGGAAGGAAGGGAAAGAAGAGATGAGAGGAAGGAAGGAAGGAAGGAAAGAAGAGATGAGAGGAAGGAAGGAAGGAAAAAAGGGAGATGAGAGGAAGGAAGGAAGGAAAGAAGAGAGAGGGGAAGGAAGGAAAAAAAGAAGGAAGGAGGAAAGGAAGGAAAGAAGAAAGGAAGAAAGAAAGAAAGAAAGGAAAGAGAGAGGGAAGGAAGGAACAAAAGAAGAAGAAAGGAAGAGAAAAGGAAGGAATGAAGGAAGAGATGAGAGGAAGGAAGGAAGAGATGAGAGGAAGAAGGAAATAAGTAAAAAAGGGAAAGGGAAAGGGAATGAAGGAAGGAAGGAATAAAGGGAAGAAAGGAAGCTAGGAAGGGGGTTGGGGAGAAGAAGACATGGGTACCCTTTGTGTTGACAGGTTGACAGCAGTGAGGGTGGTGAGTAATGGTATAATATGTCATTTTGACAGCTGCCTTACCCTGACTCAGCAAATTTAGATGTCCACACACAGCTTAAAGTGCAAAGGAAGTTGATGGAAAGTGTCCAGATTATATATGTGTATATATTTATAGAACAATAGTAAAAAAAAATTTTGCATTGTTGGTTTGTGTAAACAAGTTCTGTAAACAATATAATGATAATAATTTTTGGGTGCAGTTATTGTGGCATACAAGTGTATATATATACACAGCACCTTACTTTAGTCTCACAGGCCACATAAGTTATTTGGGAAAAAAATTGGAAAATACAAGAAACCTTCGAATGGGAGTAAATATAAGTTTTACCAGTGAGCGGCATGCCTGCTGTTGCCACGTGGCTCATTTTCTGCCAACTTTACCCCTTCCATATCTCGAGTATTGATCGCAAAAAAAAATTAGAAAAAAACAATCAGAAAAATAATCTTAACATTTTGATAAGAAATTTTTTTTTTTTTTTCAAATATTTTGCAAACAACAGGAGAGCACCCCAGGATTGGGGGTGCACAGTCAAGGGGTTAAATTTATGCAGAGCATTTTGGCAAACTTAAGACTAACTTAAGATTAATAAAGAATGACAATACCTGTAATTTTATGCACAGTCTCTTAGGTACATGCAAGTATAAATTTAGGAGTTAAAAATGAATACAAGGAGTTACAGTGAAAAAAAAGAGAATTGAATATCCTGCTAGTTCATGCTATATGGCTTTTATCAAGGTTACTTGATAAGGAATTACTGTTTGATTATGATTACAGGTGATGAGGATTCTAGCTTATTAACAAAAAGGGACACTATGGTTTTTAATGATTGGAAGAATTACAGATATCAGAATAAGATTATGTTTACATATGTTCGTGAAATGATCATGGTTATGTGGTTTTAACTTATTTAGCTAAGTTGGGATGTGTTAGGAGGGAAGGTGTTTTGTAAGGTAGTTTTGAAAATAATGGCTGAGACAGTGGTTCTGGAGATTTTTGGCAGAGAATTCCAGCTTTAGCCTTTATGACTATACAGTGGTCCCTCGGTTTCGTCATCTCCAACTCGAACTTTTATGTAAGGTATTTTTGTAAGTGCTGTTGCAAGTGTTTTTTTGGGGTCTAAAATAGACTAAACTACGTGACATTATTTTAAGGAAGTAAATTGTGGGTAATGGCACTTGAGCCGCATTCTGGAACAAATTTTCAGTAAAACCAGGACCACTGTACATTGAATTTTTTAGGATTTAGCTGGACATGGGGAAAATCATAGAGATTTTTGTCCTAGTACAGTAATACCGGGTTTTTTTCCTTAATCTGTTCCAGAAGGTTGGCCGAAATCTGAAATGGGGAAAAACCCAAATAATATTTCCCATAAGAAATAATGTAAAACCAATAATCTGTTCCAGAAAACAAAAATATTAACAAAAAACATTTTTTAGAGAATACAGTTTTACATACAGAAAAAATAGAAATAAATATAAAGGACTAATATTAATGAAAAAATGAACATTATTTTCTGCCTTTATTGAAGGCTCTTTTGGCGTATGGAAAAAAAGGGAGGGGGGAGGGGTTGAGGTTATTTTTTGGGAAAGGGGGAACCCTTCCAAAAAGGGTTTCCCGGGGAAACAACCCCCATCTGGGGTTTTCCCCCTTCTTTTTTACCACTAGGAAAGCTTGGGGTTTTCTTTCCCCTTCCAAAAAATCTGCCCAGAGGCTCTTTCGGGGTCCCCTCTAAGATTTGCCAAAAATGGGACAAGGCATTGTTTGCCCCATGTTGCAGACATCCTTGGTTTTTGGGTGATAATTCACCCCTTTCCTCATTCCCTTGCACATGCCCTTAACCCCTTTGGGGGTCCTGGGGGTCTCTCTGAAACCCCGTTCTCGGGGTCCCAATTTAAAAAAAAATTTTTTTTTTTATGAAAAAAAGAAATTTTTTTCCCGATCATAAAAAAATTTTGGGGTTTGATCGAAAACAAAGGCTTTAAATCTTTGGAAAGGTATCCATCCATTTCCGCATGCGATTTAGCCCCCTTGTCCCCTATTTTCGGAAATTTCCCAATGTTTCAGTCACTAAATTAAAAGTTTTCCCGCTGAACTCCATTTCTTCTTCGATTGAGTAAAGCCCCCCTTTTACTAATTTCAACTCCCAAAAAATAATGTTAAAAATGGAAATTTTGGCCAATTTCAAAAAATTTCAAACGATGCCAATTTAAAAAATAGGGTCCAAAATTGGGGCAGACATTCCTGGCACAAAATAACATCTTTCTGTTCATTAGTCCGTCCCCAGGCCCTCTTCATTACTTTTGCCCTTTTTGTTTTTAATTCTCACAAAAAATGAAGATTTACTTTTTATGTATAAACTGCATCTTGGAAAAAGGGTTTTAAATAATATCTTTTATTTTAAAATTTAACTCCCAGTTGATGTTTTTGGGCGCTGGTTTTGATTTGTTTACTTTTGGAAATGGGCCAAAATCGAAATTTTGCTTTTTCCCTAAATTTTCCCGGGTATTTGTCATCGTGAAACCAGTAAAAATTATCTCTATTTTTTGTAATATATCATCTGTTCTAAAAAATGAAATAAACATAAATCCCATACGAAAATAGACTGCAAAGTGCTTTTTTAAACCAAAAACACGGTCATTTTTTTTTTGTCATTTCCCTGTGGTGGGAATTTTATCTGCGAATTTTGGGCCCTTTCCCCATCACATCTGGGCCTAAACCCTTTTTCCCTTTGATTTGGGGGGAAAAAAAAAATTTTAAAAATTTTAATCCGTCAAAAACCCCTAGGGTAGACGTACTATTAAAAAAACCCCAAGGGTTAATCACTGAAGAAGGCACATTCTCCCTCTCTTCCTCCTCTGATAATTCCCTCTTGAGATTTCTATCATTATTTCTCTGTACCAAGGGCTGGCATGAAGTTTATTCAGTATTTTGTTTGCAAAACCTGTTACAAGCACTTACAATGTAAAAATGTGTTTGTTACTATTGTTCAATCATATATCTTTGGCTTTATGGTGACATTTCTAGATGTAGGAAAATCAATAATAAACAAAAAACAATGGATGAAGCATGAGGTATTCTATCGCTTGAGGCTGAGCGGAGCTGAGTCTGGTATGTGTGGCGGCGTCCAGGGCGGGTGGACGCATTTGTTATGGACGATTTCCAGTGTGGCAAAACCCAGGGGCAGAATTTTGCCAAAAAATTATCAAGAAATCCAGTGTATGATTTCTGCTGAATGAAAAACGAGGATCCATGTGTGTGTCTATGGGTCTTATTTGTAATATGAAAGTACTTCAGTCAGATTAATGTTGGATTATAGTTCTGTCTCTTAAGGGTACACAGTAATACGAATGATGTTTTGTATATTAAAGTAGGTTGGAGTCTTTAGAGTGGGGAGGTTGACATGGCATTGGACTGATCATTTTGCTGCATTTTGTTGGGAGTTATTGGCATTGAGTTAATTGCTGTTGTGGATCTCAATTTCATGCTTTCAGGTGAAGTGAGGTAGAATCAGTGAATAGTATGGTAGTAAATAGTGCTGTTTGTGGTGACTAACATATCTTTGAGGATGCCAACTGTTTTAGATGCTTTTTTATTTATGTGTTGGATATGGTGTTGAATTTCAAGTTGCCTTAGGTGCAATTTATTCAGCTCATTATGTTTAACAGAAGGGGGGTATTGTTAAGCATAATGTTTGATTGGACACTCTCTCGCTCCTTCAGAAGATGTGTAAGAAGGTTTTATTATAACAGTGTAGAAGTTTATTGACGTATCAGTGTTGATATTTTTACGGCTCTTCATTAACAATAGTGTTGAGCGGGCAATATTGGGATGAGGCGGGCAAGGGTCATCAGCAGAAATAGTCCACAAGTTGTTGTGATACACTTGGAAGTGTTGATTTATTAAGGGGAAAATTTTTGCGTGTGCTGTCTAATGGTAAGGTAAAGACTTGATGTATGCTAGTGCATGGCACTCTTATACCATAATGATGAAGCTTGGGAAAGTGCTGTGGTCTACTGTCAGCTTTGTAAAAGGTGGTGATAAGAGTCCTTAAGGTATTAGTTTCTGAATTCTGGCTTTCAGCAGGTCATGCATTTTTATTGTGTATCATTTGTGCTTTTGTTTCTCCTGAAGCCAATGGCAGAGGTTGAGGAGACACTTTGTGATGTAATAATCTCACTATGTATGAACTTCTCAGAAGATTTGGAAAACAAGAAGGTAATTTGTGGCTTCTCTGTGTATCGTACATCTGTTGGGTCACCACATTGTGGCAATGGTGTAACCCTTGCTGTTTTGACGGTGCTGGGAAATGTGTTGGTTTCTAGTGATTTGTTAAAATTGTTCCCAAATAGTGGGAAGGACACAGTATCGTTGTACATTAGTGTGGACTGGAGCTATATTTCATGGTTTATTTTTAGTGAGTTAATAATCATGGCAGTGAGCCCTGTTGGTGCAAGGGGTGTTGGAAGTTTCCGTCTAGATAATCATTAGCTTGAGGCATTAATTTTAGTGGTACCCCGAGTTTTGGCCCATAATTCTTTCCAGAGGAAGCCTGTTCGATTGCTGTTACTGAAGCAATTGTTCCCTGCTTGACCTCAATATAAATTAGATTAGTCCGTTTCAGACCCAAAAATAAACCTGTATACATATAATTATTTGATTGGGGAGCTCTTCTAAACTCAGATACTTCTGTGCTGTAGCCCAGATTTTGCTGGCTAGACTTGGTCTATGGTTGAGAGAAGTCATTATCTTGTTGGCTATCAATAGGCTGGGTTAAGTTTGTTTGGTTTAGTTAGTACAGTAGTACTAGTTGTTCAGTTTGTGAGTGCCAGGATCTGAGGCATCTTCCAGATTCTTTTCATATCTTCTTTGTTTGATGAATCTATGTGTGAAGTATAGTATGCAGTGGACCCTCCTTATTGGCTGTAATCAGTTCAGAAGCTCGACCTAAAGCGTGAAGCTAAAAAAATAATAACCACTGAAATTGGTGTAAGCACAATTAATCCAGATTGCAAGATGATCCTTCAATATGACACTAATATCAACTCTACGGCTTATTTATCTATCACAATTCATCTAATATGACATAACAAACAATAATAATAGCATAGAAACATGTGCCTCTAGAAATGAATAAAAATGTGTCGTATGAATGTCTAAGTGGTGTTGTGTGTTGTTTGTTGTTGGGTATTATAAAGGGCCTGAAAGATAAACCTTACATAGTGGTGGTGAAGGCAGTAGGCGGCGGTGTTGTCAGTCGCCATATACCTCAAGCAACAATGGAGGAGTTAAGTTTCGTGCCAGTCATTTACCTCTGTAAACCATCTGGCCCAACATACACTGTTAATGCTACACTTTATCGCTGACAGGCGCTATAGCCTTTGACATTCTGCTGCTTTAGTATTGTACATATCGTAGAATCACACAAGAGCGCCTCCCTCTGGCCCTTACCATGTTGACCTTCAGTCACAATCAATAACGAGCATCAAAAATGGTGGATGGGCTCACTTTAGTATTCTTACTCAATGAGAGACGTGGAGCTGGTGTGATACAAGTGAGGAAGTGGCATCGCCGGCGGATTGTGCATCCCACTCCACGACGTCATGACGACTGATGGCGAGGCAACCGGCTATAAAAGCAGGTGGCTATGTGAGCGACCGTGTCGAGGTCCCTGTTGTTGTATTATTATTACAGTGGTACTTTAAGTTTGTACAGCTCTTAACAGAACAGTTATGTAAGTGTAATGTGTAGTCTTGCTAATGAGTGTATTTTGGGGTCTGAAAACTTGAACTAATCGGTACATTCTTCCTTATGTGAACAAAAATTGCGTTCAAATGTGGCATAACCTTCAGGCAGTTATGGCTGAAGCTCAGAGGTACCTGTACCTGCAGTGGACCCTTGAAAATGGAGTCACCTTGAATATGTTGAGTGAAAATCGTTAACTTTTGGCCAAAATATTGACGATTTTCGTGATTGGCTTAAAAATGGCGATCATATGATGCATCCAGCGGCCTCAGCCACATGGTGCCCAACACCATTCAGAGTCAGTGCCATTGTTTGCAGCGGTGATCCTCTCACGCGTTCATACGATACTTTCTTAACCCTTTCAGGAGTGGCAGGCCTCTCAAACTAGTTCTCAGGGTGCCAGAATTTTTTGGAAAAAAATTACTTACGAAATGATGAGGTCACTTTCAGATCATAATGACATCAAAAGTGAAAATTTGATGAAAAACTAACAAAATTATGCTCTCTTAAGTTGGCATTATCGTGATATTTGCTTGGCGGTGCCACGACCTATTTCAAACCCATCCAATGTTTCAGATCTACCAAAAATTTTAGCTATTCTCACTAAAATTCCATTTGTTCTATCAATTGAGAGTACAGGAAATACCAGTACCTGATTTGGTACTGTAAAGTGGTCAATTAGAATTTATTGTACAAATTTGCAAAAGAGGCCAATTTCAAAAATAGGGTCAGAATAAACTTGAGACTTGCACATTCCTGGCACTAAAGCAACATTTATTCCTGTTCATTAGTCATGTCTCAGGCTCCTCTTACATGCTTTGCTTTCAAATTACGAATTTTTATTCTCTCAAAAAAATAGAAGATTATATTAAATGTCTGTGCATCATTATGCTTGATATAAATAACTTCATCTTTTATTTTAAAATATTAAGAATCTTGAATTGATGTGTGAATATAAGTGATATGTTTACTCTGCCCGAACATCGGCAAATCATTTATTTTACTACTTTGAAAAACCAGTTTCAGGTGCTTGTCATCGGTAAACCAATCAAAATTATCTCCTATTTCTGTAATATATCTTCCATTCTATCAATGGAGACCAAGAAAGAAGATGAGAATACAACCATAAATATCATGCAGAAAAGCTCACACAAATCGCTGTTTAAACCAAAAAACACGGTCAGGAGTTTTTTCCTCATATGCACCTTGTGGTGCAGGATTTTATAAGCACACTGACCACACAGACTTGAAGCATTCTCTCACAAGCCAGCCAGGTACTTCCACCAAACCAGCCAGGGGCACCCACAAACCAGCCAGGGTACTTCCCCACAAACAAGCCAGGGTGCTTCCCCACAAGCCAGCCAGGGTACTTCCACACAAACAGCCAGAGTCTTCCACAAACCCGGCCAGGTACTTCCCCACAAGCTGACAGGTGCTTCCCCCAAACCAGCCGGGGTGCCCCACTGGAAGCCGGCCAGGTGCTTCCCAAACCAGCCAGGGTGCTTCCACACAAACCAGCGGTGCTTCCACAAAACCAAGCAGGGTGCACTTCCCCACAAACAAGCCAGGTGCTTCCCCACACAAGCAGCCAGGGTACTTTACAGCTCCAGCCAGGTACTTCCCCACAAGCAACTTAGGTACTTCAGCGTGAGTGGCATCAGCTAATCGAGCGACCCCTTACTGACACTTCAAAGTGTCACCACCTCCTCTCCCTTCCTCTCCCTTTCTCTGTATAGCCCCAGCCCACACCTCCGTCCTCTCCTGTCTCTCCACTTTGTATTTAGGCTTCTTTATGTCTGTCTGTCCCATCTATGCACTGACACGGCTTGACTCCCAAATGACTTGCGGCTTGACTGAATGACTCACTGACTTGACTGAATGACTCACTGGCTTTGACTGGGCCGGCTCACTGGCGGCTGAATGACTCACTGGCTTGACTGAATAGGCTCACACAGACTGACTGAATGACTCCACTGACTTGACTGAATGACTCACTGACTTGAGCTGAATGACTCCACCTGACTTGACTGGGCAACCACTGACGGCTGAATGACTCGCGATGACTGGGTGAGCTCTGACTTGACTGAATGACTCCGCGACTTGACTGAATGGCGCAGCTGACTTGACTGTTCGACTGCGGCTGACTGAATGACCGCTGGCTTGACTGAATGGCCGCGGCGAAAACGAATGGCCGCTGGCCAAGCTGGAATGGCCGCTGGCTTAGCTGGAATGGCCACGCTGGCCGGCTGCGAATATTACGCTGACTTGGCTGAATGGCGCTGACTTGGCTGAATGAGCCGCTGGCTTAGCTGGGCAAGCCGCTGACTTGACTGAATGACTGCGCTGACTTATTCAAGATGACCGTGACTCAAACTGGCTGCAAAAACGTATGTTGCTTCCCATAGTATTTCTGTAATGGTGTAGATTACTTTTTATGGTGTTTGTGACAGTGTCAGATAACTGATGACAGCCAGTGACATTGATAAAATTTAATTAGTTAAAAGCTAGGAGACTGTGTGTATAATAATTTACTATCAATAAGTTATCTACTATCTTATTATTCAGAGTAATAATGAGTATAACATAATAACATAGCAGCTATGGTAAAGGCGGCCAAATTAATAAAAATATGACATTTAACAGAATGGTGAAGGTTGGTGGGCGCTATCACAGCGTCAGCCCATTAAGCAGCCAGCCTGCTCTGACTGCAGACCCCACCAAGCCAGGTTACTTCCCACAGCCCTGGTTTTCCCATCCAGCCAGGAGTGCTTCCACCAGCCACAGTGCACTTCCACAAACCAGCCGGAATTTTCCCCACACAAACAGCCAGACCTTCCACCCAATCAGCAGGTACTTCCCTGGCAAAATGATTTTCCCCACGCCAGCCAGGGTACTTCCCCACACAAACCAAAGCAAGGGTACACTTCCCACATTCAAGCAAATGTCTTATTTTGAGTTAATGTTTTATTTTCAGTTAATATGAACATTTTCGTATATCTGTGATATTTTCTTCAAAGTATATAAGAAACCGTTGCATCACTATAGCATATAAACATTGATGCAATGTTTGTCAATCAGTGAGTCGAGGGTGAGTTTACATCCGTTTTCTCTGCATGTGAGGAAAACTGTAAATCTGGCGTCTGGTGGTAACCGTCCTTCCATACGCATTGTTTAATTCTCGGCATGAATTATTATTACTTATCTTTTGTTTATGATGGCATCTAAGGTAGTTGTTAGAAACGATTAAACTCAATTAGAACATAGTAACATGTAATGTGTAGTGTAACAACTATGGCTGTATAGTGAAGCCGGTGGGGAGCACTGTGTACCTCGTCTGCAGGCTACCACACAATTCACAAATAAATACTGGGCCTCTCTTCCCACCATTAGAACTACTAAACATAAATATATTTTAAGTAAGTAATGAAATGTTCTGTGGCAGTAAGAGCAAAGAAAGGAAGAAACCACAGGAAAAGGACTTAGTGCCTGAGGGGATCTCATGGAAAATTCCCTTCCCAACAATATGTAACTCTTCCATCCTCCCTCCTCCGTCTTCACATCTTTTCCAACTCTTCAATAAGGTAAGTGTCAGAGTTATTATTGTTTAATTCATCATGTGTCATTGTTTCTGTCATTAATGTATATTTAATGTGTAAATATATTTTTACATTAATACTTTTGATTGTCTAGACAGATTAATTGATTTACATTATTTCTTATGGGAAAATGGTTTGAAAATTGTGAATTTTGAATTTACAACTGAACTCTCTGGGCAGTTGGCTCACGATTTTCAAGGTCCTGTATTATATTTTATGTGTAATAATATTTGATGCTCTGTTAATCAGATTTTTGTTTTCAGATTTTCCATTGATGATTAATTTTTGATGCCCCAGATTTTAATACAGTAGAGTACATGTACAGGTTCCCAGCTATGAAAAGTATATTAGTTTTATTTTACAGTGCATACAACCTTTTTGCCTTAAGTGATGTGAGGTCTTTGTCTCCTAATTCTCCAGTGCCACGTTTTTTCCCTTGTCATTTCATTGGTTCCACTTCATCTTTCCGAGACCCATCTGCCTCCAGATCCTTCCCAAATATCTGAACACATTTGCTACCATACTCTACTCCAATCAGTATCCAGTCTTTGTCTCAATAATTTTGTTACTTTATCTATATACACAATGAGTGCATTTGGTGAAAACTATCAAGTTGAATTTGACTTGAAATGATAAAAAGATAGCCAGTGTGGGTGGTGAACAACAGAGCAAAGCTGAGCGAACAGGCAGAAACTAAGTGGTGGAAGTGCAGCTGGGTCATCAAGTTGGTTTTGCGTTTGTCTCAGTTTTTAGATGAGTCATCTCAATTTTTGATGATGCAGAAACCTGTCCACAGTGCCCATATACAAAGGCCGTGAACCATACCAGCACTTCCGCTGTGTCACTCAGTCTGGCATTGTTTAATAGCAGGTAGACATCACCGGAGTTCATACAAAACATTTATTAACAATTCATTGTTTATTATGATTATTGTGTGAGCTACTAAATAAGCTACCATGTAGCTCCTGGTGATCCTTTGGTAAGAAGAAGTGAAGGCTACGATGTGGAGTTAAAGTGTGGCAGGCACAAGAGTGTGGGCATGGGAGTATGTGAGCATGGAGTGCAGAGCATGGGAATTGCCAGCAGGCATGCAGGGGTGCTTGGGCATGCGGGGGCTGTGGCAGGCATGCAGGGGGCCATGGCCAGCATGCAGGAGTGTGGCAGGCATGCAGGAGTGTGGCAGGCATGGGGGTGTAAGCAGGCATGCAGAGTGTGGCAGGCATGCAGGAGTGTAGCAGGCATGCAGGAGTGAGACAGGCATGCAGGGTGTAGCAGGCATGGGAGTGTGACATGCAGGAGTGTGGGCATGCAGGAAGTGTAGGCATAAGGTGTGTGCAGAGCATGGGTGTAGCAGGCATGGGAGTGTGTAGCAGGCATGAGTGTAGCAGGCATGCAGGGGAGTGTGGCAGGCATGCAGTGTAGCAGGCATGCACAGAGTCTTGGCGGGCATGCAGGGAGCTGGCAGGCAGCAAGAGTGTAGCAGGCAGAGTGTAGCAGGTATGCAGGGAGTGCGGCAGGGCAGGAAGTGTAGCAGGCAGGGAGGGAAGTGACCCAGGATGGGACTTGAGTACCCAGCTCCTTATGGAGAGGATTCCCTTCCAAGCAACAACGCCTGTTCCCTCTCCCTCCTCCCTCTCATTCATCCAACAGCATCAGTCTTCTAATAAAGGTAGGAGTACACGTGAGTTTCATTCATTGTGCATGTAAATCTATCTTTAAGGCTTCAAAATTGTTTTTTTTTTCTAAACTTCTGGGTTTCTGGGCAGATTAGTGAATTTCCATTATTTCTTATGGGAAAATGGTTTTGGTTTGGTAAGTTTGGTTTTAGTTGATCCCTACAGGCAGTTAACAGAAAACGAAAGATATGACTGTAGTGATTTGTCCTCAGTGCTGTTATTATTATTGTATATATTTTGTGTTGATAATATTTGATGCTCTGTTAATCAATTTTGTTTTCGAATTCTCCAGAGTGATGATCCTTTTGATGCTGAATTTTTTATTAGAGTACATCAATACGGGTTCCCAGCTGAAACGTTCTCTCCACCACTATTGATGATGTACTGGAGAATGAGGGTTGAAGGCTAGCTACTGATGACCATTAGGACAGTTGTTAGGTCACTTACTAATGTTGATCAGGTAAAGGTTTAATACAGTACATAGTCCCAGTATCCGCGTGAGATATGTTCCAGAACCTACCATAGATCTTGAAACAATGGATGAAATGATGAACCTATATGGTCATTTTCATTTACATTACCATACCTATGATGAAATTTTAATTGATCGTACACAGTAAGTGGAAATTAGCACTTTTTAACAGTGGGAAGCAATTGTGGCTCTACCAGGCTCTGAACATTATTAATCAAATTAAAGGCTTATTTTGGGCCACAGTAAACCTGGATAACTGAAACAGGAAACTTAATCCGAGATGCGGGGGGTTCTACTGGCCTAATACTCTGATGAAAAGCAAACGTGAAGAACGAGTAACATGATTTGACGTAAATACTTGCAAGAATTGGGTTATGATTAATATTGCCTTTATCAATTAACAGTTTCTCATTACTAAGCAGTGGAATGTGTACTGTGTTTCCAAGCAACCTTATTTACTTCTCATGTTAGTCAACACTTTGAAGCTGGCTGATGTTTACCTGGTGGAGAGAGAATCAGGTAATGGGCGGCGCCCTGGGAGTTAAATGGGACAGAGGGCTAACATGGGGCGCAGAATATTACACCTGGATATACCTGGAGGAGGTATTCTTGGGGTTAAGAGCCCGGCAGCTCGGTCCATGACCAGGCTTCGGTGGATCAGGGCCTGATCAACCGGGCTGGCCACTTCTGGCGCACTCAACTGATGGCGCAAACCACAGCCTGGCTTCGGTCAGGTACTGGCTTTAGGTGTCTAGCCAGCTCCCTTTTGAAGACATTGTGTGTCTCTTATTTATATGGCCCTGGCTTTTCATTGAGTGAGATTTTGTAAGTCTGTGATCTTTTGCTTTCTTGAGGAGTGATTTCCTTGTGCAGGCTGATTAGACCCTCTGAGATTTTCCATGTATATTATACATGTACAGTGTGTGATGTGTAGTCAGTGTGTGGGGTCTGTCAGCAGCCACACTGCATAGTAAATAGCTGTCAGACCCACTTTCAGAGATGAGCTCTTAGTCTTTTGTCTTTGGACTGGTAGGTGTAACACATAGTGCACTCCTCATTAGAGAGATGCTTGGAGGAGATGGGCCGAGGAGCAACTGAGGCAATTCTGGCGGGCTCTGGCCTGTGTGCAGACTCCTGAGCTGGGGGCATTCGGGCAGAGCTCTGACCTGTGTGCAGCTCAGGCGAATTTCTAACGGAAAACATGAGCTCTGGGAAACTGTAAGAGTCTGGAGGGAGACTGTTGGAGACACTGGGCAGAGTTCTGTTGGAGCAAGTCTTAGGACCTATTGACTGAAGTGGCGAGTTCCTGGTGAGCTGTCCTCTGAGCTATATTGTAAGTTATATTCTGTTTAGTCAGTTGATTGGCTATTCCCTGTCTCCTGTATATGTGCAATCCCCATTTATCTAAACTCAATAGTGTTCTCCTGTTCCCAAATATATTATTGTGCAAGGACTTAAATAAACTGTGTTTTGAGTGGAATGGTAATAATTCCACTGTCCCGTTATATTCTTAAAACCTCTTTATTCTTTATTTTATTATATTTTATTGGTGTGAGAGGTGAGTGGTGTTAATGAGAGGTGATGGTGGCCAGTCACCGGTGACCTCACATTACCTTCGCCTCTCACTCTCCCTTCACCTCCTCCCTCCCTTCCTCCCATATTCCCCAGTATCCAACAATTTCCTTACCCCCTTCATGACATGGTGGCAGCTGGGTGACCATGAGAGCCAGCTCTTCAGCTAGGTGTGGTTTGTGGATGATGCTTCCAAGGCTGGGCTGGGTGACTGGGTGACTTCCTCGTTTCTCTGTAAATATTCATTGACCAGTAGTACTCCCAAAGTCTCACACCAAAGCACTATAACCTCCACCATTTTATCCAACGCACACAACTCCACCAAAATATATGTGCAGCACACAAATTATAGACCCATGATCAAAGTTAGCTTAGAGATCACTTAGTTGTAATATCCACACAGATGTACTGTGAACTTTACACACAAAAAAAATGGTAGCATAACTTTTAAATACTCTTGAGTGATCCAAAGGCACATGGGACTGGTTCTACTATAAAAAATAATAAGAACCACCACAAGCAGGCACATGTCATATTGAAGTTTTCAGGAGATGTCAGAATAGAGTAAAAGGGTAGAGTGAAGTCAGGCCGGGCGGTGAGTGGAGGCGGAGGTAATGTGAGGTACTGGTGACCACACATCACCTCTCATTACACCACTACTCACCTCTCTCTACCTAAAATAAATATAATAAAAGCAAAGAACAAACTAAGAGTAATAAAGTCTTGAGGACAGTGAATATTACACTATTCTTTTCAGTACAGTTATTAAAGTCTTATTATAGTAATATTTGAGGGCAGAGAACACTATTGGAGTTTGATAAATAAGGATTGACACATATAACAGAGCAGAATACAATCAACTTTGACGACAAAAATATAACACAATATAGTTCGAGGCAGATCCTCATTTTCAGCACAGATCAGCCTGCCAAGTGCCCAGTGTCTCAACAGTCTCCTCCAGAGGCTCCCGGCAGCTCTCTCCAAACTCTGCACAGGCCAAAAACTAAGCCGAATCACCCCGGTGTTCCTGACCTGTCGTCCTCCAGCATCCCAATGAGGAGTACACCATGTGCTTTGACTGGCGCTGGTCAAAGACAAAGACACGGACGCAGTCGTGGTCTGACAGCTATTTACCAAGGCAGGTGTGGCTGCTTAGGTGGGCCTCACAGCTCTGACTACATCACAAGTGGTACCTCGGCATACGTCAGCTCCCAACTCGAACATTAATAATAGTGTATTTTTGAAAGTGCTTTAAGATGTATTTTGGGGGTCTGAAATGGATTAATCTGCACATTAGTCACTGTGGGAGCAGAAATTTGACAGTTACTCTCGAAGAGATCGGCATAAAGACAGCCTTCTGGAGTGGTCTAAAGGAGTCATTATACCGGCTCCACTGTATCTTTCTTGCCTGCATTCAAAGAGTACAGGTCAGGGAATTCAACTCATTCCCAATAATTTAGGCAACTTCATAATTAAAGTATACATGCAGTGAAAGTTCTCTGTATCTCAGGTCACGGACTGGCTTGCCTTGAAAGTCTGTTGGTGTGCATAAATTAAAGATAGAGAGCAAGTGATTTCAAGAGAACTATCAATTGGCTAACTCGTTTGAGCGTTCTCTTTTTATCCATCCTATCATTTTCCTGGCAGATGTATTAGATGCGTTGTTGTGATCTTTTAGAGTGGGGTTTCTCTGACATTAATTTTTGCTCTAATTATTGTGGTTGAATTTGTTTTTAACATTCTTTATCAAGCTTTATTTGCGAGTTTTCCATCTACAGGTAGTGAAATTTTGTCTTCATTGAACTTCATTTGTGTTCTGACCCCATTTCGAGGACTTGGTTAGTCTCTTGAGGTACGTGTCTGATGATTCGGCACTGTCTTTGAAACTACTGGTATCCGCGAGAAGGAGACATACGGTGCTGTGGCCACATCTCCTGTCTATGTCGGGTATGAAGGAAAAGGATGGAAGCGATACTGTACAGTACCTTGTGGCTGGAGGCTTTCACTGTAGCTGCCTCGACTTTATCTGTTTACTATTACTCTTATGTTCTATTTGTTAAGAGTTATGAATCATCTACCGGCGTTTCTTGTTATTCCTTTGTCATGCATTTTGTGTGCAGTTACACTATGGTCGCACTTGTGAAGGATTTCACAAAGTCTTTATATGCCATCACAAGTACAGAGGATTACTCAGTGCATCAAGACCATGTCATAGTGATCAGTGGTTGTGAGGCAGGTGACCTGATCTAAACCCATGCTTCCTGGAGTTTGTGCAGGTGATGGGCATCCCAGTGGTTGTTGATGCTGCTTCTTAAGTCTTTCAAATATTTTTATGATGTAGGACATAGTGCTATCTGTCTGTAATTCTTTGTAATTGCTTTACAAACAGAGATGTAGCCCCACTTCACCTTTGTAGATGGGGCTGTATCATATACCACAAATTTTTTTTTTCTGGAAAAAAGTTAGTCCTTGTTGTTTAGAAAAAGCTGGAAGCGGAGAAACTACACCTCGGATCCTGGGTGGAGGCACAGCCAGTAATCTTAACAACAGATTTTAAATTCAGTGGGCCCCACTTTCGCAGGTTAGGTTCCAGGCTGGTAATTTTGAACATGGGAAACGACGCCATTTTCCACTCTAAATGTATAAATCAAACAAAAAACCAACTAATATTAAGGTGCATAGACAGCATTAAAAAACACAATAAAGTGAATCAGTCATCCTTGGTTTCGATTGTCTCAGTTTCGCGATTTTGGTTTTCGATCCTTTTGGAAAATTTGCTGATTGTCTCAGTTTTTGCTGATGGTGGGGAAACCCGTACACCAGTGCCGCCCAAAGGCCCCCAGGCCCGCCTCCCACCCTCCGCACATTCACGCAGTCGGGTGGGTTTCCGAGTGAATCACCCAGGATTCTTCAACATTATAATTATTGTTTTGCCGATTATTGTTGTGACTACTAAATAAACACATGGGCCCAAGAAACTCCCGGGGACAGTTCTTTGGTAAAGAAAGTGAGGGAAAACTTAAATGAAGAAAATAATGAAAAATATGATAGTGGTTGGTAGGGGTGGGTATGGTTGGTGACGGGAACCACCAGGAGATACCGTCCCGGTGGCTGTAAACAAAAACCCGAACTGTTTCCCGTGGTGGGGTTTTGGTGTCTTTCTGTCTCATAAACTTTGTTTGTTTCCCCTACTTACTGAGTCCACACTCTGGGACACATATATACATACACATCAGGTTTTCTTCTTTCTTGATAGCTCTTGTTCTTTTTTTTTCTCTATTGTCCATGGGGGAGTTAAAATCTTTCTCGTAAGCCATCGTGTCGTTTGGAAAACTAAAAGGAAATTTTGGGGTAAATAACCCCTTCTCCTGTACACATTACTAAAAAAGGAAGAAAAAAATAACTGGTTTGATAGTAGTGTGTGAGAAGATAAGAAAAGAGATGATTGCTGATGTTATGAATAATAGCTAGGTCCCGATCCAAAGGAGGTGACCAAACTGACGAACAGCCGGGCCAATCTCAAATTTTCAAATCCAAATCTTTGAAAAATTAATTCATAACAGATCTATTCCTAAACCTCACACAATGTCTAAACCCCTTCAATTTATTCAGGACCAACAGAGCACAACGTGCTATAACACATGTTAGAGTTAATATACACTTTTGAAGAAGTTCGCTGGGAATTCTTCATGACCTAGAAAGCATTTGATACAGTGGCCATATTTTTGCTCACAAATGGCACTATGGTATTAGGACCCTCAACTACCTAAAGTGGGACCTTGGGAACAGAGTGCGTGAACACAAATGGAAACTCTTCCACAAAAAATTCAGTCGGTGTCCCTCAAGGTAATTTTCCTGGGCACTCTATTCCTCATTCATAAATGACCTAGAATGCATCACACTTCTCAAACCATTTGTTTAAAAATGACACAACATATTCTTCTCTCACAAAAACCAGTCGTACCCAACCCCAGTTGCGATAAAAAAATATCAACATGGAGATGACAAATAAACACTCTCAATACGGACAAGACCTACACATTCAGTTTGGAAACAAAGCTACAAATGTTCCACTTAACATAAGCCTAAATAGTTCCCTATCACAAGGCTCACAGAGGAAAATTCTGGAATCCATTGACAGTAGTCTTAAATTCCAACACACATACAACAAATTTCCAAGAAAATCTCAAGGACAGTAGGTATATTATCTAAGATGCGCTATTATGTGCCTCAACCAGCTCTCATTGCACTATATCATTCTTTTATCTACCCTTATCTCACCTATGGAATCTGTGCATGGGCTCAAAAAGCATTAAATCACCTAGACCACTCATAACCCAGAAAAAGGCTGCAGTCAGGATGATAACAAATTCCCCACTCTAGACAGCATACTCCACGATATTCAGAACCTTAAACTACTCACCATAAAAAATATTCATACCTATTCATGTGCCTTCTACATACATAAAACTCTACATGCTAATATCAACCTGGCTCAAATTCTCCTCAACAACTTTAATAGGTCCCACGACATGACACAAGACACAGATCATATTTGACATACCCGAGTCCATACAAAGCAATGAAAAAAATTCTATGCACATAAAGGGCCCAAAATCTGAATTCATTCCCAGTAAACATCAAGTTAACCTTGGGAAAATCAATTCAAGACTCTTCTCAAATCACCTACTCACCCTATACTAAATACTCATACTGTAACAAACTTCCAAACCCAATATTATTTTACTTAAGAAGATCTCAATTTGATATGTTCATCCTCTTTAACACTTGTTGCAATTTCATATCATCATATTGTCATTTAAATCTTATAGTATCATCATTTTCTTAATTTGAAATAAAATATATACAGTGGTACCGGTTTACGATGGTCCCAAACTCACCTTTTATTAAGTTTATTTTTAAATGCTTTTGTAAGTGAAATTTTTGGGGTCTAAAAGGACTAGTCTATTTTAACTTTTCTTAAGGAGAAAACGTTTGGTAATGGCATTGAACAGCATTCTGGAATAAAATATAAGTAAACCAGGGGTACCACTGTATCTAGATGAAACTCTAAAAACTATTTCTAGTATTGTTATTATACTAGTATAGCATCAACATACTGTAATTTGAAATAAATTCTACAACTAGATTAAACTCAACCAATTTCTCTTGTATTGTCTTTTAATAGTATGTATAACCATTTAATAATTTAAATAATACAGAACTAGAATAAACTCAATAAATTTCTTTAGCATTAAGTACTTAGTGAATAAGTCTCTAGAATAAACTGCCTAATGCCATGGCATGCCAGTGGCTCTCCTTGCATTACAGTTTTATAATTGTTTTATAATTGTAACTACCAATAACATTGTACACTTGTAACATGCATTGAAATAAAAATGATTATTATTATTATTATTATTATATATGTCCTGGCCCTAAGCGAAACAAAGCTGAAGGTAGGCGAGGTTTCAGTGGGGGGACATAAATGGGATTAAGTCAGGAGTATCTGAGAGAGTTAGAGCTAAGGAAGGGTAGCAATAATGTTGAAGGATCAGTTATGGAAGGAGAAGAGGGAATATAAATTGTAAATTCAAGGATTATGTGGATTAAAATAAGGGTCGGATGCGAAAAGTGGGTCATAATAGCTGTATGCACCTGGAGAAGAGAGGTGTGGGAGAGAGAGAATTTTGGGAGATGTTAAACGAATGTATAGGAACTTTTGAACCAAGTGAAGAGTAATTTGGTGGGGACCTAAATGCTAAAGTAGGAGAAACATGTAGAGAGGGTGTGGTAGGTAAGTTTGGGTGCCAGGTGTAAATGATAATGGGAGCCCTTTGATTGAACTTTGTATAGAAAGGGTTTAGTTATAGGTAATACATATTTTAAGAAAAAGAGGATAAATAAGTATACAAAATATGATGTAGGGCAAAATGACAGTAGTTTGTTGGACTATGTATTGGTAGATAAAGACTGTTGAGTAGACTTCAGGATGTACATGTTTATAGAGGGCCACAGATATATCAGATCACTTTTTAGTTATAGCTACAGTGGGTAAAAGGTAGATGGGATACAGGAAACTAGAAGCAGTAAGTAAGAGAGGAGAAGGTTTATAAACTAAAAGAGGAGGCAGTTAGGGTAAGATATAAACAACTATTGGAGGATAGATGGGTTAGTGAGAGTGTAGGCAATGGGTCGAAGATGTATGGGGTAGATTTAAAAATGTAATGTTAGAGTGTTCAGCAGAAGTTTGTGGTTACAGGCGAGTGGGTGCGGGAGGGAAGAAGAGCGGTGGTGGAATGATGATGTAAAGAGAGTAGTAAGGAGAAAAGTTAGCATATGAGAGGTTTTACAAAGTAGAAGTGATGCAAGGAAGGAAGAGTATATGGAGAGAAAAAGAGAGGTTAAGAGTGGTGAAGCAATGTAAAAGAGCAAATGAGAGAGTGGGTGAGATGTTATCAACAAATTTTGTTGAAAATAAGAAAAAGTTTTGGAGTGAGATTAATAAATTGAGGAAGCCTAGGGAACAAATGGATTTGACAGTTAAAAATAGGAGAGAGTTATTAAATGGAGAGTTAGAGGTATCGGGAAGACGGAGGAATATTTTGAGGAGTTGTTAAATGTTGATGAAGACAGGAAGCTGTGATTTTGTGTATAGGGCAGGAGAATAACATCTTGTAGGAGTGTGGAAGAGCCAGTTGTGAGTGTGGGGAAGTTCGTGAGGCAGTGGGTAGAATGAAAGGGGTAAGGCAGCTGGGATTGATGGGATAAAGATAAAATGTTAAAAGCAGGTGGGGATATAGTTTTGGAGTTGTTGGTGCTATTATTTAATAAATGTATGGAAGAGGGTAAGGTACCTAGGGATTGGCAGAGAGCATGTATTGTTCCTTTGTATATAGGCAAAGGGGACAAAAGAGAGTGCAAAAATTATAGGGAATAAGTCTGTTAGTGTACCTGGTAAAGTGTATGGTAGAGTTATTATTGAAAGAATTAAGGTAAGACAGAAAGCAGGATAGCAGATGAACAAGGGGGCTTTAGGAAAGATGGGGTGTGTAGACCAAGTGTTTACAGTGAAACATATGGTGAACAGTATTTGGATAAGGGTAAAGAGGTTTTGTGGCCTTTATGGGTTTGGAAAAGGCATATGATAGGGTGGATAGGGGGCAATGTGGCAGATGTTGCAGGTGTATGGAATAGGAGGTAGGTTACTGAAAGCAGTGAAGAGTTTTTATGAGGATAGTGAGGCTCAGGTTAGAGTGTGTAGGAGGGAGGGACTATTTCCCAGTAAAGTGGGCCTTAGACAAGGATGTGGGATGTCACCGTGGTTGTTCAATATATTTATAGATGGGGTTGTAAGAGAAGTGAATGCGAGGGTCTTGGCAAGAGGTGTGGGGTTAAAAGATAAAGAATCAAATACAAAGTGGGAGTTGTCACAGTTGGTTTTGCTGATGACACTGTGCTTTGGGAGATTCTGAAGAGAAGTTGCAGAGGTTGGTGGATGAATTTGGTAGGGTGTGTAAAGAAGAAAATTGAAAGTGAATATAAGAAGAGTAAGGTGATGAGGATAACAAAAAGATTAGGTGACGAAAGATTGGATATCAGATTGGAGGAGAGAGTATGGAGGAGGTGAATGTATTCAGATATTTGGGAGTGGACATGTCAGCAGATGGGTCTATGAAGGATGAGGTGAATCATAGAATTGATGAGGGAAAAGGGAGTGGAGCACTCGGAGTCTGTGGAGACAAAGAACCTTGTCCATGGAAGTAAAGAGGGAATGTAGAGAGTATAGATATACCAACACTCTTATATGGGTGTGAAGCATGGGTGATGAATGTTGCAATGAGGAGAGGCTGGAGGCAGTGGAGATGTCATGTCTGAGGTCAATGTGTGGTGTGAATATAATGCAGAGAATTCGGAGTTTGGAAATTAGGAGGAGGTGCGGGATTACCAAAACTATTATCCAGAGAGCTGAGGGGGGGTTGTTGAGGTGGTTCAGACATGTAGAGAGAATGGAGACGAGACAGAATGACTTCGAGGTGTATAAATCTGTAGTGGAGGGAAGGCGGGGTAGGGGTCGGCCTAGGAAAGGTTGGAGGAGGGTAAAGGAGGTTTTGTGTGCGAGGGCTTGGACTTCCAGCAAGCATGTGTGAGCGTATTTGATAGGAGTGAATGGAGACAAATTGTTTTTAATACTTGACGTGCTGTTGGAGTGTGAGCAAAGTAACATTTATGAAGGGATTCAGGGAAACCGGCAGGCGGACTTGAGTCCTGGAGATGGGAAGTACAGTGTCTGCACTCTGAAGGAGGGTGTTAATGTTGCAGTTTTATAACTGTAGTGTAAAGCACCCCTCTGGCAAGACAGTGATGGAGTGAATGATGATGAAAGTTTTTCTTTTTCAGGCCACCCTGCCTTGGTGGGAATCGGCCGATGTGTTAATAAAAAAAAATTAAATAAAAAAATATGATAGTGGTGTACGTATTGCCGAGCTTGCCAGGATATACAAGAAAAACCCATCAACCATCAGTTCCATTGTGGCGAAGAGAAAGAAATCACGGAAGCTAATGTTGCGAAAGGGGTGAATCGATAACGAAACAGAGATCACAAACAATTGAAAATATGGAGAAATTGTTATTGGTGTGGATAAACGAAAAACTGCTAGCGGGTGATAGTGTTGTGCAATCCATCATATGTGAAAAAGCAAGGCAGTTGCATGCCGATCTTGTCAAGAAAATGATTGAAACCAGTGTTGATGTTGATGAATTTAAGGCCAGCAAAGGCTGGTTGAAAACTTCAAGAAGCGAAGTGGCATACACAGTGTTGTAAGGCATGGTGAGGTGCCAGTTCAGATAAACATGGTGCTGAAAAATTTGTGCGTGACTTTAAAGAATATGTAGAGGCAGAAGAATTCCAACACCAACAAGTGTTTAATTGTGATGAAATAGGCCTCTTTTGGAAGAAAATGCCAAGGAGGACCTACATCACGCAGGAGGAAAAGGCAATGCCAGGACACAAGCCTATGAAAGATAGGCTAACTCTAATGTTGTGTGGTAACGCTAGTGGGGATTTCAAAGTGAAGCCTTTACTCGTGTATCACTCTGAAAATCCCAGAGTGTTCAAGAAATACAGTGTTGACAAGAGTAAATTGTGTGTGATGTGGAAGTCTAATGGTAAGGCATGGGTCACTAGGGAAATTTTCCTGGAATGGTTTAATCAAGTGTTTGGCCCCAGTGTGAAGAAATATCTATTGGACAATAAATTGCCACTTAAGTGCCTCCTGGTAATGGACAATGCTCCTGCTCATCCTCGAGACTTGGAAGACCAAATGTCTAAGAATTTCAAATTTGTAACAGTGAAGTTCTTGCCTCCTAACACCACTCCTCTCATCCAGCCCATGGACCAGCAGGTCATTGCAAACATCAAAAAACTGTACACCAAAGCAATGTTTCAAAGGTGCTTTGATATGACCAATGACTCTGCATTGACCCTAAGAGAGTTCTGGAAGGAATCACTTCAATGTCTTCCATTGCATGGGCCTTATAGATAAAGCTTGGCAGGGAGTGACTTCCAGGACGATGAACTCTGCTTGGAGAAAGTTGTGGCCAGATTGTGTCCCAGAGAGGGATTTTGAAGGGTTTGGGGCTGACCCTGAGGAGCCTATGGAAGTTGTGGAAAGTATTGTGGCATTGGGGAATTGCATGGGGTTGGATGTGAGTAGCCAGGATGTGGAAGAGTTGGTGGAGGACCACAATGAAGATCTAACCACTGAAGAGCTGCAAGAGCTTGAGCTGCAACACCATCAAACCACAACTCAGGAAATTGCTTCAGTGGAGGAAGAGAGATGTAAGGTGCCTTCTTCAGAGATTAAGGAGATTTGTAGAATGTGGAGTAGGGTTCATTCATTTGTGGAGGAACATCACCGTGAGAAAGATGTTGCAATCCGTGCTGGCTACTTTTACAATGACAATGCCATGTCCCATTTTAGGGACATTTTAAAGAGCCGCCAGACACAGAGCTCTCTGGACAGATATTTAGTGCCACAGGTGTGCAGTGACTCTCAAGCTGGTCCTAGTGGGATTAAAAGACAAAGAAGGGAAGTGACCCCAGATGAGGACTTGGTACCTAGAGTCCTTATGGAGGGATTCCCTTCCAAAAATAGGGTCTCTTCCCTCTCCCTCCCCCCTCTCTTCCATCCAGCAACATCAGTCTTCAATAAAGGTAAGTGCCACATAGAGTTCATTCATTTGTGCATGTAAATCTATCTTTAAGGCCCCCAAATTTTTTTCCAAACTTCTGGGTTTCTGGAACGGATTAATTGAATTTCCATTATTTCTTATGGGGAAAATAGTTTTGGTTTTCGCCGATTTTGGTTTTAGCTGATCCATCTGGAACGGATTAAACTCGAAAACCAAGGGATGACTGTACACACAGAGTACACTTATTACTTACCTTAAAGTATTAACATTGATGTGTGAGAGGTGAGTGGCAGGGTATTGTCTAAAACAAGTAAAACATTAAAAGGAATTTTCTTTTCCTTGCAGTAAGCCTCAACTGTGGCTTAAAATAGTCTGTGAACCAATTTATGAAAAGTAAGTTTAAGTTTATTCAGGTATACACAAATACAGTTACATAGAATTATCATGCATAGCAGCATATGTGTAGAAAATCTAGGATAACACAAAAAAGTCAGACAGAGTGACTTATTTCCATTGGGGTCCATTTAATTCCTTAATATTATACACTGTAGGAGTTATTTGTTATTATACTATAAAGGATATATACTAGGAATAAGCTTTCAAATTGGATTTATAATAAACAGGGAGGCTACCTTTTGCATAGTTCTTTAGGGCCCTAGGATTCTCTGAGTGATAAATTATCATAGGTTTTAACTTGCAATCCCCAGCAGCATTAGCTCCTAGCAAGTTTTAGCTGACACTCTTGGGTTATCCTGAGTTCTCTACACATATGCTGCTATATGTAACTGTATTTGATGGCTATCTCAGCGATCATCATATACCTTGTTAGTAAGTTTATTCAGGTATACACAAATACAGTTACATAGATTATCATACATAGCAGAATATGCGTAGACAACCTAGGATAACCCAAAAAAGTCAGTTCACCGAGTTTAATCATTTCTAACTTGGCACTTAAAGTAAGAGGCTTACGACTCCTCTTTTTATCACAACTAAGCTTAGACGCCATAGTCAATGAGAGCCAACTAGTTAACAAAAGAGTAAACGAGAGAGTTAATGAGAGAGAGAACGAGATACGGAGTTCAGACAAGGTAAAAAAACAAACTGAACAGGTAGTGGGCGATCACTCGGTCAGGCGAAATGAATGTGATTAATACGTGTCCACTTTTAGTTCATTCACATATGTTTGTAAGAGTTTGTGAAACTTTTACCTCAAAATATTTTTTTTTATTATAATAATAATTACCTCACAATACAAATACTCTTACATTGTGTACAAGTTGTACAAAATAAACAAACAGCAACACTCCCATTCTCATGCAACACACTATTTTTAGAGTTAATGATAGTATTATTATTACTATATTATCATAATAAAAAAGAAGCGCTAAACCCACAAAGGTCGTGAATAGCCATATATAGAGTGAAGGCATATGAAAGGAATATTTTTCTACAGTTATCCCTCAGTGATTGACTAGAGAAAACATAATTCTTCCGACACTCCTACTAAGTCGCTTGGTAAACAAATCTCATATCGTCAATTTTTATTCTGTGGGTGTATGTATCATGTTTATATGCTATGTAACATGTTTTTTAAATAATTTTGAAGAAAATATCATAGATGAATTAATGAAAATGTCTATATTAACATAAAATAAGACATTTAATGTGCCCAAGAGTGATTATTATTAGTAGCATTACGTAATGTTTTCCCTCTGCTCGGCAACCACACCTACATAGCATATAAACAGCATGTTTATATGCTATGTAACATGTTTCTTATATAAATTTAAAGAAAATATCATAGATGGATTAATGAAAATGTCTATATTGACGTAAAATTGGACATTTAATGTGCCCAGAGTGATTATTACATAATAGAGAGATGTGCTCATGGAAAATGTAAACAAACCGGGTGGTGTGCGCCGTATTTGAAAGACGCTCGCCGTATACAAAAGTTTTGGTCATAATTTGAACTCGCCGTATGAAAGGAATGCCGAAAGGCGAAACGCCGAAAAGCGGGGCCCTACTGTATCAAATAAAGCCCCCCACATACATTAGTATGACATCATTTGTATTTGCAGATGCCATACCATGTTCACTTGATCAGGAATCAGACGTGACTTCATCCTGTGTAATAGCTGTTGGTTCATGAGCTGCTCTCTGAAACAGAGAAACAAGCAGACAGAAAGAGAGAGACACAGGCAGACAGACAGACACACACAGAGTCAGACAGAAAGACAGAGACACACAGGCAGACAGAAAGACAGATAAGCACAGGCAGACAGAAAGACAGATAAGCACAGGCAGACAGAAAGACAGATAAGCACAGGCAGACAGAAAGACAGATAAGCACAGGCAGACAGAAAGACAGATAAGCACAGAACTAGACAGACAGACATGTTTATGTGTAACAGTAAAAACAAACAAAGCCAGGGGTTTCCTGCAGCAATGCAATATCATCAAGTGTCAAACCACTGCTGCAATGTCAGCAGTTTAGTGACACCCAGTCTTTCACCATGCTTCAAGGAGTTTCATATATACTCCAGTGTGTGTAAAACATTGCTGGGACCTATAAATACTTTGCATATATTTCTAGACAATAGTAAATGACCAAGGCAGGTGAAAATGTTCATCTGTCAGTGTGTTTGTGACTATTTGAGTACAATTTCAGTACCTAATATTAGTGTCAGAACAAAGATTGGCTATGAAATCTCAAGAACTACTATAAATTGTAATTATCAGAACATAAAAATTATATAAAATATTATAAAAATCAGCAACACTTCTGCAAGCAGCTGGACTCAATGCTGCCATCAGGTGAGCATCCACCGCCAACTTTGCGGGCTTTTATCTCAGTAAGTACTGATCCTAAACATTTTTTTTATCTTATGTCCTCTTCATTTAAATTTTTTTTTTGTTTTTTTCAAAATATTTGGAGCACTGCACAAGTGAACGTAGATCTACGTTTGGGCAGTTTAGGGGGTTAAATCTATGCAACAAATTCACCTTAAGCTGGCAAATAGTGGAACCAACAAGACTGAAAAATACACTTGACCTTCTCTTCACTAATAATGATCTGGTACAAAATATAACAGTATCAAAGATAATACACTCAGATCACAACATAATAGAAATACAGACATGTATGTGTAGGGCTCCTGACCAACTTCAATAACAGAAGCATACAGTGGGATCAAATCAACCATGTCCTAAATGAAAGAAGCTGGGAAGATATCCTAAACAACAAGGATCTGAACCTTTGCCTAGAAAAAATTAACGCTGTGGCTCTTGAGGTATACTCAAGGCACATTCCCCTAAGAAAAAAGAAGAGAAGATGTAAACTAGGAAGAGAGAGATGCTCTCTCTACAGGTAAAGGTGAAGAATCACAGAGCTGCTGAAAGGGGCCAGTATGTATATCTGAAATACGGAAGGAGGCGCTGGCCAGAGAAATAGAAAATATCGAACTTAAGCTTAGGGAATCATACAGGAGCCAAGAAATACAGAAAGAACTTAAAGCCATAAATGAAATTTAAAAAAATATTTCTTTTCTTAAGCCAAATCTATGGCAAAAATCACATCCAGTATTGGGCCTCGGCTTAAATAAGATGGGACTTACACAGATGATAGCAAAGAATGAATGAGATACTGAAGTCCCAGTATGACTCAGCATTTAGTGAGCCATTAATCAGACTAAAGGTTGACAATCTAAATTAATTCTTATGACCAAGACTCAAAATTTGGTTAATTTAAGAATTTCTGATATAATCCTAACACACAGGACTTTGGAAAAGCAATAACTGACATGCCCATGCACTCTGCCCCAGGCCCAGACTCGTGGAACTCCATGTTCATCAAGAAGTGCAAAAACTGGAGAAGTAGCATGGACACCATCACTAAAGACAACAGATACAGCCCCTCCCCAAAAGGGTGGCAGTAAAGCAATTGCAAAGAATTACAAACCAATTGCACTAATGTCCCACTTCATAAAAATCTTTGAAAGGGTTATATGAAGCAAGATTGCCAACCACTTGGATACTCAACAGTTGCACAACCCAGGGCAGCATGGGTTTAGAGCAGGTCGCTCTTGCCTCTCACAGCTACTGGATGACTATGACATGGTCTTGGATGCACTAGAGAACAATCAAAATGCAGGTGTAGTATACACAGAGTTTTCGAAAGCCTTCAACAATTGCGATCATGGTGTAATAGCACACAAAATGCGTGATAAAGGAATATGGGAAAGTTGGTAGATGGATCTATAACTTCCTAACAAATAAAACACAAAAAGTAATAGTAAACAGAGTAAAGTCAGAGGAGGCTATAGTGAAAAGCACTGTTCCACAAGGTACAGTATTTGACCCCCCCCACCCTTTTCCTATTCTTCATATCTGACAGACAGAGATGTAAGCCACAACACCTCTGCCGGGGTCACCACCTGGAAAAGACCCAGGCCGGGACAACACCAGCAAACCCACATCACACCACCATGTCCTCCTTTGCTGACGATACCAGAATTTGCTTGACAGTGTCATCCATTGAGGACACTGCAAACCTCCAAGCGGACATGAAGTAAGTCTTTAAATGGGTGTCAGAAAACAATATGAAGTTCAAGGAAGAAAATTTCAATTACTACGCTATAGAAAACTAGAGGAAATAAAAACTGTATCGGAGTATAAAACAAATTCCAATCACACAATATAGCGAAAAACTAATGTGAGGGACCAGGGAGTGATAATGTCAAGAGGATCTCACTTTGAAAGATCACAACAATGTATCTACCACACTCTTCAATAAATCCATCGAAACCTCCACATTCCCATCAATTCTCAAAACAGCAAGGGTCACCCCGATCCATAAAGGAGGTGATCAAACAGACTTAAATAATTATAGACCAATATCTAATTTACCACTCCTCTCAAAAACCTTTGAAAAATTAATTCATAGGCAGATCTATTCCTATCTCATCTCACACAATGTACTCAACCCCAGTCAGTTCAGATTCAGGACCAACAAAAACACAAATGATGCCATTATACACATGCTAGAGTTAATATACACAGCACTTGAGAAGAAAGAAGTTCCACTGGGAATCTTCATTGATCTACGAAAAGCATTTGATACAGTCGATCATGATTTACTGCTTACAAAACTAGCACACTACGGTATAAGGGCACTCGCTCAACTACATAAAGTCTTACCTCAGTAACAGAAGCCAATATGTGTATACTAATGGAGCGAACTCTTCAACACAACAAATTACAGTCTGAGTCCCTCAAGGAAGTGTACTGGGTCCACTCTTATTTCTCATTTACATCAATGACCTACCTAATGCATCTCAACTACTCAAACCCATTTTATTTGCAGATGACACAACATATGTTTTCTCTCACCCTAATCCAGTCATACTGGCCAATACTGTTAATGCAGAATTACAGAAAATATCAACATGGATGACGACCAATAAATTAACTCTAAATACTGACAAGCCTACTTTATACAGTTTGGAAACAGAGGTAAAAGTGTTCCACTAAACATAACACTAAACGGTTCACCCATCACAAGACTCACAGAGGGAAAATTCCTAGGTATACACATTGACAGCAGCCTTAAATTCCAAACACATATACAACAAATTTCCAAGAAAATCTCAAAGACAGTAGGCATATTATCTAAGATATGCTACTATGTACCTCAACCAGCTCTCCTTGCACTATACCACTCACTCATCTACCCTTATCTCACTTATGGAATCGGTGCATGGGGATCTACAACATTAAATCACCTTAGACCACTCAACCCAGCAAAAGGTTGCAGTCAGAATGATAACAAATTCCCACTCTAGACAGCATACTCCACCAATATTCAAAAGCCTAAAACTACTCACCATAAAGAACATTCACACTTATAATTGTGCCTACTACATACATAGAACTCTACATTCTAATATAAACCCTCCACTCAAAATTCTCCTCACCAACCTTAATAGGACCCATGACCATAACACAAGAAACAGATCACATTTTGATGTACCCCGCGTCCATAGCAACCTATGTAAAAATTCAATGCACATAAAGGGCCCCAGATTCTGGAACTCGTTACCAGAAAATACAAAAATAACCTTGTCTGAGAATCATTTTAAGACTCTACTCAAAAACCACCTACTCACCCTTACCTAAATACTCATACTCAAAAAATACTCAGTTATTTCTCCTATAAGATAATTCCATTTTTATTATTATTATGTACGATAATATTACTTTAAAAAATGCTCAGTATTTTTTTCCTATAAGATAATTTCAATTTGTACTATTATAACATTGTAATATTACCACCTACTCACCATAAACTAAATATGCATTCTGTAAATTACTTTAAAAAAATACTCAAATGTCATTTTCCCAAAAATAATTTCAGTTTTTACTAAACACTTGCTGCAATGTAGTGTCACCATATTATAATTTGCCAAATGAAATATCATCATATTGTAATCTGCCCAATGAAATATCATCATATTGTAATCTGCCCAATGAAATATCATCATATTGTAATCTGCCCAATGTTTAAGCAAATCAAATTCCCATCAATCTATCAAATATTATGTACATAGTCCATAGGTTTTTAGATTAAGCTGCCCGTTATGCCCTCGCATGTCAGTGGCTCTCCTTGCACTTCTATGTAAATCTCTATGTAAAATTGCGATGAAATAAAAATTATTATTATTATTATTATTATTATAAAATGATAGGCTGGATAATAAGAACCTTCAAAACTAGGGATGCCAAGCTAATGATGATTCTCTTCAAATCGCTTGTTCTCTCTTGGCTGGAATATTGCTGTTCACTAATGGCCCCTTGTAGACCTGGAGAATATACAGAGAACTTTCACTGCATGTATAAGTACCAAAAGCACCTGAATTACTGGGAATGATTGAAGTCCCTTGACCTATACTCCTTGGAACGCAGGCAAGAAAGATACATAATATACAGCCTCTCCTCACTTAGCGACGTACTCGTTTACCAACGCCTTGGACTTACGATGGGCTTTCTGACCAGTATTCATACATAAGTAATGTATATTAGAACTGATTTCCTCTATTCTGTTTATTTCAATATACAGTACACTGCTGTATAAACATTTAAAAATATACGAGAAATGTTATAAATGGTACAAAGGTGACATGAAAACAATATCAAAAAGGTTGACACAAACTCTCTACCATTATAGCATGCTCCTCACTTAGCGACGAATTCATTTAACAACGTGTTCTTAGGAACAGACCTCCGTCGTTAGTGAAGAGAGGCTGTACACTTGGAAAATCCTAGAGGGACTAGTCCCAAATCTACACACGGAAATCACTCCCTACGAAAGCAAAAGACTTTGCAAGTGGTGTAACATCTCCCCAGTGAAAAGCAGGGGTGCCATGAGTACGCTAAGAGACAATACAATAAGTGTCGGGGGTCCAAGACTGTTAAACTGTCTCCCAGCATACATAAGGGGGATTACCAATAGACCCCTGGCTGTCTTCAAGAGGGAGCTGGACAGACACCTAAAATCAGTGCCTGACCAGCTGGGCTGTGGTTTATATGTCAGCCAGCAGTAACAACCTGATTGATCAGGCCTTGATCCACTGCAAGGCCTGGTCATGGACTGGGCAGCGGTGGCATTGACCCTCGGAATACCGTTCAGGTATACTCCAGGTAAATTGTATCAGGTAGCTGGTATACAACTTTATGAAAAGTGCATCCTGAGAGATTTTGCAGGTTGTGGGGCATAGTTCCTAGAGTGCAGATATATGCACACTGTGAACAGTATATTTGACACTGATACAATCTAGAATCAAATTTAGGGGTTTTCAGTTGGTGTTAGAGGTGGACTTCATTTGTAAAAAATTGGATAGTGTTTAGTTTCAAGGTATTCGAACAATTCTGGAAACACTCGAAGAGAGATATTCCAAATAACTGGAGGCTTAGACAGTATGTTCTCTCAGTAGGCATAGGGAGATCCTACAGGTGCAGCAATAAATAACAACTTTCTATCATCAATCTCACACCCTTTGACTGCATCATCTATTGACTGTGATGGCCTGAAATGTGTCATTGTACCACAAGGATGGATAGAAGACATGGAACAAATAGTAATAATAAGGGGCATGTTCAGGATGATACTTTCGATTCTCACTTCAAATGGGCCCAAAGGACATATGGAGATGACACAAGCAAAGCTCTGGGAGCTCCATTCCCAGAACTTTACCATCTTATTCCCTGCTCAAGAGTGGGGAATGAGATGGCTAGTGTGTATGTGACTGAGGAAGAATGTTGTGAGAGATACCGTTTGCCTTCGTCCTCTTAAAATATGTAATGCAGAACTGTATTCTACAGTCCTGCAGAGCATTAATGACATGCAACACACTTAATACTTTTAAGTATTAAGTGTGGAACACAATACAGTGGACCCCGGCTAACGAACACCCTGGAAATCGTACAATTATGTAAGTATAATATTGTAAGTGCTTGTGGAAGTGTATTTTTGGGGGTCTGAAATAGACTAACCTACATGACATTATTTCTTAAGGAAGTAAATTCGTTCGGTAATGGCACTTGAGCAGGCTTCTGCAATGAATTTTTTTCGTTAGCTGGGGGTCCACTGTACTTAACATAGAAGATGTTCTTGATGTTATAGGGGTCCGACAGGTAGTGTTTGAATGAAAACCAAGGCACAAGGAGACACCAGGTGATGAAAAAGCAGATGAAGAGGCAAACAGAGCTAGAGTGACAGGCTTAATATTAAGACTCCTCCTCCCACTTGAGGCAATTAGAGCAAAGATCCGTGGTTTGGTCCAGTAGTCGTGGCACATGATGGTGAACTATTGAAACCACCACCTCTCCAAGTTAACTGTGTCTACTTTTTTTGTTACATGGATAGCACTAGCTAACTGATGTCTGGGTTGATTTTTCAGTATATAAAATTGGAATCATAGGAAAAAAACAGGCAGAAGGGGACATATTGAGGTAAAAAGTGTGATATGGTCCTTATGGGTGGTAGGTTCTGTTTCCTGTGGTTCACCAAATTCTGTGCAGAATTGCATTTTTTATGCTTAATATGCTGTAATATTTCAGGATGGACGTGCATCATTACTCAATGCTCAGGAAGCCATAGCAGAGCTTTTTACTCGGTTTCAAGACATCAAGGTAAGGTGGTCAGTTTTTTATACCATTATAATAAATGTATTCAAATTCAAATTCAAATTCTTTATTTCATGTAATACAAGGTGGGGGGTACTTATAGTTATACATTAAAGTTGATATTACAAGATGGCCAATAATATGCCTAGGTATGCCTAGGCTTTTCAGGCAGTCTTATGATAGGTCTTACTCAATAGCTATACAATGGATATACAGATTGTAAGGTTAGGTTTACAAAATTTAGGTACTGGAATTTAAACATTGAGAATTTAACAATTAGTATAAAAAGTTAGCAATTAGTTTATATATTAATGATAAAGGTGATATATTGGCATAATATAGATTCTATATTGGAGTATCTTAGGCAAACTTATGACTAGCTTAAGTATTATGGAGCAATAGTTGTATTAGAATTTTGGTTAGAACTGTGCAAATTAAGGGGAATCACAGATATCAATAAGTGTATTTTGCTGTGGTTAGTAATGTGCAAATTAAGGAGAATCACAGATATCAATAAGTGTATTTTGCTGTGGATATGTGCAAGATAAAGTAGTATTATTTGTAATGTATCTGAATTAGATAAACTCAGAAGTCTTCAACATTTAAAGCCATTTCAGTGGCCATCATGTAGAACTGCGTCATTAAGTCCTGGGTCCCTCATGTACTAATATACCATGAGCTCGGCTCCCTCGGATAAGCTGTGAGTGGTAAATTATGGCCTAGATATGAGAGAATGGGTCTGTCTGGTGAGTGCATAGTATAATTTTTTTTTTTAGTTATTTCATCATTTATTATTTCTTTTGGTCTGAATCCAAACTGACAATTAAATCATACCTATTAAAAACCCTTGAAACAGACTGGGGGTGAAGAGGCTTTAACTGTCCTCAGGAAAATTGGCAAAAATCAAATATTTCCACTATTTTGAGCCCAATTGGTAACCTCACAGCACCTAATATTTATGTTCTGAACTCTGCATAATATTCACCCTACACATTGCTCTCATAAATGAAATATTCACTACCTTAAGTGACTTCCTGGAATATACCTGGAAGATGTTCTGAGGGTCAGTGCCCCTGCTACCTGGTCCATGACCAAGCCTTGCTGTGGATCAGGGCCATATCAACTAGGCTGTTATTGCCATAGCCTGGCTGGTCAGTTACTGACTTTAGGTGTCTGTCCAGCTCTCTCTTGAAGACATCCAGGGGATTTATTGGTAATCCCCCTTATGCATGCTGGGAGGCAGTTGAATAGTCTTGATGCTCTGACACTTATTGTCTCTTAGCATACTCATGGCACCCCTGCTTTTCATTGGGGGGGGGGGTGTTGCACCAATTGCAGAGTCTTTTGCTTTCATAGGGAGTGATTTACGTGTGCAGATTTGGGACTAGTCTCTCTAGGATTTTCCAAGTGTTTATTATCATGTATCTTTCTCACCTGCATTTGTGTACACATATTGGCTTCTGTTACTAAGGTATGAGTTTAGGTAGTTGAGGGAGTGCCCTCTTATACCATAATGTGTTAATTTAATGTGCAGCAAATCATGGTTGACTGTATCATAAGCTTTATGTAAATCAATGAAGATTCCCAGCGGGACTTCTTTCTTCTCAAGAGCGGTGTATATTAGTTCTAGCATGTGTATAATAGCATCATTTGTGTTTTTATTAGTCCTGAATCCAAACTGACAAGGGTTGAGTATGTTGTGTGAGACAAGATAGGAATAGATCTGCCTGCTTGAGTGGATCGAACAAAAAACAAAGAAAGGTGCACCACTTAATTTCATCCTAATTAGGGAAAAGGCCTTACAGTTGTTTAACCCTTTGACTGTCGGAGACCCCTTTCTGGAACTGTCATTCTATGTCGGGAAATATTAAAAAAAAAAAATATTTTTTCTTATCAAAATGTTAAGATTATTTTTCTGATTGTTTTTATCCTAAAATTTTTTTTTGTGATCACTACTTACCGAGATATGGAGGCGTAAAGTTGGCAGAAAATGAGCTGCGTATGGCAACAGTGGTGAATGCCGCTCACTCAGTAAACTTTTGTTTACTTCCATTCGTAGATTTCTTGTTTTTTTCACTTTTCTTTTTTTACGTAACTTATGTGGCCTGTGAGACCAAAGTAAGGTGCTATGTATATATATACACTTGTTGTATGCAACACAATAATCGCATAAATATTAGTATCTTTATATTGTTTACAAAACTTGTTTACACAAACAAACAATAAAAAAAAAATGTTCATTACTATTGTTCTATAATATATATACAAATGTACAGTCACTGGACACTTTCCTAGAACTCCTGTAGCTTGTGGAATTCTTTGAAACATGGGTATATGCACAGTGGAGTTTTACACTCCTCACACATAAAATGAGTGTCTCTGCATTTTTGTGGGCATTTTGTGGTATATTTACAGACAAAACACCTCTTCTTAGCACTTTTTTTGAAAGTAGTAGCAGGCAGTTGTATGGGGTAGTAATCACCAGGCCTCAGACGAGAGGGCATGTGTTGATAATTTCATGGGCGCTGGTCAATTGCAGGTGTTGTTCCTTGGTACTTGAATATTATTTGTCTGATGACTGACAAACAAAATTCACCATATTTGGGTTTGTTGTTGGTCTTCAATTTGTATATGTTATAAGCATTCAGCATGGAAATGTCAAGAAGATGGAAAAAGAGTTTTATGTACCACTTATAACTCTTGCGGACACAATCAGCAAACCCAATCTGCATGTCACATTTGTCCACTAAGCGCATATTGAGGTTGTAGTCCATTACAGCTGCAGGTTTTAGAATGGGTTCATTGGTCTCTCTATTCTGCCTTCCACTGTCTACCATTTCGTGTCCGTGAACTGATGTCAACAATGTGACATCACGTTTGTCTTGTCACCGAAATGCCATGATGTCATTGGCAGCAAACACCTACACTTCACCACTACGAGTGCCAGCGTCGAACCTAGGCATATGTTTGCGATTTCCACGCACTGTGCCACACACGTCTGTCATGTTCACTCGCAAGAAATCACTGAGTAAAGGGCTTGTGTACCAGTTATCAGTATATAATACAGTGGACCCCCGGATTATGTCATTTTTTCGTTCAAGAATGCTGTTCAAGTGCCATTACCGAACGAATTTATTCCCATAAGGAATAATCTAAATTAGATTAGTCCTTTTAGACCCCCAAAAATACACTTACAAAAGCACTTACAAAAATAAACTTAAATAAAAGGGCGAGTTTGGAGACTATCGTAAACTGGGGGTCCACTGTATATGCCCCTTACCAAGATATGGTTCCATCATTGTTCTAACCACATCACCAGAGATACCCAATAACTTTGTGGTGTCTCTCAATGTATTACTGCCAGTGTACACAATTAGATCCAGAACCAGACCACTTTTGCAATCACACAGTACAAATAACTTTATACCAAAGCATTTCCTCTTGCTTGGTATATACTGCTTGAATGACAGTCTGCCTTTGAACAAAATCAAAGACTCATCAATAACAAGCTTCTGCCGCTTCACTGGAGAATACTCTCCCTCACTGTCGCCACTAGAACTGCTTTCAATAACTTTGAAATCACTGTCATTATCACTTACACTGCTCACATCAGTCTCCTGTACACGGTGAAATAGTTTCCTCTTTCGTCCTGGTACAGGTGAACGTGAATGAGACGGCCCAGCACCAGAGGTGGAAGGCTGTGGGTCATCTGGGTTTTCATCACTAATTATGTTATCCTGGGCACTGCTTTCGGTCACACCCTTTTGAAAACCATGGAATTCACTTTCACTGGTACTTCCATCGCTGTTAGAACTATCACTTGGGAAGAGAAGACCTCCAATTCGCAGGGGAGTGAGGTACTTCTTACCGCGAGGCATGGTGAACAAGGACTACAAACATGGCGCTCCCACAATGCACCACTGAGTCCCCAATTTTTTTCATACTGTGCACACCCACCATGCAGACCCATTCTCTCACATGTAGGCCTATCAGCTTTCTCCCGCTTCATTTGAAGCCGCTAGAATTTACGCGTTTAAATACGTCCGAAACATTGGCTCGTAAGACGTATTTATACGACCGAAACAGTCAAAGGGTTAAGACTCTTCTCAAAAACCACCTACTCACCCTAAACTAAATACTCATACTGTAAATTGCTTTCAAAAATGCTCAATGTTATTTTCCTATAAAATAATTTAAATTTTTACTATTAAGTTACTATTATGTTACCACCTACTCACCCTAAACTAAATACAGTGGACCCCCGAGTTTCGTAAAAACTTCATTCTAGAAGCCTGCTCAAGTGCCATTACCGAACGAATTTACGTCCTTAAGAAATAATGTCACGTAGGTTAGTCTATTTCAGACCCTCAAAAATACACTTACAAAAGCACTTACAATATTATACTTACATAATTGCACGATTTCCGGGGTTTACGAAACTCGGGGGTCCACTGTACTCATACTGTAAATTGCTTTCAAAAATGCTCAATGTTATTTTCCTTAAGATAATTTCAATTTTTACTATTATATTACCATCCTACCAAACACTTGTTACAATGTAATATCATCATTTTTTTTTTTTTTATTATTAACACATCGGCCGATTCCCACCAAGGCAGGGTGGCCCGAAAAAGAAAAACTTTCATCTTCATTCACTCCATCACTGTCTTGCCAGAAGGGTGCTTTACACTACAGTTATAAAACTGCAACATTAACACCCCTCCTTCAGAGTGCCGGCACTGTACTTCCCATCTCCAGAACTCAAGTCCGGCCTGCCGGTTTCCCTGAATCCCTTCATAAATGTTACTTTGCTCACACTCCAACAGCACGTCAAGTATTAAAAACCATATGCCTCCATTCACTCCTATCAAATACGCTCAAACATGCTTGCTGGAAGTCCAAGCCCCTCGCACACAAAACTTCCTTTACCCCCTCCCTCCAACCTTTCCTAGGCCGACCCCTACCCCGCCTTCCCTCCACTACAGATTTATACACTCTCGAAGTCACTCTGTCTCGTTCCATTCTCTCTACATGTCCAAACCACCTCAACAACCCCTCCTCAGCTCTCTGGACAATCGTTTTGGTAATCCCGCACCTCCTCCTAATTTCCAAACTCCGAATTCTCTGCATTATATTCACACCACACATTGACCTCAGACATGACATCTCCACTGCCTCCAGCCTTCTCCTCGTTGCAACATTCATCACCCATGCTTCACACCCATATAAGAGCGTTGGTATAACTATACTCTCATACATTCCCTCTTTACTTCCATGGACAAGGTTCTTTGTCTCCACAGACTCCGAAGTGCTCCACTCACCCTTTTCCCTCATCAATTCTATGATTCACCTCATCCTTCATAGACCCATCCGCCGACATGTCCACTCCCAAATATCTGAATACATTCACCTCCTCCATACTCTCTCCCTCCAATCTGATATCCAATCTTTCGTCACCTATTCTTTTGTTATCCTCATCACCTTACTCTTTCCTATATTCACTTTCAATTTTCTTCTTTTATACACCCTACCAAATTCATCCACCAACCTCTGCAACTTCTCTTCAGAATCTCCCAAAGCACAGTGTCATCAGCAAAAGCAACTGTGACAACTCCCACTTTGTATTTGCTTCTTTATCTTTTAGCCCAACACCTCTTGCCAAGACCCTCGCATTCACTTCTCTTACAACCCCATCTATAAATATATTGAACAACCACGGTGACATCACACATCCTTGTCTAAGGCCCACTTTTACTGGGAAATAGTCCCTTCCCTCCTACACACTCTAACCTGAGCCTCACTATCCTCATAAAAACTCTTCACTGCTTTCAGTAACCTTCCTCCTATTCCATACACCTGCAACATCTGCCACATTGCCCCCTATCTACTCTATCATATGCCTTTTCCAAATCCATAAATGCCACAAAAACATCTTTACCCTTATCCAAATACTGTTCACCTATATGTTTCACTGTAAACACTTGGTCTACACACCCCTACCTTTCCTAAAGCCCCCTTGTTCATCTGCTATCCTGCTTTCTGTTTTACTCTTAATTCTTTCAATAATAACTCTACCATACACTTTACCAGGTACACTCAACAGACTTATTCCCCTATAATTTTTGCACTCTCTTTTGTCCCCTTTGCCTTTATACAAAGGAACAATACACGCTCTCTGCCAATCCCTAGGTACCTTACCCTCTTCCATACATTTATTAAATAATAGCACCAACCACTCCAAAATTATATCCCCACCTGCTTTTAACATTTCTATCTTTATCCCATCAATCCCAGCTGCCTTACCCCCTTTCATTCTACCCACTGCCTTACAAACTTCCCCTACACCCACAACTGGCTCTTCCACACTCCTACAAGATGTTATTCCTCCTTGCCCTACACACGAAATCACAGCTTCCCTGTCTTCATCAACATTTAACAAATCCTCAAAATATTCTCTCCATCTTCCCGATACCTCTAACTCTCCATTTAATAACTCTCCTCTCCTATTTTTAACTGTCAAATCCATTTGTTCTCTAGGCTTCCTCAACTTATTAATCTCATTCCAAAACTTTTTCTTATTTTCAACAAAATTTGCTGATAACATCTCACCCACTCTCTCATCTGCTCTCTTTTTACATTGCTTCACCACTCTTTTAACCTCTCTTTTTCTCTCCATATACTCTTCCCTCCTTGCATCACTTCTACTTTGTAAAAACCTCTCATATGCTAACTTTTTCTCCCTTACTACTATTTTTACATCATCATTCCACCAATCGCTCCTCTTCCCTCCCGCACCCACTCGCCTATAACCACAAACTTCTGCTGAACACTCTAACACTACATTTTTAAATCTACCCCATACATTTTCGACCCCATTGCCTACACTCTCACTAGCCCATCTATCCTCCAATAGTTGTTTATATCTTACCCTAACTGCCTCCTCTTTTAGTTTATAAACCTTCACCTCTCTTTTACTTACTGATTCTATTTTCCTTGTATCCCATCTACCTTTTACTCCCACTGTAGCTATAACTAAAAAGTGATCTGATATATCTGTGGCCCCTCTATAAACATGTACATCCTGAAGTCTACTCAACAGTCTTTTATCTACCAATACATAGTCCAACAAACTACTGTCATTACGCCCTACATCATATCTTGTATACTTATTTATCCTCTTTTTCTTAAAATATGTACTATTACCTATAACTAAACCCCTTTCTATACAAAGTTCAATCAAAGGGCTCCCATTATCATTTACACCTGGCACCCCAAACTTACCTACTACACCCTCTCTGCATGTTTCTCCCACTTTAGCATTTAGGTCCCCTACCACAATTACTCTCTCATTTGGTTCAAAAGTTTCTATACATTCGCTTAACATCTCCCAAAATCTCTCTCTCCTCTACACTCCTCTCTTCTCCAGGTGCATACACGCTTATTATGACCCACTTTTCGCATCCGACCCTTATTTTAATCCACATAATCCTTGAATTTACACATTCATATTCCCTCTTTTCCTTCCATAACTGATCCTTCAACATTATTGCTACCCCTTCCTTAGCTCTAACTCTCAGATACTCCTGACTTAATCCCATTTATTTCTCCCCACTGAAACTCGCCTACCCCCTTCAGCTTTGTTTCGCTTAGGGCCAGGACATCCAACTTCTTTTCATTCATAACATCGGCAATCATCTCTTTCTTATCATCCGCACTACATCCACGCACATTCAGACACCCCAGTTTTATAAAGTTTTTCTTCTTCTCGTTTTTAGTAGATTTGTACAGGAGAAGGGGTTACTAGCCCATTGCTCCCGGCATCTTAGTCGCCTCATACGACACGCATGGCTTACGGAGGAAAGATTCTTTTCCACTTCCCCATGGACAATAGAGAAAATAAAAAGAACAAGAGCTATTAAGAAAAAGAAGAAAAACCTAGATGTGTGTATGTATATATCATCATATTGTAATTTAAACAATGTATTATCATCATATTATAATTTGAACGATCTAATAAAACAAATTCACTCAATTTCTCTAATATTATGTTCATAGTCTATAAGCCATTAGATTAAGCTGCCCCTAATGCCATGGCATGTCAGTGGCTCTCCTTGCACTTCAATTTATGATTGTAATAACAAAACCTATGTAAACTAGCAATGAAATAAATATTTGTATTTGTATTTACCAGCGAGTGAAGGTCACCCCACGCTTTCATACGATACATTTCGTCATTATTCCATTGTTTTTAGTGCTTGCTGGATAACGGGTATATCTAGCTACTTCTACTTACACTAGGTCACACTACACTGGCATACACATGCATATATATACATACACACATCTAGGTTTTTCTTCTTTTTCTTAATAGCTCTTGTTCTTTTTATTTTCTCTATTGTCCATGGGGAAGTGGAAAAGAATCTTTCCTCCGTGAGCCATGCGTGTCGTATGAGGCGGCTAGGATGCCGGGAGCGATGGGCTGGTAACCCCTTCTCCTGTACAAATCTACTAAAAACGAGAAGAAGAAAAACTTTATAAAATTGGGTTGTCTGAATGTGCGTGGATGTAGTGCGGATGATAAGAAAGAGATGATTGCCGATGTTATGAATGAAAAGAAGTTGGATGTCCTGGCCCTAAGCAAAACAAAGCTGAAGGGGGTAGGCGAGTTTCAGTGGGGAGACATAAATGGGATTAAGTCAGGAGTATCTGAGAGAGTTAGAGCTAAGGAAGGGGTAGCAATAATGTTGAAGGATCAGTTATGGAAGGAAAAGAGGGAATATAAATGTGTAAATTCAAGGATTATGTGGATTAAAATAAGGGTCGGATGCGAAAAGGGGGTCATAATAAGCGTGTATGCACCTGGAGAAGAGAGGAGTGTAGAGGAGAGAGAGAGATTTTGGGAGATGTTAAGCGAATGTATAGGAACTTTTGAACCAAATGAGAGAGTAATTGTGGTAGGGGACCTAAATGCTAAAGTGGGAGAAACATGCAGAGAGGGTGTAGTAGGTAAGTTTGGGGTGCCAGGTGTAAATGATAATGGGAGCCCTTTGATTGAACTTTGTATAGAAAGGGGTTTAGTTATAGGTAATACATATTTTAAGAAAAAGAGGATAAATAAGTATACAAGATATGATGTAGGGCGTAATGACAGTAGTTTGTTGGACTATGTATTGGTAGATAAAAGACTGTTGAGTAGACTTCAGGATGTACATGTTTATAGAGGGGCTACAGATATATCAGATCACTTTTTAGTTATAGCTACAGTGGGAGTAAAAGGTAGATGGGATACAAGGAAAATAGAATCAGTAAGTAAAAGAGAGGTGAAGGTTTATAAACTAAAAGAGGAGGCAGTTAGGGTAAGATATAAACAAATATTGGAGGATAGATGGGCTAGTGAGAGTGTAGGAAATGGGGTCGAAAATGTATGGGGTAGATTTAAAAATGTAGTGTTAGAGTGTTCAGCAGAAGTTTGTGGTTACAGGCGAGTGGGTACGGGAGGGAAGAGTAGCGATTGGTGGAATGATGATGTAAAGAGAGTAGTAAGGGAGAAAAAGTTAGCATATGAGAGGTTTTTACAAAGTAGAAGTGATGCAAGGAGGGAAGAGTATATGGAGAGAAAAAGAGAGGTGAAAAGAGTGGTGAAGCAATGTAAAAAGAGAGCAGATGAGAGAACAAATGGATTTGACAGTTAAAAATAGGAGAGGAGAGTTATTAAATGGAGAGTTAGAGGTATCGGGAAGATGGAGAGAATATTTTGAGGATTTGTTAAATGTTGATGAAGACAGGGAAGCTGTGATTTCGTGTGTAGGGCAAGGAGGAATAACATCTTGTAGGAGTGTGGAAGAGCCAGTTGTGGGTGTAGGGGAAGTTCGTGAGGCAGTGGGTAGAATGAAAGGGGGTAAGGCAGCTGGGATTGATGGGATAAAGATAGAAATGTTAAAAGCAGGTGGGGATATAATTTTGGAGTGGTTGGTGCTATTATTTAATAAATGTATGGAAGAGGGTAAGGTACCTAGGGATTGGCAGAGAGCGTGTATTGTTCCTTTGTATAAAGGCAAAGGGGACAAAAGAGAGTGCAAAAATTATAGGGGAATAAGTCTGTTGAGTGTACCTGGTAAAGTGTATGGTAGAGTTATTATTGAAAGAATTAAGAGTAAAACAGAAAGCAGGATAGCAGATGAACAAGGGGCTTTAGGAAAGGTAGGGGTGTGTAGACCAAGTGTTTACAGTGAAACATATAGGTGAACAGTATTTGGATAAGGGTAAAGATGTTTTTGTGGCATTTATGGATTTGGAAAAGGCGTATGATAGGGTAGATAGGGGGCAATGTGGCAGATGTTGCAGGTGTATGGAATAGGAGGAAGGTTACTGAAAGCAGTGAAGAGTTTTTATGAGGATAGTGAGGCTCAGGTTAGAGTGTGTAGGAGGGAAGGGGACTATTTCCCAGTAAAAGTGGGCCTTAGACAAGGATGTGTGATGTCACCGTGGTTGTTCAATATATTTATAGATGGGGTTGTAAGAGAAGTGAATGCGAGGGTCTTGGCAAAAGGTGTTGGGCTAAAAGATAAAGAAGCAAATACAAAGTGGGAGTTGTCACAGTTGCTTTTGCTGATGACACTGTGCTTTTGGGAGATTCTGAAGAGAAGCTGCGGAGGTTGGTGGATGAATTTGGTGGGGTTTGTAAAAGAAGAAAATTGAAAGTGAATATAGGAAAGAGTAAGGTGATGAGGATAACAAAAAGAATAGGTGACGAAAGATTGGATATCAGATTGGAGGGAGAGAGTATGGAGGAGGTGAATGTATTCAGATATTTGGGAGTGGACATGTCGGCGGATGGGTCTATGAAGGATGAGGTGAATCATAGAATTGATGAGGGAAAAGGGTGAGTGGAGCACTTCGGAGTCTGTGGAGACAAAGAACCTTGTCCATGGAAGTAAAGAGGGAATGTATGAGATATAACACACAACCCGCACATATAAAAGAGAGGAGCTTACGACGACGTTTGGTCCGACTTGGACCATTTACAAAGTCACACTAACACACAGAGACAGAGGAAGGGTATTTATAGGCAGGCAGACAGGGAGGGTACAAGAGAGTGGGGAAATGTAGGAGTAGTGGTAGTAGTGGTAGTAGTAAAGGTAGTAGTAAAGGTAGTAGAGTAGACAGTCATATGGGAAGGAGCACTGCAATGAGGCTAGCGGCCCGCAAGGTGGTACGAGAGGGAAGAAAAGCGAAAAATGAAGGAAAATACAAGGCGAAAGAAAGAACAGAAAGAAAGGAAAACCCAAGGAGAACAAAGGAGAAGGGGGAAGATAAGAAAGGGAAGGAATCAGGTTAAGTCACGGGTGTTCTGAAGTTTAGAGCATTTAACAATGTAATGAGAGAGGAAAGCATCAACAGAGACAAAGCCAGGGCTAAGATTCATACAGGGAAAGTTGTGTATAAGGGAGGATTCAACCAGGCGGCGACTATGAAAGTTAGACGTAGGGTAGACAGTTTTAGCAGAAGACCAATCAATGGGATGACTGTGATCTCTGACATGACAGAAAAGAGCATTATTAGTGTCGGCAAGCCTAACACTATTTTTGTGCTCCTGAGTCTGTCAGAAAGAGATCGGCCAGTTTCTCCGAAGTACTGAAGAGGACAGGAGGAGCAAGAAATAGAGTAGACACCAGGAGAATCTGTGGAGGTAGGGGAGGTATGAACTAGATTAGTGCGAAGAGTGTTAGTTTGGCGAAAGGTAAGTTTGATGTCTAAGGAACGGAGAGAGTTGCTGAGATTAGAGAGACCAGAGATGTAGGGAAGGCAGAGGACTGGAGAGTTCTCAGGAGTAGAGGGTTTAGGAGAGAAGAAAGTCCGTTTAGCACGAGAGAAAGCAGAGTCTATGAAATGGGAAGGGTAGCCCAGGCAGGAAAAAGAATTATGAAGAGTGGAAATTTCTGCTTCTAACTTTCATAGTCGCCGCCTGGTTGAATCCTCCCTTATACACAACTTTCCCTGTATGAATCTTAGCCCTGGCTTTGTCTCTGTTGATGCTTTCCTCTCTCATTACATTGTTAAATGCTCTAAACTTCAGAACACCCGTGACTTAACCTGATTCCTTCCCTTTCTTATCTTCCCCCTTCTCCTTTGTTCTCCTTGGGTTTTCCTTTCTTTCTGTTCTTTCTTTCGCCTTGTATTTTCCTTCATTTTTTCGCTTTTCTTCCCTCTCGTACCACCCTTGCGGGCCGCTAGCCTCATTGCAGTGCTCCTTCCCATATGACTGTCTACTCTACTACCTTTACTACTACCTTTACTACTACCACTACTACCACTACTCCTACATTTCCCCACTCTCTTGTACCCTCCCCTGTCTGCCTGCCTATAAATACCCTTCCTCTGTCTCTGTGTGTTAGTGTGACTTTGTAAATGGTCCAAGTCGGACCGAAACGTCGTCGTAAGCTCCTCTCTTTTATATGTGCGGGTTGTGTGTGTATTGTTCCAGTCACGGTATTGTGCCTTTTTTGTTATTTATGAGAGTATAGTTATACCAACGCTCTTATATGGGTGTGAAGCATAGGTGATGAATGTTGCAACGAGGAGAAGGCTGGAGGCAGTGGAGATGTCATGTCTGAGGTCAATGTGTGGTGTGAATATAATGCAGAGAATTCGGAGTTTGGAAATTAGGAGGAGGTGCGGGATTACCAAAACGATTGTCCAGAGAGCTGAGGAGGGGTTGTTGAGGTGGTTTGGACATGTAGAGAGAATGGAACGAGACAGAGTGACTTCGAGAGTGTATAAATCTGTAGTGGAGGGAAGGCGGGGTAGGGGTCGGCCTAGGAAAGGTTGGAGGGAGGGGGTAAAGGAAGTTTTGTGTGCGAGGGCTTGGACTTCCAGCAAGCATGTTTGAGCGTATTTGATAGGAGTGAATGGAGGCATATGGTTTTTAATACTTGACGTGCTGTTGGAGTGTGAGCAAAGTAACATTTATGAAGGGATTCAGGGAAACCGGCAGGCCGGACTTGAGTTCTGGAGATGGGAAGTACAGTGCCGGCACTCTGAAGGAGGGGTGTTAATGTTGCAGTTTTATAACTGTAGTGTAAAGCACCCTTCTGGCAAGACAGTGATGGAGTGAATGATGATGAAAGTTTTTCTTTTTCGGGCCACCCTGCCTTGGTGGGAATCGGCCGATGTGTTAATAATAAAATAAACTGCTAAATAAGCCACCATGGGCCCAAAGAAAGCTCCTAGTGCCAGCCCTGTGGTAAAGAGTGTAGCAGGCATGCAGGGAGCGTAGCAGGCATGCAGGGAGCGAGCAGGCATGCAGGAGCGAGGGCATGCAGGGAGCGTAGCAGGCATGCAGGGAGCGTAGCAGGCATGCAGGGAGCGTAGCAGGCATGCAGGGAGCGTAGCAGGCATGCAGGGAGCGTAGCAGGCATGCAGGGAGCGTAGCAGGCATGCAGGGAGCGTAGCAGGCATGCAGGGAGCGTAGCAGGCATGCAGGGAGCGTAGCAGGCATGCAGGAGCGTAGCAGGCATGCAGGGAGCGTAGCAGGCATGCAGGGAGCGTAGCAGGCATGCAGGGAGCGTAGCAGGCATGCAGGGAGCGTAGCAGGCATGCAGGGAGCGTAGCAGGCATGCAGGGAGTGTAGCAGGAAGGCAATGACTTGTTACCCGATGTCTTTATGGAAGGGGATTCCCCTTCCAAACAATGAAAAAACTTCATCCTCTCCCCTCCTCCCGTCTTCCACACATCAACAACTCTTCAATAAAGGTAAGTGACATGTTATTATACTTTTATTCTTCATGTATCATTGTTTTCTGTGTAAGTTAATGTATATATAATAAAAAAAAAATTATTTTAATTCTTTTGGGTGTCTGAAACGGATTAATTGAATTTCCATTATTTCTTATGGGGAAAATAGATTCGGAGTTAGTAATATTCGGTGTTAGTAACGCCCTCTGGAACGGATTAATTACGAAAACTGGGGGTCCACTGTATATCAGGCAAACTTGTGACTAGTTTAAGATTTGTTAGGCAATAGCTTTATTCGAAATTTTATGTTTACAGTCATTTGGGTGAGTGTAAGTGTAAATTGGGGGAATCACAGATATCGAGAGTAGGTCTAGTTTGTTTTTTATGTGTGCATGATACAAGTAAGAGAATAGGTGGTTTTCATGTAGCTAGCTGACGGTGGGGTGTGTCAGGGAGATAAGATGTTTTTTAACAGTAGTTTTGAAAGTGATGGTTGTGTCTGCATTTCTAGAGTTTTCAGGCAGGGAGTTCCAGATTTTAGGCCCTTTAACCCTTTCAGGGTCGAGACCTCGATTCTTAACTCTCTCTCAGGGTCGAAACATTTTCGGAAAAAAAAAAATTATTTTTTCTTATGAAATGATAGAGAATCTTTTTCCGATCATAACGCCACCAAAATTATGAAATTTGATGGAAAACTAACGGAATTATGCTCTTGTGAAGTTAGCATCGGCGATTTCACCGACTTTGAGCCCTATTTTCGGCAAATTCCAATGTTTCAGTCTACTAAAATTATAGCTATGTAGCTAGAACTCCATTTCTTCTATCGATTGAGTACAAGAAACCGCCAATTTACCGATTTCAACTACCCAATAAGGTGGTCAGAAATTGGCAATTTGTCCAATTTCACACAAATTTCAAAAGATGCCAATTTCAAAATAAAGTCCAGAATAAACGAGACAGACATTCCTGGCACTCGAATAACATTTTATCTGTCCATTAGTCACGTCTCCAGGCCCCTCTTACATTACATTTGCTTTCCATTTTGAATTTTTATTCTCACAATAAATTGAAGGTTTACTGTTATGTATACAACTGCATCATTGTAAAAACGATATAAATGATATCAGCACACTTGTGCAAGAATATTAGAGTCGCCAGTTGATGTGTATTGTACGTGTGGCGTGATTTGTTTACTCTTGAACGTTGCCAAAAATCGAACATTTTCGTTACTTTGCGATCAATTTCTAGGTACTTGTCATTGAGAAACCAAATAAAAATTATCTCTATTTCTCTAATATATCTTCCATTCTATCAAATAAGACCAAGAAAACGAGAATATAATCATAAATACCATACGAAAATAGACTGCAAAGTCGCTGTTTTAAACCAAAAACACGGTCGGAGTTTTTTTTTCCTCATTATGCACTGTGTGGTGCAGGATTTTTTTTATACTGCGCACACTGACCGCACAGACCCATTCTATCACATCTAGGCCTACCAGCCTGTTTCTGCTTGATTTGAGGGCGCTAGAATTTAGGCGTACTAGTACGTCAAACGCCCTGGCGCGTAAGCCGTACTAGTACGTCAAAAACCCTCAAAGGGTTAATGTATATTGAATTTGTGTGTATAGGTTTTGTCGGACACGGGGAATGTCATAGAGATTTTTGTGCCTGGTGTTGTGCCTGTGGGTTCTGTCACAACTATCAAGAAAGTGTTTTAGTTCAGGGTTAATATTGGAATTTATGGTTTTGTAAATGTAGGTTGCACAGTAGTAAGTGTGGATGTTCTGTACAGTGAGTAAGTTCAGATCTTCGAAGAGTGGGGGGGGGGGTTGCCTAGTATTGGTTTGCGTGATAATTCTTACTGCGGCTTTTTGTTGGGTTATTATTGGCTTTAGGTGTGTTGCTGCTGTTGATCCCCAAGCACAAATAGCATAGGTGAGGTAGGGATAGATGAGTGAATAGTATAGTGTGAGAAGGGCTGATTGTGGCACGTAGTAGCGTATCTTGGAGAGGATTCCAACCGTTTTGGATACTTTTTTTGTTATGTGTTGGGTATGGGTGCTGAATTTCAGGTTGCTGTAGAGGTGTAGGCCCAGGAATTTGCCCTCATTATGTTTAGCAATAAGAGTGTTGTTGATCATAATGTTCAGTTGTGCAACAACTGCTCTGTTACCAAACATGATATATGTAGAAGGTTTTGTCAGTGTTAAGTGTAAGTTTATTGGCTGTCATTCAAGTCACTGTCGGTGCCATAATATTTCGGCTTGCAAGCCAGTGTTGGTGCCATAATATTACGCCAAAATTCTAGCGGCTTCCAATCTTGCAGAAGAAAGCTGCTAGGCCTACGTATGAGAGAATGGGTCTGAGTGGTCACTGTGGCAGTATAAAAAAAATCCTGCAGCACGCAGTGCATAATGAGAAAAAACTTTGGCCGTGTTTTTGGTTTAAAACACTGACCCTGCGGTGTATTTTTGTATGGTATTTATGGTTGTATTCTCGTTTTCTTGGTCTCATAAGAACATAAGAACATAAAAAAGGAGGAACACTGCAGCAGGCTTGTTGGCCCATACTAGGCAGGTCCTTCACATTCCATCCCACTAACAGAATATTTGTTCAACCTAATTTTCAGTGCTACCCAAGAAATAACCTTTGATAATTTTATTTACTCATGTGCAATTCCCACTCAAATCCAACCCCTCTCACTCATGAATTTATCCAACCTAAATTTAAAACTACCCAAGGTCCTTGCTTCATTTGATAGAATGGAAGATATGTTAGCATTGAATGGATGTATGATGGTAGGGATAATTCAGTAACGGTCCCAGATTTTCGCTTAGCAGATTATAATGGACTTAGAGAACACTTATCAACTGTGGACTGGGGTGACGAAGAGAGGTATCAATATGACAGTTTTCTTAACACTATACAGGCTGCCCAAAGAACATTTATCCCATATAAAGAAATTAGATCAAATAGAAATGACCCAAAATGGATGAATAATAGGCTCAAGTATATTTTAGGGCAGAAGAAAGGAATTTATAGGCGCATAAAAAGAGGTGAGGGTCATCTTATAAATCAGTATACTGACATTAAGAGGGTGGGTGAGATGTTATCAACAAATTTTGTTGAAAATAAGAAAAAGTTTTGGAGTGAGATTAATAAGTTGAGGAAGCCTAGGGAACAAATGGATTTGACAGTTAAAAATAGGAGAGGAGAGTTATTAAATGGAGAGTTAGAGGTATCGGGAAGATGGAGGGAATATTTTGAGGAGTTCTTAAATGTTGATGAAGATAGGGAAGCTGTGATTTCGTGTATAGGGCAAGGAGGAATAACATCTTGTAGGAGTATGGAAGAGCCAGTTGTGAGTGTGGGGGAAGTTCGTGAGGCAGTGGGTAGAATGAAAGGGGGTAAGGCAGCTGGGATTGATAAGATAATGATAGAAATGTTAAAAGCAGGTGGGGATATAGTTTTGGAGTGGTTAGTGCTATTATTTAATAAATGTATGGAAGAGGGTAAGGTACCTAGGGATTGGCAGAGAGCGTGTATTGTTCCTTTGTATAAAGGCAAAGGGGACAAAAGAGAGTGCAAAAATTATAGGGGAATAAGTCTGTTGAGTGTACCTGGTAAAGTGTATGGTAGAGTTATTATTGAAAGAATTAAGAGTAAGACAGAAAGCAGGATAGCAGATGAACAAGGGGGCTTTAGGAAAGGTAGGGGGTGTGTAGACCAAGTGTTTACAGTGAAACATATAGGTGAACAGTATTTGGATATGGGTAAAGAGGTTTTTGTGGCATTTATGGATTTGGAAAAGGCGTATGATAGGGTGGATAGGGGGGCAATGTGGCAGATGTTGCAGGTGTATGGAATAGGAGGTAGGTTACTGGAAGCAGTGAAGAGTTTTTATGAGGATAGTGAGGCTCAAGTTAGAGTGTGTAGGAGGGAAGGGGACTATTTCCCAGTAAAAGTGGGCCTTAGACAAGGATGTGTGATGTCACCGTGGTTGTTCAATATATTTATAGATGGGGTTGTAAGAGAAGTGAATGCGAAGGTCTTGGCAAGAGGTGTGGGGTTAAAAGATAAAGAATCAAATACAAAGTGGGAGTTGTCACAGTTGCTTTTTGCTGATGACACTGTGCTTTTGGGAGATTCTGAAGAGAAGTTGCAGAGGTTGGTGGATGAATTTGGTAGGGTGTGTAAAAGAAGAAAATTAAAAGTGAATATAGGAAAGAGTAAGGTGATGAGGATAACAAAAAGATTAGGTGATGAAAGATTGGATATCAGATTGGAGGGAGAGAGTATGGAGGAGGTGAATGTATTCAGATATTTGGGAGTGGACATGTCAGCAGATGGGTCTATGAAGGATGAGGTGAATCATAGAATTGATGAGGGAAAAAGGGTGAGTGGAGCACTTGGAGTCTGTGGAGACAAGAACTTTGTCCATGGAAGTAAAGAAGGGAATGTATGAGAGTATAGTTATACCAACACTCTTATATGGGTGTGAAGCATGGGTGATGAATGTTGCAACGAGGAGAAGGCTGGAGGCAGTGGAGATGTCATGTCTGAGGTCAATGTGTGGTATGAATATAATGCAGAGAATTCAGAGTTTGGAAATTAGGAGGAGGTGCGGGATTACCAAAACTATTATCCAGAGAGCTGAGGAGGGGTTGTTGAGGTGGTTTGGACATGTAGAGAGAATGGAACGAGACAGAATAACTTCGAGAGTGTATACATCTGTAGTGGAGGGAAGGCGGGGTAGGGGTCGGCCTAGGAAAGGTTGGAGGGAGGGGGTAAAGAAAGTTTTGTGTGCGAGGGGCTTGGACTTCCAGCAAGCATGTGTGAGCGTATTTGATAGGAGTGAATGGAGACAAATGGTTTTTAATACTTGACGTGCTGTTGGAGTGTGAGCAAAGTAACATTTATGAAGGGATTCAGGGAAACCGGCAGGCCGGACTTGAGTCCTGGAGATGGGAAGTACAGTGTCTGCACTCTGAAGGAGGGGTGTTAATGTTGCAGTTTTATAACTGTAGTGTAAAGCACCCCTCTGGCAAGACAGTGATGGAGTGAATGATGATGAAAGTTTTTCTTTTTCGGGCCACCCTGCCTTGGTGGGAATCGGCCAATGTGTTAATAAATAAATAATAAATTATTAGAAGCCATCTAGATAACCATAATTTGATTAATGATACTCAGCATGGATTCACGAGGGGCCGTTCCTGCCTATCTAATTTATTAACCTTCTTCAGTAAAGCTTTTGAGGCTGTTGATCACGATAAAGAATTCGATATTGTTTATTTAGATTTTAGTAAGGCTTTTGATAGAGTACCGCACCAGAGACTGTTAAAGAAAGTGGCAGCTCATGGCATTGGGGGAAAAGTGCTGTCATGGATCGAGTCATGGCTCGCCAATAGGAAGCAGAGAGTGTGCATAAATAGGGTTAAATCCGAATGGGGACTTGTAACAAGTGGTGTTCCACAGGGATCAGTCTTAGGCCCGTTGTTATTTATAATATATATCAATGACCTTGACGAGGGAATTACTAGTGATATGAGCAAATTCGCCGACGACACGAAGATAGGTAGGATAATTAATTCAAACATAGATGTCATAGAACTTCAGGAAGATTTAGACAAACTTAATTCGTGGTCAGAAAAGTGGCAGATGCAGTTCAATGTAGATAAATGCAAGGTTCTGAAGCTCGGGAGTGTCCATAACCCAAGCACTTATAAGTTAAATAACGTAGAACTTAGCCATACAGATTGCGAGAAGGACTTGGGGGTGATGGTAAGCAGCAACCTTAAACCAAGACAGCAATGCCTAAGTGTACGTAATAAGGCAAATAGATTACTGGGATTTATATCAAGAAGTGTTAGCAACAGAAGTCCAGAGGTTATATTACAGCTTTATACATCATTAGTAAGGCCTCACCTAGATTACTCAGCTCAGTTCTGGTCTCCATATTACAGAATGAACATAAATTCGTTAGAAAACATTCAGCGTAGAATGACTAAATTAATACATAGCATTAGAAATCTTCCTTACGAAGAAAGATTGAAGACCCTTAAATTACATTCACTTGTAAGACGTAGAATGAGGGGAGACATAATCGAGGTATACAAGTGGAAAATGGGTATTAACAAAGGGGATATAAATAAGGTCTTGAGGATATCTCTCCAAGAGAGAACCCGCAATAATGGATTCAAGTTAGATAAGTTTAGATTTAGAAAGGATATAGGAAAGTATTGGTTTGGAAATAGGGTAGTTGATGAGTGGAACAGTCTGCCTAGTAGGGTTATTGAAGCTAGGACCTTGGGTAGTTTCAAATTTAGGTTGGATAAATTCATGAGTGAGAGGGGTTGGATTTGAGTCGGACTCGCACATGAGTAAATAGAATTATCAAAGCTTATTTCTTGGGTAGCATTGAAAATTGGGTTGAGCAAATATTCTGTTAGTGGGACGGATTGTGAAGGACCTGCCTAGTATGGGCCAACAGGCCTGCTGCAGTGTTCCTCCTTTCTTATGTTCTTATGACATCTACGTTAGAATCAATTATCCTACCTATCTTCGTGTCATCGGCGAATTTGCTCATATCACTAGTAATTCCCTCATCAAGGTCATTGATATATATTATAAACAACAACGGGCCTAAGACTGATCCCTGTGGAACTCCACTTGTTACAGATCCCCACTCGGATTTAACCCCATTTATGCACACTCTCTGCTTCCTATTGGTGAGCCATGACTCGATCCATGACAGCACTTTTCCCCCAATTCCATGAGCTGCCACTTTCTTTAACAGTCTCTGGTGCGGTACTCTATCAAAAGCCTTACTAAAATCTAAATAAACAATATTGAATTCTTTATCATGATCAACAGCCTCAAAAGCTTTACTAAAGAAGGTTAATAAATTAGATAGGCAGGAACGGCCCCTCGTGAATCCATGCTGAGCATCATTAATCAAATTATGGTTATCTAGATGGCTTCTAATAATATCAGCTATAATTGACTCTAGTAATTTGCCTACAATTGAGGTCAGGCTTATTGGGCGGTAATTTGATGGTAGTGACTTGTCCCCTGCTTTAAAAATAGGAATTACATTAGCCATCTTCCAAATATTCTGTTAGTGGGATGGATTGTGAAGGACCTGCCTACTATGGGCCAACAGGCCTGCTGCAGTGTTCCTCTTTTCTTATGTTCTTATCAATATTACCTGCACTTGCAACTACGACTATTAGTATAAAAAAGGTGAAGTAGAGCTTGATCATACAGAATGTGAAAAAGACTTGGGAGTCATGGTAAGCAGAAATCTAAAGCCAAGACAACAGTGCCTAAGTGTGCGCAATAAGGCTAACAGATTACTAGGATTTATTTCAAGAAGTATAAGCAACAGAAGTCCAAAAGTTATTTTACAGCTCTATACTTCACTAGTGAGACCTCATTTGGATTATGCAGCTCAGTTTTGGTCTTACTACAGAATGGATATAGATTCGTTGGAGAACATACAGAGAAGAATGACTAAAATGATTTACAGTATAAGAAATCTCCCGTATGAAGATAGATTTAGAGCGTTGAATCTCCACTCTCTGGAGAGACGTAGAATGAGGGGAGATATCATCGAGGTGTACAAGTGGATGATGGGCATAAACAAAGGAGATATTAATAAAATACTGAGGATATCGAACCAAGTAAGAACCAGAAATAACAGATTTAAATTGGATAAATTTAGATTTAGAAAGGACATAGGCAAGTACTGGTTTTCGAACAGAGTTGTAGATGCGTGGAACAATCTTCCGAGTAGGGTGATAGAGGCTAGGACCTTGGGTGGCTTTAAAAAGAGATTGGACAAATATATGAGTGGGAGGGGCTGGGTTTGATTAGTGTCGAGTACGGGAGTAAATTCTTAGGTAGTGGTGGTTTTGATAAGGACCTGCCTTGTATGGGCCAGTAGGCCTTCTGCAGTGTTCCTCCATTCTTATGTTCTTAGTGGGATGGATTGTGAAGGACCTGCCTAGTATGGGCCAACAGGCCTGCTGCAGTGTTCCTCCTTTCTTATGTTCTTAAAACCTCTCTTCTCTTTACTCTTCTTGTTCATTTCTGTTTTTCCACTATACCTATTGCTGTCCTTGTCACCTAGTGCCACTGACTTCCAATATCCACCTTATTCTGCCTATTACTAGTTCCCCTAATATTTACTCACATACAAGTCCCACTCAAATCCAACCCCTCTCACTCATGTATTTATCCAACCCAAATTTTAAACTACCCAAGGTTTTAGCACGTGAATAAATAGAATTATCAAAGCTTATTGCTTGGGTAGCATTGAAAATTAGGGTGGGCAAATACTATTCTGCTAGTGGGATGGAGTGTGAAGGACCTGCCTAGTATGGGCCAACAGGCCTGCTGCAGTGGCAGGTCCTTCACAAATCCAACCCACTAACAGAATAAACGCTACCCAAGCAATAAGAACATAAGAAAGGAGGAACACTGCATCAGGCCTGTTGGCCCATACCAGGCAGGTCCTTCACAATCCATCCCACTAACAGAATATTTGCTCAACCTAATTTTCAATGCTTATTAAGAAATAAGCTTTGATAATTCTATTTACTCATGTGCAAGTCCACTCCAATCCAACCTCTCTCACTCATGAATTTATCCAACTTAAATTTGAAACTACCCAAGGTCCTAGCTTCAATAACCCTACTAGGCAGACTGTTCCACTCATCAACTACCCTATTTCCAAACCAATACTTTCCTATATCCTTTCTAAATCTAAACTTATCTAATTTGAATCCATTATTGCGGGTTCTCTCTTGGAGAGATCCTCAAGACCTTATTTATATCCCCTTTGTTAATACCCATTTTCCACTTGTATACCTCCATCATGTCTCCCCTTGTAGAAACTTGTTTGGATTGGCCTCTTGTAAGTTGCACTCTGGGCAAGCACTGTTGACACCGACACTCTGAGACACTTCTCTCAGACTTACAAGTGGCTATGGTACAAATTTCTAGCTGATTGCAGTAAGGGGAACCCCACACTGCCTACACAATACTAGAAGGGAGATTAGCTTTTGAGGCTGTTGATCACGATCAGCTTTTGAGGCTGTTGATCACGATAAAGAATTCGATATTGTTTATTTAGACTTTAGTAAGGCTTTTGATAGAGTACCGCACCAGAGACTGTTAAAGAAAGTGGCAGCTCATGGCATTGGGGGAAAAGTGCTGTCATGGATCGAGTCATGGCTCACCAATAGGAAGCAGAGAGTGTGCATAAATGGGGTTAAATCCGAATGGGGACTTGTAACAAGTGGTGTTCCACAGGGATCAGTCTTAGGCCCATTGTTATTTATAATATATATCAATGACCTTGATGAGGGAATTACTAGTGATATGAGCAAATTCGCCGACGACACGAAGATAGGTAGGATAATTGATTCAAACATAGATGTCATAGAACTTCAAGAAGATTTAGACAAACTTAATTCGTGGTCAGAAAAGTGGCAGATGCAGTTCAATGTAGATAAATGCAAGGTTCTGAAGCTCGGGAGTGTCCATAACCCAAGCACTTATAAGTTAAATAACGTAGAACTTAGCCATACAGATTGCGAGAAGGACTTGGGGGTGATGGTAAGCAGCAACCTTAAACCAAGACAGCAATGCCTAAGCGTACGTAATAAGGCAAATAGATTACTGGGATTTATATCAAGAAGTGTTAGCAACAGAAGTCCAGAGGTTATATTACAGCTTTATACATCATTAGTAAGGCCTCACCTAGATTACGCAGCTCAGTTCTGGTCTCCATATTACAGAATGGACATAAATTCGTTAGAAAACATTCAGCGTAGAATGACTAAATTAATACATAGCATTAGAAATCTTCCTTACGAAGAAAGATTGAAAACCCTAAAATTACATTCACTTGTAAGACGTAGAATGAGGGAGACATGATCGAGGTATACAAGTGGAAAATGGGTATTAACAAAGGGGATATAAATAAGGTCTTGAGGATATCTCTCCAAGAGAGAACCGCAATAATGGATTCAAGTTAGATAAGTTTAGATTTAGAAAGGATATAGGAAAGTATTGGTTTGGAAATAGGGTAGTTGATGAGTGGAACAGTCTGCCTAGTAGGGTTATTGAAGCTAGGACCTTGGGTAGTTTCAAATTTAGGTTGGATAAATTCATGAGTGAGAGGGGTTGGATTTGAGTGGGACTCGCGCATGAGTGGGTAGAATTGTCAAAGCTTATTTCTTGGGTAGCATTGAAGATTGGGTTGAGCAAATATTCTGTTAGTGGGACGGATTGTGAAGGACCTGCCTAGTATGGGCCAACAGGCCTGCTGCAGTGTTCCTCCTTTCTTATGTTCTTATGTTCTTAAAGAAAAGGGTGGTATGTGTCCTGGTCTTCCTTATATATAACCCCTCCTAACACCATGTGCAGTGGAGAAACTTTGTCTGCAAAAGATGGGGTAATTAGTGTCCTGCCTGCACCTCAGAGTTCCCTGGTTACTAGGATGTCCCTTGAGTAATATATGCAGTAAGTAACACTAGCTTCCAGACTGAACTTAAGAGACGACGCTGGTACATACCAACACAAAGGTTTCCGTCTGCTTAAGACCCACAGATAACTTCACTAACGTTTCCCCCAGAAAACTGGCCAGATACTGAGAGAAAGAAAGCCTAGTCTTACTGTAATGGGTCTGGATGGAGGCAGATTTCCACGGTACTTCGGGATCTCCTCCAGGGCCCCAGGACAGATGTTGGGTCACGTGGGGGGTGCTGCCTAATCTCAGCACGTCTTGTTCGTGTGGAGTCTGGTCTGGGAAGAAAGAACTGGTGCCCTTTCCCGCTTAGATTCAAGGGTAGCGCTGCCAGTTCTCGTTAGCTAACATAATCTAATGCCTGTCTATTCAGGTCTATAACTACCTATATTAGGATGCTAGAGCTACACTATTAATACCTAACGTTGCCTTAATAATCCTACTATTAGTCTCTAGCTGTACAAACTTGCCTAGGTGTTCCTAGGTGGATAAATCTATCAATTAAATATATACACAATAGTCACCGTCATCAGCTGGAGTGTGCGTATGTTTTGTTGGGTGTGTGGGTTTATAAACTCCGAGGGCCAATCCACGGTGTGTAAGGCTCCTGACGGCTCGCTTACCCTGTGGAACTTTTAGTGACTAAAAAAGTTTCCACACCCCTCATTCTTCGTCTTACAAGTGAATGTAATTTTAGGGTCTTCAATCTTTCTTCATACGGAAGATTTCTAATGCTATGTATTAATTTAGTCATTCTACGCTGAATGTTTTCTAACGAATTAATATCCATTCTGTAATATGGAGACCAGAACTGAGCTGCGTAATCTAGGTGAGGTCTTACTAACGATGTATAAAGCTGTAATATAACCTAATAAGCTTTGATAATTCTATTTTCTCACATGCAAGTCCCACTCAAATCCAACCCCTCTCACTCATGTAGTATTTATCCAAAATAAATTTGAAACTGCCCAAGGTTTTAGCTTCGATAGGACCTTGGGTAGCTTTAAAAAGAGATTGGATAAATATGGAGGGAGACCTGTATAGTATGCTCCTCGTTTAGCGACGAATTCGCTTACCGACGGTGTCTTGGGTCCCTATCTCCGTCGTTAAGTGAGGAGAGGCTGTATATATATATATATATATATGCAGTGGACCCTCGGTTTTCGTTCATCTCCAAACTCGAACAATTATGTAAGTGTATTTTCTTAATTGCTTCTGTAAGTGTAGTTTTGACTAATCCAATTTACATTTATCCTTATGGGAACAAATTCGTTCGGTAACTGCACTCAAACAGCATTCTGGAAAGAATTTTTGGTGAAAACCGAGGGTCCACTGTCTGTAACAAGCACCCCGGAAATCGTACAATTATGTAAGTACAGTGGTTCTCCGAGTATCGTAAAAACTTCACTCCAGAAGCCAGCTCAAGTGCCATTACCGAACGAATTTACTCCCTTAAGGAAAAATGTCACGTAGGTTAGTCTATTTCAGACCCCCAAAAATACACTTCCACAAGCACTTACAATATTATACTTACATAATTGTACGATTTCCGGGGTGTACGTAACTCGGGGGACCACTGTATAATATTGTAAGTGCTTTTGTAAGTGTATTTTTGGGGGTCTGAAATGGACTAACCTACTTGACATTATTTCTTAAGGGAGTAAATTCGTTCGGTAATGGCACTTGAGCAGGCTTCTGGAATGAATTTTGCTCGTTACTCGGGGGTCCACTGTATATACGTATATAGTGGACCCTCGGTTTTCGTTGAAAATTCTTTCCAGAATGCTGTTTGAGTGCCATTACCGAACGAATTTGTTCCCATAAGGACAAATGTAAATTAGATTAGTCATTTCAGATCCCCAAAAATACACTTACAAAAGCACTTATGAAAATACACTTACATACATAATTGTTTGAGTTTGGAGGTGAACGAAAACCGAGGGTCCACTGTATATACAGTGGACCCCCCGCCTAACGAGCAAAATTCATTCCAGAAGCCTGCTCAAGTGCCATTGCCGAACGAATTTACTTCCTTAAGAAATAATGTCACGTAGGTTAGTCTATTTCAGACCCCCAAAAATACACTTCCACAAGCACTTACAATATTATACTTACATAATTGTACGATTTCCGGGGTGCTCGTTAGGCGGGGGTCCACTGTATATATATATATATTATTCCAGCTGAAGCAGCCATTTGAAATGGCAGAATGAGACTTATATCATTCTGCCACAGGTGTGACATCTATATAATAGTCACAGGTGTGATATCTATATAATACAGTGGATCCCCGAGTTACGAGCACCTCGGAAATCATACAATTATGTAAGTGTAATGTTGTAAGTGCTTTTGTAAGTGTATTTTTGGGGGTCTGAAATGGACTAACTTACTTGACATTACTGTATTCCTTAAGGGAGAAAATTTGTTCGGTAATGGTACTTGAGCAGCCTTCTGGAATAAATTATGCTCGTAACTCAGGGGTCCACTGTACAGTGGACCCCCGAGTTTCGTAAGGTTCTTACTTCGTAAACATCGTGTTTCGTAAGCTTTTTACGATTTCGAGAATCGTAAAACCGCTCGTGTTTCGTAACGTATTAGACCTGTCCGCCTGCTCCACGCCTGCGCGGGATGCAGGACGCCGCCAGTGAAGCGTTGTTTACCATTGAGAGAACATTACCTAACGCGCTCTTTCAAACATTCACACTACATTTGGTTTTTTTTTTGGTGCTTTAGTGATTGTCACTGTGAAATAAGTCACCATGGGTCCAAAGAAGCTTCCTAGTGGCACCCCTGTGGTAGCATTCATGCAGGGAGTGTAGCATTCATGCAGGGAGTGTAGCATTCATGCAGGGAGTGTAGCATTCATGCAGGGAGTGTAGCATTCATGCAGGGAGTGTAGCATTCATGCAGGGAGTGTAGCATTCATGCAGGGAGTGTAGCATTCATGCAGGGAGTGTAGCAGGCATGCAGGGAGTGTAGCAGGCATGCAGGGAGTGTAGCAGGCATGCAGGGAGTGTAGCATTCATGCAGGGAGTGTAGCATTCATGCAGGGAGTTTAGCATTCATGCAGGGAGTGTAGCAGCCATGCAGGGAGTTTAGCAGGTATGCAGGGAGTGTAGCATTCATGCAGGGAGTGTAGCATTCATGCAGGGAGTGTAGCATTCATGCAGGGAGTGTAGCATTCATGCAGGGAGTGTAGCATTCATGCAGGGAGTGTAGCATTCATGCAGGGAGTGTAGCAGGCATGCAGGGAGTGTAGCAGGCATGCAGGGAGTGTAGCAGGCATGCAGGGAGTGTAGCAGGCATGCAGGGAGTGTAGCAGGCATGCAGGGAGTGTAGCAGGCATGCAGGGAGTGTAGCAGGCATGCAGGGAGTGTAGCAGGCATGCAGGGAGTGTAGCAGGCATGCAGGGAGTTTAGCATTGATGCAGGGAGTTTAGCAGGCATGCAGGGAGTGTAGCTTTCATGCAGGGAGTGTAGCAGACATGCAGGGAGTGTAGCAGGCATGCAGGGAGTGGGGATTTCCCTTCGTAGAGGCTGAAGAATTCCTCCCCCAACAAGTGTTTAATTGTGATGAAACAGGCCTGTTTTGGAAGAAAATGCCCAAGAGGACCTTCAATACTCATTACTCTATCTTCCAGATGCCTGCAACTCTTCAATAAAGGTAAGTAAATGTATATATATATATATTGTTTTTAATTATTTTATATGTGAATATTTTTTTGTGGAACGGATTAATTGTATTTACATTATTTCTTATGGGAAATAATGGTTCGAATTTCGTAAACTTCGTGTTAAGTACTAGCTCCTGGAACGGATTAATTACGATACTCGGGGGTCCACTGTAGTAGGTATATAAAAAAATGCGCGTATTCGAATGCAACGTTGTTTCAAAATTTCAAAGCAATCAATGAATAACTTTTGGAGATTTAAGATTTTGAACAAACGAATATTTACATTTTTATTTATATAGATTTATTTATTTTTTTATGTGAATAAAAATTCAAAATGGAAAGCAAGCGTAATATAAGAGGGGCCTGGACATGTGACTAATGAACAGAGAAAATGTTATTTTAGTGCTAGGAACGTTTGTATTGTTAATTCTGGACCCTATTTAGAAATTGGCCTTACTTGAATTGTGTATGAAATTGGCCAAATTACCAATTTCTGATCACTTTATTGGGTAGTTGAAATTAGTAAATGGGTGGTTTCTTGTACTCAGTCGATAGAACAAATGGAGTTCTAGTGAAATAGCTATGAGTTTGGTCGACTGGAACAATGGAATTGGCCGAAAATAGGGCTCAAATTAGGCAAAATTGCCGATGCGTAAATATCGCAGAGACCACTAACTTCGCGAGAGCACAATTCTGTAAGTTTTCCATCAAATTTTGTACTTTTGGTGTCCATTACCATCGGGAAAAAATTCTCTATAATTTCACAAGAATTTTTTTTTTTTTTTTTAAATCTTTGACACTGAGAGCAAGTTTGTGAGCAGGGGTGTTGACAGTGAAAGGGTTAAAATTTTACGATTGTAATATTGTAAATTGTACTAATTGTAATACTTTTATTTGTGTTTTTGCTACCTCTCTGCTATAAATATTATTAATTATAAAAATTTGGGCTACAGTGGACCCCCGGATTACGATGGCATCGGATTACGCTAAATTCGGTCAGCGATACATTTTTCTGTAAAATTATTGGCTCAGTATACGATGATCCGCTCGGAATACGCTATTCGTCTTGGATGCGTACATGTGTCCTGGAACGGCACAACGTACCATCCATAGTCAGTGTGCTATTGTTTACCAGCGAGTGAGCGCCACCCACGCATTCATACCATACATTTTGTCATTATTCCATTGTTTTTAGTGCTTGGAACTGCTAAATAAGCCACCATGGGTCCAAAAAATGCTCCTAGTGCCAGTCCTGTGGTAAAGAGGCTGAGAAATATGGTAGAACTGAAGAAGGAGATAATAGCAAAATATGAAAGTGGAGTGCATATCGCTGAGCTGGCCAGGTTGTATGGAAAAGCCTATTCAATCATCGCTACCATTGTGGCCAAGGGAAATAAAATCAAGGAAGCTGTTGTTGCAAAAGGTGCAAATATGATCACAAAACAGAGATCACAAGTGCTGGAAGATGTGGAAAATTTGTTGTTGGTGTGGATCAACGAGAAACAATTAGCAGGAGATAGTGTTGCACAGGCAATAATATGTGAAAAAGCAAGGCAGTTGCATGATGATCTCGTCAAGAAAATGCCTGCAACGAGTGCTGAAGTGAACGAATTTAAAGCCAGCAAAGGATGGTTTGACAGATTTAAGAAGCGTATTGGCATACACAGTGTAATAAGGCATGGTGAGGCAGCCAGTTCTGACAAAAGTGCGCTGAAAAATATGTTCATGAATTCAAAAGCTATGTAGAGGCTGAAGAATTGAAACCCCAACAAGTGTTTAATTGTGACGAAACAGGCCTGTTTTGGAAGAAAATGCCAAACAGGACTGGACCTTCATTACACAGGAGGAAAAGGCACTGCCAGGACACAAGCCTATGAAAGACAGGGTAACTCTCATGTTGTGTGCTAATGCTAGTGGGGATTTCAAAGTCAAGCCTTTAGTGGTGTATCACTGAAAATCACCGAGCGTTTAAGAGATGCAGTGTCGCCAAGGCTAATTTGTGTGTGATGTGGAAGTCGAACAATAAGGCATGGGTCACTAGGGAAATTTTCTTAGATTGGTTCCATGAAGTGTTTGGCCCCAGTGTGAAGAAATATCTCGAGGAAAATAATTTGGACCTCAAGTGCCTCCTGATAATGGACAATGCTCCTTGTCATCCTCCAGACTTGGAAGATCAAATTGTGAAGGACTTTAAGTTCATCAAAGTGAAGTTCTTGCCCCCTAATACCACTCCTCTCCTCCAGCCCATGGACCAGCAGGTCATTTATAACTTCAAAAAACTCTTCACCAAAGCAATGTTTCAAAAGTGCTTTGAAGTGACCACAGACATTAATATCACCCTAAAAGAGTTTTGGAAAGATCATTTCAATATCCTGCATTGTGTAAACCTTATAGGTAAGGCTTGGGAGGGAGTGACTACCAGGACTTTGAACTCTGCCTGGAGAAAATTGTGGCCAGACTGTGTCCCAGAGAGGGATTTTGAAGGTTTTGGGGATGAGCCTGAGAACCCTGAGCCTGAGCCTGTTGTGGAAGACATTGTGGCACTGGGGAAGTCCATGGGGTTGGATGTTAGTACCGAGGATGTGGAAGAGTTGGTGGAGGAGGACAATGAAGAGATAACCACTGAAGATCTGCAAGAGCTTCAGCAGCAACAGACCACAGTTCAGGAAAATGGTTCAGAGGAGGAGGAGGAACAGAGATGGAGGAAGGTGCCTTCTTCAGTGATCAAGGAGATTTGTGGAATGTGGAGCAGGGTGCAAGGCTTTATGGATGAATATCACCCTAACAAAGCTGTTGCAGGCCGTGCTGGCAACTTGTATAATGACAATGTGGTGTCCCATTTCAGGGAAGTTTTAAAGAAATGCCGGACACAGAGCTCCCTGGATAGATTTTTTGTGAGAGAGAGTTCCAGTGACTCTCAAGCTGGTCCTAGTGGCATTAAAAGAAAAAGGCCAGTAACCCCAGAAAAGAAGTTGGTAACTGCAGTGTTAATGGAAGGGGATTTCCCTTTCAAACACTAGCAACTCCTCCATCCTTCCCCCTCCTCTCATCTTCCACACATCAACAACTCTTCAATAAAGGTAAGTGACATGTTATTGTAGTACAGTATTAAATTATGTATATTTCTCATTGTTTTCTGTGTAATTTAATGTCTATATGTTGTACAAAAAGAATTTATTTTAATACTTTTGGGTGTCTGGAACGGATTAATTTTATTTCCATTATTTCTTATGGGGAAAACAGATTCGGATTAAGTTATTTTCGGTTTAAGTTAAGCCCTCTGGAACAGATTAATAGCGTAATCCGGGGGTCCACTGTACATCTCTTTTGTAATAATGTAAAATAATTATAATTAAAATTTACCACTCCACCTATGTCTAGTTTTAACCCTTTCAGGGTCCAGAGGCCAAATTTCAGAGGGTGCACCAGTGTCCAAGAATTTAAAAAAAAAAAAAAATTCTTATTTTTTCTTATGAAATGGTAGAGAATCTTTTTCTGAAGGTAATAAAACAAAAAGTACAAAATTTGATGGAAAATTGACGAATTATGCTTTTGCGAATTTTGATGCATCAGCGATATTTACGGATCGGCGATTTTGCTGACTTTGACTCCCATTTTAGGCCAATTACATTATTCCAGTCGATCAAATTCTTAGCTATTTCACTAGTATTACTTCTATTCTATCGATTGAGCACAAGAAATCGCCCAGTCAACTGTTTCAACTACAAAATAAAGGGATCGGAAATTGGTAATTTAGTCAATTTAACTCAAAGTTCAAAATATTCCAATTTCAAAATAGGGTGCAGAATAAACACTGCAGGCATTCCTGGCACTAAACTAACATTTCCTCTGTTCATTAGTTACGTTTTCAGTCTTTACAAATGAATTCCATTTTGATTTTTTATTCACATAATGAATTTATATTCAAACCAAAAAATGGAAGATTTACAGTTATGCAATATTGTAATAATTGTACTAATAATATAACCACATTTGTGAACGTATATTAAACCCACCAGTGGCGCATATTAGACGTGTGAAGTCATTTGTTTACTCTTGAACATCGGCAAAAATTTAATATTTCCGCTACTTTGAGCTCAGTTTCAAGCCATTTTCTGTACTAAAACCAATCAAAATCACCTCTATTTCTGTAATATATCTTCCATTCTATCAAGTGAGACCAAGAAATAGCAAATACAACTATAAAAAGTATACGAAAAAACACTGCAAAGTCGCTGTTTTAATCGAAAATTTCGGTCTGTTTTTTTCTCTCATTATGCACTGTGTGCTGCAGGATTTGTTTTATGTGGTGCACACTTACCACATAGATGTATTCTCTCATATCTAGGCCCAAATTTACCGCTCACAGCTTATCTGAGTGAGCTGAGCTCATGGCGTAGAACTACGGTTTGGACCCTCAACTCAAAGCCGTAGAACTATGGCACGGACCCTGAAAGGGTTAAGTACAGCCTCTCCTCACTTAGTAACGTACTCGTTTCCAACGACTTGCACTTACGATGGGCTCTCTGACCCCTGCTTAGAAACTTGCTCTCGGTGTCAAAGAATTTAAAAAAAAAATTATTTTTTCTTATGAAATGATAGAGAATCTTTTCCCGATTGTAATGACACCAAAAGTATGAAATTTAATGGAAAACTTACGGAATTATGCTCTCTCAAATTTAGCGATCTAGGCGATATTTACGCATCAGTGATTTTGCCCATTTTGTGCACTATTTTCGGCCAATTCCTTTGTTCCAGTCGACTAAATCCATAATTATTTTGCTAGAACTCCATTTGTTTTATCAATTGAGTACAAGAAACCACCCATATACAGTGGACCCTCGGTTTTCGCTGAAAATTCTTTCCAGAATGCTGTTTGAGTGCCGGGACCGAACGAATTTGTTCCTATAAGGACAAATGTAAATTAGATTAGTCATTTCAGACCCCCAAAAATGCACTTACAAAAGCACTTAAGAAAATACACTTACATAATTGTTCGAGTTTGTAGGTGAACGAAAACTGAGGGTCTGCTGTACTGATTTCAACTACCCAATAAAGTGGTGAGAAATTGGCAATTTGCCCATTTCACACAAATTTCAAAACATGCCAATTTCAAAATAGGGTACAGAATAAACAATGCAGACATTCCTGGCACTAAAATAACATTTTCTCTGTTCATTAGTCATATCTCCAGGCCCCTCCTATATTACTCTTGCTTTCCATTTTGAAATTTTATTCACACAAATAGAAGATTTACTGTTATGCAGACTACTGCATTATTGTAATAATTGTATAAATAATGTTAACCCATTCTTGACTGTGTATTAGACTGGCCAGTTGGACACACATTGGACGGTGATGTCATTTCTTTACTCTTGAACTTCGGCATAAATCAAACATTTCCGCTACTTTGAGCTCAATTTCAAGGTACTTTTCATTGTGAAACCAATCAAAATCATCTCTATTTATGTAATATATCTTCCATTCTATGAGATGAGACCGAGAAAACGAGAATACCACCATAAATACTATACGAAAATACACCTCAGAGTCGGTGTTTTAAATAAAAAACATGGTCGGAGTTTTTTTCTCATGCACTGCGTGCTGCAGGATTTTTTTTATACTGTGCACACTGACCATGCAGACCCATTCTCTCACATGTAGGTCTACCAGCTTTCTCCCGCTAGAATTTTGGTGTAATACTACGGCACCAACAGTGGCTTGCAAGCCGTAGTACTATGGCACCAACAGTGAAAGGGTTAAATAATGTTTATTAGAGCTGAGTTCCTCTATTCTGTTTATTACAATATACAGTACACTACTGTATCAACATTTAAAAATATATCAGAAATGTTATAAATGGTGCAAAGGTGACATTAAAACAATATGAAAGATGGATGACACAAACCCACTATCATTATAGTATACTCCTTGCTTAGTGATGAATTCATTTACCGATGTGGTTTTAGGAATGGAACTCCGTCGTTAAGTGAGGAGAGGCTGTAATCTGAAAACATTAGGATTAGTCTGCCCAAAATGCTCAGGCATGTTAATGGCTTTCTTTGTGCTTAACAATATTTTATAGCATGTAAATCACACATTGTATACTGTGCAAAGAAATAAAAATTTGAATTTTACATGTTTTGTCAACAATGTACTGATGACATTGTTAGTGTGGGTATTGTGTTGCATACAGTGGGTTGCCATATGTACATTATAAGAATAAGAAGTTTATGTTGACATGATACATGGTTGTACAGAGGAATATAATAGTTGGGTGTACATGCCAAAAGCCCCTTAGTATGCAGAGCATTTCGGGCAAACTTAAAAATTAACTTAAGATTAGGAAGGCAATAATAGTTCATATTAGATAAGTTACAGTGAGTAGAAGAAAATTGAATATTCTATTAGGTAATGCTACATGGCTTTGATAAGTCTAGTAGAGAGTAATTACAATATTTAATTAGTTTATAAAGATTACAGTTTTACAGTAGAACAATTTAAACCAATTTACAATGTGATGTACATATTACAATTTAGTACTATTTAAAACAATGAAATTTAGACATCCTAATTTTGAAGTAGTGGGTAAGTGGTTGAGCATTCCTCAGCACAATATGAGTAGCTTTTGAGTAACTGGTAGGTATTAGGTACGGTTTGTCTGGTTAATTTTGGGTGATGAGGTGATTTCTTAGTAGGGCCTTAAACTGATTTGCAGATAGGGATCCTTTAGTGTGTTCTGGCAATGAATTCCAGATCTTCGGGCCCTTTATGTGCATAGCATTTTTGCATATAGAGAGATGGACACGAGGGATATTGAAAAGTGATTTGTCTCGTATTATGGCTGTGTGTTCTGTTATAGTTATCAAGGACATACAACATAACCCAAACCAGCATGGCTTTAGAGCGGGACGATCATGCCTGTCACAGCTGCTGAACCATTATGACAGAATTACGGAGGCGTTGGAAGACGACCAAAACGCAGATGTGATTTACACAGATTTTGCAAAGGCGTTTGACAAATGCGATCATGGAGTGATAGCTCACAAAATGAGGGCCATAGGCATTACAGGGAAGGTAGGCAGATGGATTTTTGAGTTCCTAACACACAGAACACAAAAAGTAGTAGTGAACAGGGCAAGATCCAGCATCAGCGAGGTCAAAAGCTCAGTGCCCCAAGGCACTGTCCTGGCACCTCTGCTGTTTCTCATCCTCATAGCAGACATAGATAAAAACACCCAGCACACTTTTGTATCATCATTTGCAGATGACACTAAAATAAGCATGAAAGTCACTACGGTAGAGGACACTGAAAAATTACAGGAAGACATAAGCAGGGTCTTCCAGTAGGGAGTGGAGAACAACATGACATTCAATGGTGATAAGTTTCAGCTGCTTAGGTATGGAAAGAATGAAGAACTCAAAAGGAACACTACAAAACGCAAGAGGGTCACCACATAGAACGAAAGGAACACGTAAAGGACTTGGGAATAATTGTCTGCTGATCTGTCTTTTAAAGACCATAACAAGACAAAGATCTCAACAGCCAGGAAGATGACGGGGTGGGTATTGAGAACTTTCAAAACAAGGGAAATAATGCCGATGGTGACACTCTTCAAATTGCTAGTGCTCCCTCACTTAGAATACTGCTCAGTGCTGACGGCCCCGTTCAGGGCAGGAGAAATATCAGAGCTGGAACAAATTCAGAGATCGTTTACGGCTCACATTGAGCCATTGAAAAATCTAAATTATTGGGAACGCCTTTAAGTCTTGAACATGTACTCATTGGAGCGGAGGAGAGAGAGATACATGATAATATATACTTGGAAAGTACTTGAGGGCCTGGTCCCAAATCTGCACACTGCCATAACAACATACTGGAGTGAGAGATATGGGAGGAATTGTAAAATAAACCCAGTGAGGAGCAGGGGTGCGGTGGGGACAATACGGGAGCACTGTATTAACATCCGGGGTCCCAGACTATTCAACATCTTACCAGAAGATATCCGAAACACGGCTGGAACCAGTGTAGAAGCCTTCAAGAGGAAACTGGACAAGTATCTTCACCAGGTGCCAGATCAACCAGGCTGTGATGGATATGTGGGGCAGCGGGCCTCCAGCAGCAACAGCCTGGTTGACCAGGCAAGCACCAGACGAGCCTGGCCCATGGCCGGGCTCAGAGAGTAGATAAACTCTTGAAACTCTTCAAAGGTATATCAAAGGTATAAATAGCATGAAGTAGGTTTTGTCTATATTGAGAGTAAGTTTGTTGGTAGTCATCTAAGTAGATATTTTTAGCAGTTCAGCATTTACAGTGTCTGTTAGTATGGCTGGGTTTGGGTGAGAGCAAGACATAAGTAGTGTCATCTGCAAATAAAATGGGTTTAAGGAGATTAGATGCATTTGGTAGGTCATTGATGTAAATGAGAAAGAGAAGTGGGCCAAGGACACTCCCCTGTGGGACTTCAACATGAATAGGTTGTGTAGTGGAGCTGGCTCCGTTTGTGTATACATACTGGGTTCTATTGCTAAGATAAGATTTTAGGTAATCGAAAGAGTGTCCTCTGACTCCGTAATGTTCGAGTTTTAGGCGCAAAAGGTCATGGTCAACTGTATCAAAAGCTTTTCGTAAGTCTATGAAAAGTCCCAGGAAAAATTCATTTTTTTCAAGTGCAATATATATTAGTTCAAGCATATGTATAATAGCATCATTAGTACTTTTTTTCAGTCTGAACCCAAACTGACAAGGGTTGAGTATGTTGTGGGATACGAAGTAGGAGTAGACTTGTTTGTGAATTAATTTTTCGAATGATTTACATCTTATGGGTCACAGTAGTTACTGGAAAAAGTAAAAAATAGAGAACCCTAGAAAAAAAGGCTAAAATAAAATTAAATATGATACAGATCACATGGCAATTGCAGATGTTGCCATCAGTGGGTCATTGACCTTCAACTTTATGCTTTCATATCTCAGTAAATAATGATGGAAAAATCTTTTCTTCTTTATTTCATTACCACCGGTAAAGTGCACTTTTATTTTTCAGGGATCCCATCAGTGAAAGGGTTGAACCTTATTCATTGATATATGCTTGGTGTTTATTTAGACAAGTCTTTCAGGAAAGAGCAGGGGAATCTGAACAGCGTGTGAAAGAGATCACACGAGATATCAAGCAGCTTGACACAGCCAAGAGGAACCTTACTACTTCCATTACCACGCTTAACCACCTCCAAATGTTGGTAGAGGGAGTTCAGAAATTGCAGTAAGTTTTCAAGGAGTTATAATATTTCCCTTATGTCTTCTACTCTCTTTGCTGTGTGCAGTCTTGTTTGTGGACCTCCCTGTTTGCTTAGTTATTTTTTTTTAGTTGGTGGATGAATTTGGGAGGGTGTTTAAAAAAGAAATTAAAAGTGAACATTGAAGAGCAAGGTGAAGAGAATAATAATAAGTCTAGGCAATGGAAGATTGGACATCAGGTTTGATGGAGAGAGCATGGAGGAAGTGAAAGTATTCAAACATTTGGAAGGAGACATATCAGTAGATGTATCTATGAAAGACAAGGTGAGCCGTAGAGTAGACTAGGGGGAAAAAGGTAGATGGTGTATTAAGGCATCTGTGGAAAGAAAGTTTATCCATGGAAGCAAAAAAGGTGAATATGTCAGATTATAGTAGTATCAACACTTTTATGTGGGTGTGAGGCATGGGTTTCAAACATTGGAGCAAGGGGACTGGAAGCCCTGAAGATATCATGTTTGAGAACAATGTGTTGTATAAATACTATGAGGATAATTCAGAGCATGGAGAATGGAAGATGGTATGGGGGTTACCAGAAATATAATTGAGGGGGCTTAGGAGGGATTGTTGAGGTGGGTTGGACATTTAGAAAGCATGTAGCAGAATAGGATAACTAAGAGTATATATTAATCTGGGGTGGAATGAAGGATGGGGTAGGGAGGTGTCATAGGAAGGGATGGAGGGAGGTATGAAGGAAGTTTTGAGTGCTTGGGGCTTAAACATCTAAAAGTCTTGTGTTATGCTTGTGTTAAGTCTTGTTATGCTGTTTGGAGTGTGAGTGCAGTAACATTTACGAAGGGATTCAGGGAAACTGGTTAGCCAGACTTACATCTTTGGAGTTGGAAAGTACAATACCTACACTCTAAGGAAGGGGTGAGAATGTTTCAATTTGGAGGGTCATCTAAATGGTGATGTCAGTATACTTTTGGCATGACAGCAGTTGAATGAATAATGGTGAATGTGTTTCCTCTTTTGGGTCACCCTGCTGTAGTGGGAGATGGATGGTTTGTTATAAAAGTACATTACAGTGTTTGATTTACTCCACATCTAGAAGAATGGAAATACAATATAGGTAATAGCACAAGGACTGATTGGGTAACTATACATTGTATATCTTTGTGTCATAGAGTTAAAAGAATGATGGGGTAATCGGGTGAAAGTTATTTGAGATAAGCCTTTAGTATGCCACATTCCTTTGAAATATAATGAAGTGACATTAACTAAAAATGATTTTAATGAGATACAGTTAGTTGGTGGTTATGTCACATTAATCATCAGTTTGATTTACAGTGCTCTGAAGGTTCGTCGAGAGTATGGAGAAATTGCCACATTGCTACAAGGAGTCATGAATGTTTTGGAACATCTCAAGTGCTACAAACATATTCCTCAAGTTGCAGACTTAGCTCACCAGGTTAGTCAGAGTCATCACCTTCCACAATACTGTACTAATAAAGATTTTTTCCTAATGTAAGAACACCAAAATATATACTGTAATACATTTGAACCTTGAGAATCCAGAACTTAAAGCTTTTGCTCCACTGGTTCCAAAAACTTTCTCAGGATTCTGGCTCCCTCTGAAATACAGATTGAGTGGGAGTACAGTAATGTTTTCCCAAGAACATCTTGCTTGTTACACCCTTTACCTCATGACAAAAATCACTGAAGCTTTAGAAGAAAACCAAAATGCAGATGTGGTTTACATGGATTTTTTAAAGCTATTTGACAAATGTGACCATGGAAAAGCATCCTGTAAAATGAGGTCAATAGGCATATCAGGGAAAAGTACGGAATGAATATTAAAATTTCGAACAGACAGAACAAAGTGGTAGTAAAGAAAATAAAGATGAGTTTCAGCTAAGTAAAAAGTTCAGTTCCCCAAGGCAGGGTGGCCTGACAAAGAAAACCTTTCATCATCACTCACTCCATCACTGTCTTGCCAGAGGTGTGTTTACACTACAGCTACAAAACTGCAACATTAACACCCCTCCTTCAGAGTGCCGGCACTGTACTTCCCATCTCCAGGAATCAAGTCTGGCCTTCCGGTTTCCCTGAAACCCTTCATAAATGTTACCTTGCTTACACTTCAACAGCACGTCAAGTCCTAAAAACTATTTGTCTCCATTCACTCCTATCTAACACGCTCATGCACGCTTGCTGGAAGTTCAAGCCCCTCGCACACAAAACCTCCTTTACCCCCTCCCTCCAACCTTTTCTAGGCCGACCCCTACCCCGCCTTCCCTCCACTACAGATTTATACACTCTTGAAGTTATTCTATTTTGTTTCATCCTCTCTACATGTCCAAACCATCTCAATAACCCCTCCTTAGCCCTCTGGATAATAGTTTTGGTAATCCCTCACCTCCTCCTAATCTCTAAACTATGGATTCTCTGCATTATATTCACACCACACATTGCCCTCAGACATGACATCTCCACTGCCTCCAGCCTTCTCCTTGTTGCAACATTCACAACCCATGTCTCACACCCATACAAGAGTGTTGGTATAACTATACTCTCATACATTCCCCTCTTTGCTTTCATGGATAAAATTCTCTGTCTCCACAAGCTCCTCAGTGCACCACTCACCTTTTTCCCCTCGTTAATTCTATGATTCACCTCATCCTTCATAGACCCATCTGCTGACACACCCACTCCCAAATATCTGAACACATTCACCTCCTCCATACTCTCTCCCTCCAATCTGATATCCAATCTTCTGTTATCTAATTTTTTTGTTATCCTCATCACCTTACTCTTTCCTATATTCACTTTTAATTTCCTTCTTTTACATATCCTACCAAACTCATCCACCAACCTCTGCAACTTCTCTTCAGAATCCCCCAAAAGCACAGTGTCATTAGCAAAGAGCAACTGTGACAACTCCCACTTTGTGTAAGATTCTTTATCTTTTAACCCCACACCTCGTGCCAACACCCAAGCATTCACTTCTCTTACAACTCCATCTATAAATATATTGAACAACCATGGTTACATCACACATCCCTGTCTAAGGCCTACTTTTACTGGGAAATAATCTCCCTCTCGCCTACATACTCTAACCTGAGCCTCACTATCCTCGTAAAAACTTTTCACCGCTTTCAATAACCTACCTCTTATTCCATACATTTGCAACATCTGCCACATTGCCCCCCTATACGCCCTATCATATGCCTTTTCCAAATCCATAAATGCCACAAACACCTCTTTACCCTTATTTTTTATATCAAATTAAGTATGAAAGTCACCTCAGTGGATGTTGGAGAAAAATTGCAATCAGGTATCAACTAAGTCTTAAAATAGGCAAATGAAAATATAAATGTTCAGTGGTGACATATTTCAGTTGCTTAGATGTAGAGAGAATGAAGAATTCAGAACAATTAGAACATACAGAATGAAGGCAGATCGTCATGTAGAACATAAGAAACAGGTAAAAGACTTAGGGGTAATAATGTAAGATATGTCATTTAGAGAACATAATAGAGTAAATGATGCAGGGGCCAGAAAAATGACACTGTAGATAATGAGAGCTTTCAAAATGAGAAATGCTGAACCTACTGGTATTCAAATCACTTGTCACATCTGGCATAATGCTGTATTCACATCTCTGATTAAGGCAGGAGAGATATCAGAGCTAGAAAATGTTCAGAGATTATTTACTGCTTGCCTGGTATCAATAAAGCATTTTAAATTACTAGGAATGACTCAAAGTACAGTGGACCCCTGGTTAATAATAATAATATAATATAATAATAATTTTTATTTCTTCGCAATTTTACAGAGATTTACATAGAAGTGCAAGGAGAGCCACTGACATGCCAGGGCATAACGGGCAGCTTAATCTAAAAACTTATGGACTATGTACATAATATGATGATATTTCATTTGGTTAATTATAATATGGTGACACTACATTGCAGCAAGTGTTTAGTAGGATGGTAGTTAATAGTAAAAATTGAAATTATTTTTGGGAAAATGACATTGAGTATTTTTTTAAAGTAATTTACAGAATGGGTATTTAGTTTATGGTGAGTAGGTGGTAATATTACAATGTTATAATATTACAAATTGAGATTATCTTATAGGAACAAAAATACTGAGCATTTTTGAAAGTAATACAGTGGACCCTCGGTTAACGAAAAAAATTCATTGCAGAAGCCTGCTCAAGTGCCATTACCGAACGAATTTACGTCCTTAAGAAATAATGTCATGTAGGTTAGTCTATTTCAGACCCCCAAAACTACACTTCCACAAGAACTTACAAAATTATACTTACATAATTGCACGATTTCCGGGGTATTCGTTAACCGAGGGTCCACTGTATTATCGTACATAATTATAATAAAAATGGAATTATCTTATAGGAGAAATAACAATGAGTATTTTTTGATTACGAGTATTTAGGTAAGGGTGAGTAGGTGGTTTTTGAGAAGAGTCTTAAAATGATTCTGAAACAAGGTTATTTTTGTATTTTCTGGTAATGAGTTCCAGAATCTGGGGCCCTTTATGTGCATTGAATTTTTACATAGGTTGCTATGGACACGGGGTACATCAAAATGTGATCTGTTTCTTGTGTTATGGTCATGGGTCCTATTAAGGTTGGTGAGGAGAATTTTGAGTGGAGGGTTTATATTAGAATGTAGAGTTCTATGTATGTAGTAGGCACAATTATAATTTTGAATGTTCTTTATGGTGAGTAGTTTTAGGCTTTTGAATATTGGTGGAGTATGCTGTCTAGAGTGGGAATTTGTTATCATTCTGACTGCAGCCTTTTGCTGGGTTATGAGTGATCTAAGGTGATTTAATGTTGTAGATCCCCATGCACAGATTCCATAAGTGAGATAAGAGTAGATGAGTGAGTGGTATAGTGCAAGGAGAGCTGGTTGAGGTACATAGTAGCATATCTTAGATAATATGCCTACTGTCTTTGAGATTTTCTTGGAAATTTGTTGTATATGTGTTTGGAATTTAAGTCTGCTGTCAAGGTGGATTCCTAGGAATTTTCCCTCTGTGAGTCTTGTGATGGGTGAACCATTGAACATAAGTGCCATAATTCGTTCCAGAATGCTGTTCAAGTGCCGTTACCGAACGAATTTATTAACATAAGGAATAATGTAAATTAGATTAGTCTTTTTGGACCCCCAAACATACACTTACAAAAGCACTTACAAAAATACACTTACATAATTGTTAGTGTTTGGAGCAGGCCATTAACCGGGGGTCCACTGTACCTGGAATAAACTCTCTGGAACAAAGAGGAGAGAAACACCTGATAGTGTACGCCTGGAAGATATTGGAGGGCCAGGTCCCAAGTGTACACACTACTATAACAACTCACTGGAGTGAAATATGGCAGAAGTCTTAAATAAATCCATGGAAAAGCAAGGTTTCTGTAAGTACATTAACTCTTTCAGAGTCCGTTCTGTATTTCTACAGCTTTAAAGCCAGTGTCAGTGTTGTGGTTCTACCCCATAAGCTCAACTCGCTCAGATAAGCTGTGAACAGTAAATTTGGGCCTAGATATGAGAGAATGGGTCTATGTGGTAAGTGTGCACCATATAAAAAAAATCCTGTAAATAATCAATTTAAGACTCTTCTCAAAAATCACCTACTCACCCTATACTAAATACTCATACTGTAACAACTTTCAAACCCAATGTTATTTTCCTAAAGATAATCTCAGTTTTATATTATCATCCTCCTTAACACTTATTGCAATTTCATATCATCATATCGTCATTTTAATAGTATAGTATCATCATATTGTAATTTGAAATAAAATATATAACTAGAAGAAACTCAATAAATTCCTCTAGTATTGTTATTTTACTAGTACAGTGGTCCCTCGGTTTTCGCCGAAAATTCGTTCCAGAATGTTGCTCAAGTGCCATTACCGAACGAATTTACTTCCTTAAGAAATAATGTCACGTAGGTTAGTCTGTTTCAGACCCTCAAAAATACACTTGCAACAGCACTTACGAAAATACACTTACATAAATGTTCGAGTTTGGAGATGCACGAAAACCGAGGGACCACTGTATAGCATCAACATTTTATAATTTGAAATAAAATATACAACTAGAATAAACTCAACCAATTTCTCTAGTATTGTCTTTTTAATAGTATAGTATTATCATATTGTTAATTTGAAATAAAATATATAACTAGAATAAACTCAATCAATTTCTCTAGTATTATGTACATAGTGAATAAGTCTTTAGACTAAGCTGCCCCTAATGCCATGGCATGCCAGTGGGTCTCCTTGCATTACAGTTTTATAATTGTAACTACCAATACCTGTGTATACATGTAACTTGCAACGAAATAAAAAAATAAAATAAAAATATTATAATGAAAAAAAAAACCAGCCCCATGTTTTTGGTTTAGGACAGCAACTTTGTGGTGTATTTTCGTATGGTTTTTATGGAAAATATGTTACAATAAATAGAGATGATTTTGATTGTATTTAGGACTGAAAATAACTCAAAATTGAGCTCAAAGTATTGGAAATGCTTAATTTTTGTCGATTTTCAAGAGTAAACAAATCAAATCACGTGTCCAATACACATCAACTGGTGGGTCTAATATGCATTCAGGAATGCAATGATATTACCATTTCATAAGAAAAAATAAAAATTTTTTTTGAAAATTTTTGGATGGTATGGACAAGATTCAGATTGGGGGTCTGGACCCTGAAGGGGTTAAGAGGATGCTGTCAACATCCATGAGCCAAGACTCTTCAACCTGCTAACAGCAGATATTGAAAATATTGCCCAAACATATGTGCAAGTTTCCAAGTGGAAACTGAGCCAGTACCTCCCACTACAAAAATTACTTGTGTTTATATGTCTTGCACAAAGGCATATATGTACATTGTGCACAGTTAAATGGTTGATGCTTTTAGATATGTACGTATTTAGGGAAATGCTACAACATGTCATTGAATAAAATGTGTCAAAATTCTAAACCAAAACCAACTATACAGTTTTGTCAAACACATGCTCAGTGTATTTTTGGGGGTCTGAAACGACTAATCTAATTTACATTCGTCCTTATGGGAACAAATTTGTTCGGTAACGGCACTCGAACAGCATTCAGGAAAGAATTATCGATGAAAACCGAGGGTCCACTGTATACAGTTTTGTCAAATACATTCAATGGAATTGCTCAGCTTTCATGTGAGATTTACTTTAGTACTGGTGTCAGTTGGAGTAAGGCAAGTGGGTGGTAACCCTAGTGGAGCTTACAGATAGAAATTAAAATACAAACTAGCTGCACTATTTTTAAGAAAAGAAAAAGATGATTGTGGATGTCATGAATGAAAAGAAGCTGGATGTCCTGGCTTTAAGTAAACAAAGCTGAAGGGGGTAGGAGAGTTTCAGTGGTTTCAAATAGAGTTAGAGCTAAAGGAGTAGCAATAATGTTGAAAGATAAATTATGGCAGGAAAAGAGGGAATATAAATGTATAAATCCAATGATTATGTGGAGTAAAATAAGGGTTGGATGTGAAAAATGGGTTATAGTAAGTTTTTATGCACCTGGAGAAGAGAGAAGTGTAGAGGAGAGAAAAAGATTTTGGGAAATGTTGAGTGAGTGCATGGGGAGTTTTGAACCAAGTGAGAGAATACTTGTGGTTGGGGATCTTAATGCTAAAGTGGGTAAAAATGTTGTGGAGGTAGTAGTAGGTAAATTTGGGGTGCCAGGGGTAAATGAAAATGGGGAGCCTTTAATTGAGCTATGTGTAGAAAGAGGTTTGGTAATAAGTAATACATATTTTATGAAAAAAAGGATAAATAAGTATACAAGGTATGATATAGCACATAATGAAAGTAGTTTGTTAGATAATGTATTGGTGGATAAAAGGTTTATGGGTAGGCTTCAGGATGTACATGTTTATAGAGGGGCAACAGATATATCAGATCATTATTTAGTTGTAGCTACAGGTAGAGTAAAAGGTAGATGGAACATAAGGAAAATGGCAACAGCAAGTAAGAGAGAGGTAAAAGTGTATAAACTAAGGGAGGAGGAAGTTAGGCAGAAAGGTGGGCTTATGCAAGTATGAGTGGTGGGGGGGTTGAAGAGGGTTGGGATAGTTTTAAAAATGCAGTATTAGAATGTGGGGCAGAAGTTTGTGGCTATAGAAGGGTGGGTGCAAGAGGAAAGAGGAGTGATTGGTGGAATGATGAAGTAAAGAGTGTAATAAAAGAGAAAAAGGTAGCTTATGAGAGGTTTTTACAAAACAGAAGTGCTATAAGAAGAGCAGAGTATATGGAGAGTAAAAGAAAGGTGAAGAGAGTGGTGAGAAAGTGCAAAAAGAGAGCAGATGAAAGAGTGGGAGAGGCACTGTCAAGAAATTTTGCTGAAAATAAGAACAAAATTTGGAGTTAGATAAACAAGTTAAGAAAACCTAAGGAATGAATGGATTTGTCAGTTAAAAACAGAGAGGGGAGTTAGTAGATGGGGAGCTGGAGGTATTGGGTAGATGGCGAGAATATTTTGAGTAACTTTTAAATGTCGATGAAGAAAGGGAGGCGGTAATTTCATGCACTGGCCAGGGAGGTATAACATCTTTTAGGAGTGAAGAAGAGCAGGATGTGAGTGTGGGGGAGGTGCGTGAGGCATTACGTAGAATGAAAGGGGGTGAAGCAGCTGGAACTGACAGGATCATGACAGAAATGTTAAAAGCAGGGGAATATATAGTGTTGGAGTGGTTGGTATTTTTGTTTAATAAATGTATGAAAGAGGGAAAGGTACCTAGGGATTGGCAGAGAGCATGTATAGTTCCTTTATATAAAAGGAAGGGGGAATAAGTTTACTGAGTATACCAGATAAAGAGTATGGTAGGGTTATTATTGAAAAAATTAGAAGTAAGACAGAGAGTAGGATTGCAGATGAGCAAGGAGGCTTTAGAGTGGGTAGGGGATGTGTAGATCAAGTGTTTACATTGAAGCATATATGTGAACAGTATTTAGATAAAAGGTTGGGAAGTTTTCATTGCATTTATGAATTTAGAAAAAGCATATGATAGAGTGGATAGGGGAGCAATGTGGCAAATGTTGCAAGTGTATGGAATAGGTAGTAAGTTACTAAATGCTGTAAAGAGTTTTTATGAGGATAGTGAGGCTCAGGTTAGGGTGTGTAGGAGAGAGGGAGATTACTTCCCGGTAAAAGTAGGTCTTAGACAGGGATGTGTAATGTCTCCATGGTTGTTTAATATATTTATAGATGGGGTTGTAAAAAATGTAAATGCTAGGGTGTTGGGGAGATGGGTGGGATTAAATTATGGGGAATCAAGTACAAAATGGGAGTTGACAGTTACTTTTTGCTGATGATACTGTGTTTATGGGAGATTCTAAAGAAAAGTTGGAAAGGTTAGTGGACGAGTTTGGGAGGGTGTGTGAAGGTAGAAAGTTGAAAGTGAACATAGATAAGAGTAAGGTGATGAGGGTATCAAACGATTTAGATAAAGAAAAATTGGATATCACATTGGAGAGTGGGAGTATGGAAGAAGTGAATCTTTTCAGATACAGTGGAACCTCTGCTTACGAGTTTAATCAATTCCGTGACCTAGCTACTAATGTTATAATTCCCATAATATAATTTAAATATTTACTCCTGATATAAACAATCTACAAAATACTTTCAGCTTGTCCCAATGTAATATCCCCAGATGGTAATTTTAGTAAAATACTGCTATAAATAACAGATGTACAACTTAAACTATGATTAATTTCTCTAGTATTAAGTAGTCTGTAAGCCATTAAATTTAGTCTGCCCATAATGCCATGGGATGATAGTGGCACTCTTTGCACTGCAACTCATTACTGTAATTACATAACCTCAATGTAAACTTGCAAGGAAGTAAAATTTGTTTGTTAGCTCGTAACCCAATCTGCTCATATGCTGAGTCAATTTTCCTCATTTAAATTAATTAAAATGCCATTAATCTGTTCCAGCAGAATTTCTGCTCTCAGGAGGCAGGACGAAATACTTCAATATATCTCTAATATCAACTTTACGGCTTATTTAGCTTTCACAATTTGTCTAATGTGACCTAATAAACAATATAAATAACATAGGAACCTGATATATACTCTAGAATGAATAAAATATGTCATGTGACAAGTGGTGGTGGCCATTCCCGCTCCCGCTCTGAAAACGTCTTCCCATGCTTCCCCTTCTGAGGTGTTATTATAAGAGAAAATGAAGTGCTTGTGAGGCTCACTTGTTATTATAGTATTATTATAATTATTATTATATAGTATTATTATAATTATTATGTTATATTATTATACATATTATTATTATTATACGTACTATATTATTATATGTATTATATTATTATTATTATAATAGGGAAGCGCTAAACTCATAGGATTATACAGCATCTGTGGGTGGGAGGGGATGGAAGATATTCAGGCTTAATTTAGGGAACTGGAACACAGATACAATTCCCTAGGTCAAAAGCCCCTCACCAGTGTCAAGGAACCTCCCTTGAGGGGAAAGCTCGCAACCTGAATTTTGGCTCGTATCCAGGAGCAAAAAATCGACCGAGCGTCAGCTCGTATCCTGAAAAACTCGCATGGTGGGGCACTCGTAAGCAGAGGTTCCACAGTATTTGGGAGTTTACTTGTCAGTGGATGGGTTTATGAAGGATGAGGTTAACCATAGAATTGATGAAGGAAAAAAGGTGAGTGGTGCGTTGAGGTATCTGTGGGGACAAAAAACGTTATCCATGGAGGTAAAGAAGGGAATGTATGACAGTATAGTGGTACCAACACTTATATGGGTGTGAAGCTTGGGCTGTAAATGCTGCAGCGAGGAGGCGGCTGGAGGCAGTGAAGATGTCCTGTTTAAGGGCAATATGTGGTGTAAATATTATGCAGAGAATTCAGAGTTACTAAAAGTATTAGTAAGAGGGCTGAAGAGGTGGTTTGGTCATTTAGAGAGAATGGATCAAAGTAGAATGACTTAAAGAGCATATAAATCTGTAGGGGAAGGAAGGTAGGGTAGGGGGTCGTCCTTGAAAAGGTTGGAGGGAGGGGGTAAAGGAGGTTTTGTGGGCAAGGGGCTTGGACTTCCAGCAAGCGTGCGTGAGCGTGTTAGATAGGAGTGAATGGAGACGAATGGTTTTTGGGACCTGATGAACTGTTGAAGTGTGAGCAGGGTAATATTTAGTGAAAGGATTCAGGAAAACTGGTTAGCCAGACTTGAGTCCTGGAAATGGGAGGTACAATGCCTGCACTTTAAAGGAGGAGTTTGGGATATTGACAGTTTAGAGGGACTTCTAAACTGTCGTATCTGAGCGCCTCTGCAAAGACAGTGATTATGTATGAGTGAGGTGAAAGTGTTGAATGATGAAAGTATTTTCTTTGTGGAGATTTTCTTTCTTTTTGGGTCACCCTGCCTCGGTGGGAGACAGCCTACTTGTTGAAAAAAAAAGTTTTTAATAAATTTACCAGAGACCCAGAAACTTTTTTTTAGTTTCAATATTTTAATAAAAAATCACATGAATTTTCTGCATGAGACTCACCCTCTTGTTCTTTCTATAGAGCATTAAATGATGAACTCTTGAAAGGTTTGGATGCAAACATTCCAGATTGCATCATTAAATTAGTTTTGTTTTGTGTTGATGTGGTTTCTGAATTTTCCTACAGGTGGAACAAATTAGAGGAGACTTAGAAAAACAGATTTTGGATGATTTTCACCAAGCATTTCATGGTCCTAATGCAAGACGTTTTGCTCCCACAAAAGAGCTTGCAGAAGCGTGCCTTGTAGTTTCAGAGTTAGACACAAAAGTTAAGTAAGTTAATTTTTTGAGTATACATTAAAAACTTAATAATCTTTTGATTATATATTAAATTATATTAGCAATTTTGTCTATCACAACTGGTCTAATTAATATAGGTTTCTTTATTTCTGTGTTGCCTTGTTTTCATGGTAGAGAAAAGCCTAACTATTCTGCACTTGTGCAGAATAGATAATGAACCTGCAGGTGATAATGTTTCACTTATCCTTTCCATTAAGTAGGCTGTCTACTCATCATACTATAACCCCACTCTATGTTCCTCTTGTATGAAATGCTTTCATAAAGTTTTTCTTCATACATTTAGTAATACAGTGGTACCCCGAGTTTCGTACTTTATTCGTTCCAGAAGGCTGTTCGAGTGCCGTTACCGAACGAATTTGTTCCCATGAGGAATAATGTAAATTAGATTAGTCTGTTTCAAAAAATACACTTACAAAAGCACTTACAATAATACATTTAAGTAACTGTTCGAGTTGGGAGCAGTACGAAACTCGGGGTACCACTGTATGTACATTAGAAGGGATCACTAGCCCCTTGCTTCCGGCATTTTATTCACCTCTTATGACATGTATGCCTTACAGAGGAAGGATCCTTCTGCACTTCGAGGAGAGGCCAATGGAATTGAATGTAACAACATTGAAGAACAGAAGAGCCAAGGGAGACATGATAACAACATACAAAATATTCAGAGGAATTGATAGGATAGACAGGGATTGGCTGTTTGAGAGGTGGGGAAACAAGTACTCAAGCCACAGCAAGAAATTGAAAACACAGATGAACTAACCATGGCAAATGGCAAGTGGCAGCAGCAAGGTCTTTGCTCCTCTATTTTACATCCACCGGAGGTTCCTAACAACCCTGTGATGGCCTAGCAAAGACTCACATAACACTAACATACGTGGAGACCCAGAATGATATAAATCAGCTGCAGAACTCACCCAAATATACACTACATTACCAAGAAGACTTGTTGTCATCCCACCACTTAAGAGAAATTTCTCAACATCTGCCCATTACCCATCGTCAACAAACCATTCAAAGCCACTGTCAATGGCCAGGGGTCAGGACAACAAAAGAAGATCCAGTAACCAACCCAGGACTCACAACAACAAGGTGAAGGAAACATTACTACAAGTAAAACTTCTACTCCCAGCCAGAAGGACGAAACCCTCCCCACCCACTGCCACCCCCACAATACTCGCCAGACAACAACAAACATGGCCGCTGCCACAAACAATGAAGACAGCTCCTTCCATGGATTCAATGATTTGAAGATAAAAGACCCAGAATTAGCCAAATTCATCAGGATCCAGAGTCAAAAAATTGATATGTTAACCCAGGAAATGCAGGAACTTAAAACCTCCAATGACATGTTAAACCAAGAAATTAAGGAACTACAAACCTCCAACACACACTACCTCGGGAAGATCACAACTCTGGAACACAAACTAAATGCACTGGAACAACTAAACAACACTCACACCCAGACTGAGGACACCATCAGCCTCCTAAGAGATCAAGTTACCCAACTAAATACCAACATCAAGGAAGAAACAGCAATAGTGGGCCTACAGCTTACCGATGTTATGAACAACTTCCAAGACCACATCGACCAATAATAACTTATCTGATACAGTTGTAGTAAATAACAATCTTCTCCCAGCAACTATAACCCAGGAAACATGTAAACAAACTACCTTACAACTTATCCAAGACCAATTTCATCTTATACCTAGTGATGAAATACAGGAGTGTAAAGTGATGGGTTATCAAACTGGAAAAAAATCAGTGATACTAAAGTTCAACTCTAGCTCACGGAGAAATGACCTGTTAAGAACATCTGTTTCTATGAAAATTGGTGTATATGTCAACGAGTGCCTGACTAAAACAAGGCAAAATCTCCTCTATAGACTAAGAAAGCTGCAACATGACTGAAAAATCCACCAGTGCTTTGCAAGGGATGGGAAAATCACAGTCAAAAATGAATTAACAGGAAGGAGATACGTATTTCATTTCTTCTGAAAATGAGCTAAAAAAATTCCTAAGTGAAGCTGGCCTAACCGAATCAGAATAAAATGCAGTTTATACCCACACACCACAAGCAGTGTTATGAAACCCCAATTTATATATCCAATTATTCTTTAAAAAACCTAGTTTTCGTATTTCTAATTTTGTCAGTTTGATAGCTGTGAACTGTCTAAGTAGTTTAAACACTACCTCATAGTTTATATTCTTATTAGACATGTCAGGATCACCTTTTTTTCATAGTTTATATTCTTGTTAGACATGTCAGGATCACCTTTTTTTGCCTACTTCTTATAATTGTAACTGCCTTATTACTGTACTTTATTAGTACAGTGGACCCCCGCCTAACGAGCAAAATTCATTCCAGAAGCCTGCTCAAGTGCTATTACCGAACGAATTTACTTCCTTAAGAAATAATGTCACGTAGGTTAGTCTATTTCAGACCCCCAAAAATACACTTCCACAAGCACTTACAATATTATACTTACATAATTGTACGATCTGAATCTGAATACATTCACCTCCTCCATACTCTCTCCCTCCAATCTGATATCCAATCTTTCGTCACCTATTCTTTTTGTTATCCTCATCACCTTACTCTTTCCTATATTCACTTTCAATTTTCTTCTTTTACACACCCTACCAAATTCATCCACCAACCTCTGCAGCTTCTCTTCAGAATCTCCCAAAAGCACAGTGTCATCAGGAGTGGACATGTCGGCGGATGGGTCTATGAAGGATGAGGTCTGTGGAGACAAAGAACCTTGTCCATGGAAGTAAAGAGGGGAATGTATGAGAGTATAGTTATACCAACGCTCTTATATGGGTGTGAAGCATGGGTGATGAATGTTGCAACGAGGAGAAGGCTGGAGGCAGTGGAGATGTCATGTCTGAGGTCAATGTGTGGTGTGAATATAATGCAGAGAATTCGGAGTTTGGAAATTAGGAGGAGGTGCGGGATTACCAAAACGATTGTCCAGAGAGCTGAGGAGGGGTTGTTGAGGTGGTTTGGACATGTAGAGAGAATGAAACGAGACAGAGTGACTTCGAGAGTGTATAAATCTGTAGTGGAGGGAAGGCGGGGTAGGAGTCGGCCTAGGAAAGGTTGGAGGGAGGGGTAAAGGAAGTTTTGTGTGCGAGGGCTTGGACTTCCAGCAAGCATGTGTGAGCGTATTTGATAGGAGTGAATGGAGGCATATGGTTTTTAATACTTGACGTGCTGTTGGAGTGTGAGCAAAGTAACATTTATGAAGGGATTCAGGGAAACCGGCAGGCCGGACTTGAGTTCTGGAGATGGGAAGTACAGTGCCGGCACTCTGAAGGAGGGGTGTTAATGTTGCAGTTTTATAACTGTAGTGTAAAGCACCCTTCTGGCAAGACAGTGATGGAGTGAATGATGATGAAAGTTTTTCTTTTTTGGGCCACCCTGCCTTGGTGGGAATCGGCCGATGTGTTAATAAAAAAAAAAAAAATTGTACGATTTCCAGGGTGCTCATTAGGCGGGGGTCCACTGTATAGAACAATCCACTGTATTTCCTACTCTAAAAAACTTAGTTTTCGTATTTCTAATTTTGCCAATTTGATAATTGTGAATTGTATAAGTAGTTCAAACACTACCTCATAGTTTATACTCTTGTTAGACATCTAAAGATCCCCATTTTGTTTGCCCAAAAAGGAATACAATTTTATTTTTTTATATTTGTGTAGAACTACCTTTTACCGTCCTTTATTATTATAGAACTATACACTTTATTTTTTACTGTCTGTTATGTGCAATAGACAGTAAAAAATAACAATCCAAAGTTAGGAACTATTGATATATAACCTTTATATTTTACTGTCTATTGTTTACAGTTTATAATAGCATTAGTACACTATTGAGTCTTAATCATTCATTATAATTCATTACCACTCTACCACTATATGGTTATTAGTTTTTACAATCTTCTTCTTTCAACGTACTGGCTGTATCCCACCGAAGCAGGGTGGTCCAAAAAGAAAAACAAAAGTTTCTCTATAAATTTAGTAATGTATACAGGAGAAGGGGTTACTAGCCTCTTGCTCCAGGCATTTTAGTTGCCTCTTATGACACGCATGGCTTACGGAGGACGAATTCTGTTCCACTTCTCCATGGAGATAAGCAGAAATAAACATATATAGGATGCGGATGCGGATATCTGCTTACAGTAAAATGCGGATGCGGATTGCAGATGTCACATCTTGACATCCGGGCGGATGTGGATGCGGATCTGTTTGTGACTCGATAAAGCCCACTGCGTGGGCAAAACGTTGTCAATAAAGGAAACGTTGCCACAATAAAATGTCACATGAGTTGCATTTGTGTCCTTTTGAAGACTTCTTGTAGCTGAAGATTGAGACACTTATGCAAAAATAAACACATAAACAGTATAATGTGATCCTTTATTGACAACGTTTCGTTCACACAGTGGGCTTTATCAAGCCACAAACAGATCTCAGTCCAATACAAAGGAGAATGGGTTTGATTACGCAGCTCAGTTCTGGTCTCCATATTACAGAATGGACATAAATTCGTTAGAAAACATTCAGCGTAGAATGACTAAATTAATACATAGCATTAGAAATCTTCCTTACGAAGAAAGATTGAAGACCCTTAAATTACATTCACTTGTAAGACGTAGAATGAGGGGAGACATGATCGAGGTATACAAGTGGAAAATGGGTATTAACAAAGGGGATATAAATAAAGTCTTGAGGGTATCTCTCCAAGAGAGAACCCGCAATAATGGATTCAAGTTAGATAAGTTTAGATTTAGAAAGGATATAGGAAAGTATTGGTTTGGAAATAGGGTAGTTGATGAGTGGAACAGTCTGCCTAGTAGGGTTATTGAAGCAAGGACCTTGGGTAGTTTTAAATTTAGGTTGGATAAATTCATGAGTGAAAGGGGTTGGATTTGAGTGGGAATTGCACATGAGTAAATAAAATTATCAAAGCTTATTTCTTGGGTAGCATTGAAAATTAGGTTGAACAAATATTCTGTTAGTGGGATGGAATGTGAAGGACCTGCCTAGAATGGGCCAACAGGCCTGCTGCAGTGTTCCTCCTTTCTTATGTTCTTATGTTCTTGGGTAGCTTTGGGAGTGGTGATTTTGATAAGGACCTGCCTTGCATGGGCCTGTAGGCCTTCCTCAGTGTTCCTCCATAAGAACATAAGGAGGAACACTGCAGCAGGCCTGTTGGCCCATACTAGGTAAGTCCTTCACAATCCATCCCACTAACAATATTTGCCCAACCAAATTTTCAATGCTACCCAAGCAATAAGCTTTGATAATTCTATTTACTCATGTACAAGTCCCACTCAAATCCAACCCCTCTCACTCATGTGTTTATCCAACCTAATATGTTTATCAAACGCTATTTACATCCCTATATTAATTCCTGTTTTCCATTTATACACCTCCACAGTGTTACTGTGTGTGTGTCTTTCACACACAGTGTTACTGTGTGTGTCTCTCACACACAGTATTACTGTGTGTGTCTCTCACACAGTCACACATGGCACACTACACAGCCACTCTCTCTGCCTAGTAGGGTTTGTAGATGAATGGTTCAGAGAACCGACAAGTTGATAAATTAGACACATAAGCAACACTTGGGTATCTTTATTGAGGAAACGTTTCGCCACACAGTGGCTTCATCAGTCCATACAACGGAGAATGATGTAATCAGTCCCTTAGCCTTGACTCGATGTTGTCAGTCCATCAACCTTGATAATAATACAACATATGTGTGAAGAAGTGACTTATATACCGCAGGCAGGAGAGGTGCAGCAGTCGTAGGTGGTGTCATATTTAACCAATGTGGAAGTAGGTGGTGGGCAAGGGTTAGGCAAGTGAAGAATTCCCTGTATTAAGATACCAAGATGTTGCTGTGTCAGACAGCAACTCCAGGCTGAGGGACTGATTACCTCAAACTCCTCCTGTTCTTCACGATTCTCCTTTGTATGGACTGATGAAGCCACTGTGTGGCGAAACGTTTCCTCAATGAAGATACCCAAGTGTTGCATGTGTCTAATTTATCAGCCTAGTAGGGTTATTGAAGCTAGCACCTTGGGTAGTTTTAAATTTAGGTTGGATAAATTCATGAGTGAGAGGAGTTGGTTTTGAGTGGTATTCGCACATGAGTAAATAGAATTATCAAAGCTTATTTCTTGGGTAGCATTGAAAATTTGGTTGGGCAAATATTCTATTAGTGGGGTGGATTGTGAAGGACCTGCCTAGTATGGGCCAACAGGCCTGCTGCTGTGTTCCTCCTTTCTTATGTTCTTATGTTCTCTCTCTCTCTCTCTCTCTGCACAGGTCATTAAGTTATAATATTTGAAGCTGCAATGTTAATTTGTAAAACATAAGAACAAGTTTGTAGGAAACAAGCATGCAAGCTCTGTAATTTAGATTATAATATCTGCCACATCCGCTTTGTTTGGCGCGGATGCGGATGCGGATATTTATTTAATCATGATTGCGGATGTGGATGCGGATGTCTCATTTAGGAAAAATACGGATGTGGATGTCTCATTTAGAAAAAATACGGATGCGGATGTAAGAATTTGTGCGGATGTTCCGGGGATGCGGATGCGGATACGGATATCCGATACATCCCTATTACAGACTACTTAACCCTTTGACTGTTTCGGACGTATATATACGTCTTACGAGCCAATGTTTCGGACGTATTTATACGCCTAAATTCTAGCGGCCTCAAATCAAGCAGGAGAAAGCTGGTAGGCCCACATGTGAGAGAATGGGTCTGTGTGGTCAGTGTGCGCAGTATAAAAAAAATCGGGCAGCCACTGGTGGATTGTGGGAACACCATTTCAGTAGTCCTTGTTCAGCATGCCTAGCGGTAAGAATTATTTGACTCCTTGGCGCATCTGGGACATTTCTCTTCCTCAATGATAGCTCTAACACAGATGGAAGTGTCTCTGAAGATAAATTTCATGGTTTTGAGGAGTTTGTGACCGAAAGCAATGCCCAGGATACCAGAAGGAAGGAAGGAAAAAAGAAAGAAAGTAAGGAAGGAAGAGATGTGAGGAAGGAATGAAGGAAAGAAGAGATGAGAGGAAGGAAGGAAGGAAAGAAGAGATGAGAGGAAGGAAGGAAAGAAGTAAGGAAGGAGGAAAGGAAGAAGGAAAGAAGTAAGAAAGAAAGAAAGAGAGAAAGGAAGGAAGGAAGAGATGAGAGGAAGGAAGGAACAAAAGAAGTAAGAAAGGAAGGAAGAAATAAAGGAGGAATGAAGGAAGGAAGGCAGGAAGGAAGAGATGAGAGGAAGGAAGGAAGGAAGGAAATATGTAAGAAAGGAAGGCAGAAAGAAAGGAAGGAATGAAGGAAAAAAGGAAGCTAAGAAAGTAGGTATGAAGGAAAGGAAGGAGGTTGTGGAGAAGAAGACATGGGTCCCCTTTTGTGTTGACAGGCAGTGTGGGGTGGTGAGTAATAGTATAATATGTCATTTTGACAGCTGCCTTACCCTGACTCAGCAAATTTAGATGTCCCCCCCTCACACACACACACATAGCTTGGAGCTTTGAAGTGCTAATTGCAGTTGATGGAAAGTGTCTAGTCATTATATATGTGTATATATATTATAGAACAATAGTAATAAACAATTTTTTTTATTGTTGGTTGGTGTAAACAAGTTTTGTAAACAATATAATAATAATAATAATAATAATAATAATAATAATTTTTATTTCAATGCATGTTACAAGTGTACAATGTTATTGGTAGTTACAAATATAATACAATTATAAAACTGTAATGCAAGGAGAGCCACTGGCATGCCATGGCATTAGGGGCAGTTTATTCTAGAGACTTATTCACTAAGTACTTAATGCTAAAGAAATTGATTGAGTTTATTCTAGTTCTATATTATTTAAATTATTAAATGGTTATACATACTATTTAAAGACAATACAAGAGAAATTGGTTGAGTTTAATCTAGTTGTAGAATTTATTTCAAATTACAGTATGTTGATGCTATACTAGTATAATAACAATACTAGAAATAGTTTTAGAGTTTCATCTAGGTATATATTTTATTTCAAATTAAGAAAATGATGATACTATAAGATTTTAAATGACAATATGATGATATGAGATTGCAACAAGTGTTAAGGAGGATGAACATATCAAAATGAGATCTTCTTAAGTAAAATAATATTGGGTTTGGAAGTTTGTTACAGTATGAGTATTTAGTATAGGGTGAGTAGGTGACTTTTGAGAAGAGTCTTGAATTGATTTTCCGACAAGGTTAACTTGATATTTACTGGTAATGAATTCCAGATTTTGGGGCCCTTTATGTGCATAGAATTTTTACATTGGTTAGTATGGACTCGGGTATGTCAAATAGTGATCTGTGTCTTGTGTCATGTTCGTGGGACCTATTAAAGTTGTTGAGGAGAATTCTGAGCGCAGGGTTAATATTAGCATGTAGAGTTTTATGTATGTAGAAGGCACATGAATAGGTATGAATATTTTTTATGGTGAGTAGTTTTAAGGTTCTGAATATAGGTGGAGTATGCTGTCTAGAGTGGAATTTGTTATCATCCTGACTGCAGCCTTTTGCTGGGTTATGAGTGGTCTAAGGTGATTTAATGTTGTTGAGCCCCATGCACAGATTCCATAGGTGAGATAAGGGTAGATAAGAGAATGATATAGTGCAATGAGAGCTGGTTGAGGCACATAATAGCGTATCTTAGATAATATACCTACTGTCCTTGAGATTTTCTTGGAAATTTGTTGTATGTGTGTTTGGAATTTAAGACTACTGTCAAGGTGGATTCCTAGGAATTTTCCCTCTGTGAGCCTTGTGATGGGTGAACCATTTAGCGTTATGTTAAGTGGAACATTTGTAGCTTTGTTTCCAAACTGAATGTAGTAGGTCTTGTCCGTATTGAGAGTAAGCTTATTTGTCATCATCCATGTTGATATTTTCTGTAATTCGGCATTAACTGTGTTGGCTAGTACGACTGGATTTGGGTGAGAGAAGACATATGTTGTGTCATCTGCAAACAAAATGGGTTTGAGTAGTTGTGATGCATTCGGTAGGTCATTTATGTAAATGAGGAATAGGAGTGGCCCCAGGACACTACCTTGAGGGACACCGACTGTAATTTGTTGTGTGGAAGAGTTCTCTCCATTTGTGTTCACGTACTGACTTCTGTTGCTAAGGTACGACTTTAGGTAGTTGAGGGGGTGCCCCCTAATACCATAGTGCGCTAGTTTTGTGAGCAATAAATCATGGTCGACTGTATCATAATGTTTGCTCAACGATCTAACATTGTAATTGAAGATAGTTAAGTTATTGTTGGCTCTGAGTAATGTCTTTGCTTGATCAGCTGTGTAATAGTTACAATTGCTGTTGGAGTCATGTAAGTCATTTAATAATAGGTTGATATCAGGATCAATGCCTGTAATCATATGGATTAATGTGATTCTATAACTAGACTTGGGAACAATAGATTATGATAACTTAATGATATGGTATTAGATTAAAGTCTTACTTGCTAATGGATTAACACAATTATGTGCAAGTGTATACAGGAATTTTTACAGTGATATAGGATATTTGAAAAATGTTAATGATATACTAATTTAACTGTCTAATGAATGGTTAGAACAACTTCAATGACTAGTATTAAATTGGTATGGAAAAATACATTTTTGATTCAATGTGGCACTGGTTGAAACTTTAGTATATGAAAGGCAATAAGAGGTTAATGAATGCAAAGAGCTATTGAACTAGAAGTTAAAATAGATTTGACTAATATTAAAAGTAGTTTTGATTAAATTGAAGTTAATAAAGTGACTGAAGTTGGCTAATGGTAAAAGGTATTTATAAGATATAAGTAAATGATTGCACTTATCAGGTAGTTGCTTATAAAGGAAATATTAAGTAAGTCACATATACAATGAGGTAGTTGTTAGAATATATGAATACAATTAAGCAAATAAAGTGACTGAAAGTTGACTAAAGTTGGCTAATGGTAAACAGTATTTATAAAATATAAGTAAATGATTGCACTTATCAGGTAGTTACTTATAAAGGAAATATAAAGTAAGTCATATACACAATGAGGTAGTTGTTTGAATATAAGAGTACAATTAAGTAAATAAAGTGACTGGAATTTGCTTTTGGTAAAAAGGTATTTGAAAGTATGAGTAAATAATTGCACTTACTATTTGGTAATAGCTTATAAGAAAAAAATAAACTAAGTCACATACACAATGAGGTAATTGTTTGATAATAAAAATATAAAAAGAAAAACAATAGTGAAAAAGTTGTAATTAAATTTCAAGTAAAAAGTAATTACTAATATTGTAAATAGATTGGGTTGGGAAAAGGTAATGATAGATTTGTATTAAAAATAAAAAAATAAAAGTAAATGGTTACAGAGACGTTAAAAGATAAATATATAGTAAAATAGGATGTTTGTGCGATTATTGTGTTGCATACAACGAGTGTATATATATACATTGCACCTTACTTTGGTCTCACAGGCCACATAAGTTATGTAAAAAAATAAAATAGTGAAAAAAACAAGAAACCTATGAAAGGAAGTAAACCAAAGTTTACCGGGTGAGGGGCATTCGCCGCTGTTGCCATACGCGGCTCATTTTTTGCCAACTTTACGCCTCTATATCTCGGTAAATACTGATCGCAATTTTTTTTTTTTGGGATTTAAACAATCAGAAAAATAATCTTAACATTTTGATAAGAATTTTTTTTTTTTTTTTTTCGAATATTTCCTGACATAGAATGACAGTTTCAGAGAGGGGCCTCCGACAGTCAAAGGGTTAATACTAGAAAATTTGATCATAGTTTGTTTAAGTTGCACATCTGTTTTTATTTATAGCAGAAAGCAAGTTTACTCAAATTAACAATCTGGGGATATTACATTGGGATAAGTTGAAAGTATTTTGCAGGTTGTTTATATCAATAGTAAATAATTAAATTATATTATGGGAATATAACATTGTGCATTGTTGAAAGTAGTTTACAGTATGAGAATGCTACAATTGGGTGTAAGGCAGTATTGTTTTGGGCAGGTATTTATACCACCATGTAGTATAAGTAATGTATGAACTTTGGGCATCTAATTTTGAGGTTTCATTGTAAACTTCTAAAATTAAATTACACTCATCTAAGTGACCATATGTACAAATTTACTGCACCGAAATGCTTGCATATAAAATGGCTCTCGGCATGTACACCCAATTGTCATACTCCTTTGTACAAATGTATATCATGCTGAAATAAACTTCTTATTTTTATTCTTATGGGGTGCCAGGAAGTATGTTTTCAGTCTGTCATAGAATAAACGTGACGAGGAAGTGGTGGAGGCAGATTCCATATATAGTTTTAAGAATAGGTAGTATAGGGCCCATGAGACTAGGAAGGAGAGAATCTGATAATAATAATAATAATAATAATAATAATAATAATAATAATAATGATAGTTTATTTGGACATGATACAAAGAATTACAATGGGTTATGAGATTGCATGAGGTGGGGCAGGGCCAGGAGCTAGGAGTTGACCTTTGCATTCACATGTAGAAGAGTACCAATAGGTGAGTACATGTGCATAACCCATTTCTCACCCTTAACCCCCTTAACCCTGGCTAACTATCCTCTGTAAGGAAAATAACACTCGCTTCTGTTATCTATACATTGAGTCTATGCCTAATCAACACTATCTAATTTATATCCATATTGATACCAAAATATTTCTAATATTTTTATGCATCACTGCTATAATGTAATATGAGCATAATATGTTTCAGACGAACCATCATAGAAGATGTAGTGAAGACACAGTTAGCTGAGTATGAAGTTCTTTTTGCTGGTGGTGAGAGTGATGCCTGGCTCACCAAAGTGGATTTGAGGCGAAAATGGTTTTTGAAAACTGCTGTAGAATTTGAGAAAACATTAGCAGCGATGTTCCCACCATCATGGCAGGTATAGAATAAATTCTTTTGTACTGTGTTGGTTCATATATTTTAGTTGACATACATACTTGTGACAAGTAGTTTGATTTGTTCAAGGTCACAGCTCATTACATGTTAGTGTCAGGGATGAAAGTACAGCACAGTACAGTGCAATAGAGTACAGTACAGTAAGTTTTCTTACATTTTCTGATGGATAAATGAGCTTACAGATGTACAGTGCAATAGAGTATTCCCATGTGGCCTAGTGATGACCCAGAATAACTTATTCTGAGTCAGTGGAGCTGTAAAGCTCCAGTAGTAACATTGTAGATAGTGTGGGAGATAAATAGGTAGATAGTGAGAGAGATGCAGATGGTCTGGGAGATGTAGATGGTTCAGAAGATGTAGGTGGCTGAGGAGATTGTAGATGACTCAGGCTTACTGGTATAGATGGTTTGGGAAACATAGATAAAGGAAGAGGTTAAAAGGATGAATCCAGCTCAATTTGTTTGACTCGCTGATGCTGCACCCTTATGACAGTTTCCCTGAAAGTACAAAAATTTGGATAATAGGCCTGGACTTCTGTTTTGTCTGAGAAGTCAGTGAATGTGATGAGAACATCAATCGTATCTCATCCTACTAAAAATTTTGGTGACCTCACAGTCTCTTCTTCATCTACGGGCTCCATCACTTTCTTCCAACCATTCAGTCACATCTTTCTCCGTAATGTTTGTTTCTTCTGCCCTATGAAGTTTTTTTTCAATGAACCGGCAATATCCCACCAAGGCAGAGTGACCTAAAAAGAAAAACAAAAGTTTTTCTTTATAAATTTAGTAATTTATACAGGAGAAGGGGTTACTAGCTACTTGCTCCCGGCATTTTAGTCTCCTCTTATGACATGCATTGCTTAAAGAGGAAGAATTCTTTTCCACTTCCCTATAGAGATGAGAGGAAATAAAGAAGAACAAGAACTATTAAGAAAATAAAATAAAACCCAGATGGGTGTGTAAATATATATGCGTGTACATGCATGTGTAGTATGACATAAGTGTAAGTAAGTTTATTCAGGTATACACAAATACAGGTAGTAGGTTGGTAGACAGCAACCACCCAGGGAGGTACTACCGTCCTACCAAATGAGTGTGAAACATAAGCCTGTAATTGTTTTGCATGATGGTAGGATTGCTGGTCTCTTTTTCTGTCTCATAAACATGCAAGGTTGCAGGTATGTCTTGCTACTTCTACTTACACTTAGGTCACACTTCACATGCATGTACGGTGGACCCCCAGTTTTCGTGATTTTTTCGTTCCAGAATGCTGTTCAAGTGCCATTACCAAACAAATTTATTCCCATAAGGAATAATGTAAAGTAGACTAGTCCTTTTAGACCCCAAAAAATACACTTACAAAAGCATTTACAAAAATACACTTACATAAAAGGGCGAGTTTGGAGCATCACGAACACCGGGGGTCCACTGTACAAGCATATACAGTGGACCCTCGCTATTCGAACACTCCAAAACTCACCCTTTTATGTAAGTTTATTATTGTAAGTGCTTTTATAAGTGTATTTTTGGGGGTCTGAAATGGACTAATCTAATTTACATAATTCCTTATGGGAATAAATTTGTTTGGTAACAGCACTTGAACAGCATTCTGGAATGAGGGTGAGTTTTGGAGTGTTCGAATAGCGAGGGTCCACTGTATATACTAACCTCTCTGGGTTTTTCTTCAATTTTTCTTCCTAGTTCTTGTTCTTGTTTATTTCTGCTTATCTCCATGGGAAAGTGGAACAGAATTCTTCCTCCATAAGCTATGCGTGTCGTAAGAAGCGACTAAATGCCGAGATCAAGGGGCTAGTAACCCCTTCTCCTGTATACATTACTAAAAACAAGATAAGGAAAAACTTCATAAAATTGGGATGTTTGAATGTGCGTGAATGTAGTGCGGATGATAAGAAAGAGATGATTGCTAATGTTATGAATGAAAAGAAGTTGGATGTCTTAGCCCTAAGTGAAACAAAGCTGAAGGGGGTAGGCAAGTTTCAGCGGGAAGAAAGAAATGGGATTAAGTTAGGAGTATCTGAGAGAGTTAGAGCTAAGGAAGGGGTTGCAATAATGTTGAAGGATCAGTTATGGAGAGAGAAGAGGGAACATAAATGTATAAATTCAAGGATTATGTGGATTAAGATAAGGGTCGGATGTGAAAAGTGGGTCATAATAAGTGTGCATGCACCTGGAGAAGAGAGGAGTGTAGAGGAGAGAGAGAGATTTTGGGAGATGTTAAGCGAGTGTGTAGGAATTTTTGAGCCAAGTGAGAGAGTAATCGTGGTAGGGGACCTAAATGCTAAAGTAGAAGCGTTTAGAGAGGGTGTGGTAGGTAAGTTTGGGGTACCAGGTGTAAATGATAATGGGAAGCATTTGATTGAACTTTGTATAGAAAGGGGTTTGGTTATAGGTAACACATATTTTAAGAAAAAGAGGATAAATAAGTATACAAGATATGATGTAGGGCAAAATGACAGTACAGTTGACCCCCGGCTAACGAACAAAATTCATTCCAGAAGTCTGCTCAAGTGCCATTACCGAACGAATTTACTTCCTTAAGAAATAATGTCACGTAGGTTAGTCTATTTCAGACCCCCAAAAATACACTTCCAAAAGCACTTACAATATTATACTTACATAATTGTACGATTTCCAGGGTGTTCGTTAGCCGGGGGTCCACTATAGTTTGTTGGACTACATATTGGTAGATAAAAGACTGTTAGGTAGACTTCAGGATGTACAGTGGACCCCGAGTTACGTACACCCCGGAAATCGTACAATTATGTAAGTATAATATTGTAAGTGCTTTTGTAAGTGTATTTTTGGGGTCTGAATGGACTAACCTACTTGACATTTTTTCTTAAGGGAGTAAATTCGTTCGGTAATGGCACTTGAGCAGGCTTCTGGAATGAAGTTTTTATGTTACTCGGGGGTCCACTGTACATGTTTATAGAGGGGCCACAGATATATCAGATCACTTTTTAGTTGTAGCTACAGTGAGAGTAAAAGGTAGATGGGATACAAGGAGAATGGAAACAGCAAGTAAGAGAGAAGTGAAGATTTATAAACTAAAGGAGGAGGCGGTTAGGTTAAGATATAAACAACTGTTGGAGGACAGATGGGCTAGTGAGAGTATAGGCAATGGGGTAGAAGAGGTATGGGGTAAGTTTACGAATATAGTGTTAGAGTGTTCAGCAGAAGTTTGTGGTTATAGGAAAGTGGGTGCGGGAAGGAAGAAGAGCGATTGGTGGAATGATGATGTAAAGAGAGAGAGTAGTAAGAGAGAAAAAGTTAGCATATGAGAGGTTTTTACAAAGTAGAAGTGATGCAAGGAGGGAGGAGTATATGGAGAGAAAAAGAGAGGTTAAGAGAGTGGTGAAGCAATGTAAAAAAGAGAGCAAATGAGAGGGTGGGTGAGATGTTATCAACAAATTTTGTTGAAAATAAGAAAAAGTTTTGGAGTGAGAAAGCCTAGGGAAAGAATGGATTTGTCAGTTAAAAATAGGAGAGGAGAGTTATTAAATGGAGAGTTAGAGGTATCGGGAAGATGGAGGGAATATTTTGAGGAATTGTTAAATGTTGATGAAGATCGGGAAGCTGTGATTTCGTGTATAGGGCAAGGAGGAATAACATCTTATAGGAGTGAGGAAGAACCAGTTGTGAGTGTGGGGGAAGTTCGTGAGGCAGTGAGTAGAATGAAAGGGGGTAAAGCAGCTGGGATTGATGGGATAAAGATAGAAATGTTAAAGGCAGGTGGGGATATAGTTTTGGAGTGGTTAGTGTTTTTATTTAATAAGTGTTTGGAAGAGAGTAAGGTACCTAGGGATTGGCAGAGAGCATGCATAGTTCCTTTGTATAAAGGCAAAGGGGACAAAAGAGAGTGTAAAAAATATAGGGGAATAAGTCTGTTAAGTATACCTTGTAAAGTGTATGGTAGAGTTTTTATTGAAAGAATTAAGAGTAAGACAGATAGCAGGATAGCAGATGAACATGGAGGCTTTAGGAAGGGTAGGGGGTGTGTAGACCAAGTGTTTGCAGTGAAATATATAGGTGAACAATATTTAGATAAGGGTAAAGAGGTGTTTGTGGCATTTATGGATTTGGAAAAGGCATATGATAGGGTGGATAGGGGGGCAATGTGGCAGATGTTGCAAATGTATGGAATAGGAGGTAGGTTATTGAAAGCAGTGAAAAGTTTTTACGAGAATAGTGAGGGTCAGGTTAGAGTATGTAGGCGAGAGGAAGATTATTTCTCAGTAAAAGTAGGCCTTAGACATGGATGTGTGATGTGACCCTGGTTGTTCAATATATTTATAGATGGAGTTGTAAGAGAAGTGAATGCTCGGGTGTTGGCAAGAGGTGTGGGGTTAAAAGATAAAGAATCTAACACAAAGTGGGAGTTGTCACAGTTGCTCTTTGCTGATGGCACTGTGCTTTTGGGAGATTCTGAAGAGAAGTTGCAGAGGTTGGTGGATGAGTTTGGTAGGGTATGTAAAAGAAGGAAATTAAAAGTGAATATAGGAAAGAGTAAGGTGATGAGAATAAAAAAATTAGATAATGGAAGATTGGAGGGAGAGTATGGAGGAGGTGAATGTGTTCAGATATTTGGGAGTGGATGTGTCAGCAGATGGGTCTATGAAGGATGAGGTGAATCATAAAATTAACGAGGGGAAAAAGGTGAGTGGTGCACTGAGGAACTTGTGGAGACAGAGAACTTTATCCATGAAAGCAAAGAGGGGAATGTATGAGAGTATATTTATACCAACACTCTTGTATGGGTGTGAGACATGGGTTGTGAATGTTGCAACAAGGAGAAGGCTGGAGGCAGTGGAGATGTCATGTCTGAGGGCAATGTGTGGTGTGAATATAATGCAGAGAATCCAAGTTTGGAGATTAGGAGGAGGAGTGGATTACCAAAACTATTATCCAGAGGGCTGAGGAGGGTTATTGAGATGGTTTGGACATGTAGAGAGGATGGAACAAAATAGAATGACTTTGAGAGTGTATAAATCTGTAGTAGAGGGAAGGTGGGGTAGGGGTCGGCCTAGAAAAGGTTGGAGGGAGGAGGTAAAGGAGGTTTTGTGTGCGAGGAGCTTGGACTTCCAGCAAGTGTGCGTGAGCGTGTTAGGAGCGAATGGAGACAAATGGATTTTAGGACTTGACGTGCTGTTGGAGTGTAAGCAAGGTTACATTTATGAAGGGTTTCAGGAAACCGGCAGGCCGGACTTTGCGGCACTTTGAAGGAGGATGTTAATATTGCAGTTTTGTAGCTGTAGTGTGGGCACGCCTCTGGCAAGACAGTGATGGAGTGAGTGATGATGAAAGTTTTCCTTTGTCAGGCCACCCTGCCTTGTTGGGAAATGGCCTATGTGTTAATATAAAAAAAAAATACACAAATACAGTTACATAGATTATCATACATAGGAGCTTATGTGTAAAGATCCTAGGATAACCCAAAAAAACAGACAGAGTGACTTATTTCCTTTTGGGTCCTTTTAATACCTTAATATTATACGCTGTAGGAGATATATGTTATTATACTATAAAGGATATATACTAGGAATAAAGTAAAACGAGTTATTTACATTTACATGTGTGTTAGCTAAAATAATAAAAAATAATTCTCCTCCCTTTGTCACTACATTCATTAGGTACCTTTTGGCTCTCTTCTTGAACTGGCTGATGCTATGACTGGCTTTGACATGTGCAGGCAGTCTGTTCCATTCCTTTATTGCTGTACAATAAAAGGTGTTTGAAGCCTGGCCACTGACTGTAGGTACTACAAAGTTGTGCTCTCTTCCCCTAGTACTATGACTGCTTTGGTTCCCAGCCTTGACAAAATTGGCAGCAAGATATTCTGGACACTGTTTGTGAGCAATTTTATAAATTTGATTTAACTTAAGTTGTTTTACTCTGTCTTCAATCTTCAGCATATCCAATTGTTGTAATTCATTCTGGCCTACATGTTCTCTTGGACCCAGGTCCAGGATGAATCTTACCATTTTGTTCTGGGTGATTTGCAGTTTATCTTTCAGTTTTTTTGTCAAGGCAGAGTACCATGAAGAGCAAGCGTAGTCCATATGACTTTGTATAAGGGCTAGACATAAGGTCCTGCAAGCCTCAGTAGAGGAACTTCAGTCTGGCATTCGCTTTCTTTACTACACTGTTCCCTATCAGTTCTCCTGACATGCATGGATCAAAGGGGATTCCCAGATATTTTACTGAGGAAACTGAAGTGATGGATTCCCCATTATACCGGACATTATAATTATTTACCCTTCTCAGTTTATATTTCGTGCCAAAGAAGTATGGCTTCTGTTTTCCCGAGGTGTAACGATAGTTTGTTGTCTACTAACCATTTGCTGTAAGAAGAAGTAGGAACATATACCTGTTATCCCACATGTTTATGAGACAGAAAAAAACACCAGTAATTCTACCCTCTGAAGTTTTTGATGAAAATCAGTGGCCTCAAACCCCTCAAAGTCAAACTCAATAACAACATTATTTAACATTTTTTCCAACAATTAGCTAATATTGTCTGTTTCAGTTCCTTCCAATATACTGCAATGTTGAAAATGGCAGATTTCAGATTATGCTTCTTGACATTTTACAAACGTATGTTGGCCTCCACCATCTTTCCAAATCTTGTTCCTCCTCAATAACTACCAATACTTTGTCTAAATATCCTGACTGATACAACCTCTTGCAGGCTGCAGTAATCTACTGATCCATAGATTGAATCAGAGAGGTTGTATTAGGTGGTAGAAACATGGCCTTAATTCTACCATCACTACTAATTAAATTTTCAGTTCATAGATGAGCAGGTGCATTATCAAGCAAGAGAAGAGCCATGACTTCATTGTGATTGCTTTAATTTGTTTAATCTGATTTAATTAATTTTATAATGAAGACAAAAGTACAAAACTATGTTTCAAAAATGTCATGTCTAAACTATGTTCAAATTTCATAGCTTAAATACTCAACTATACTCATATTGTAAACTATTTACAAAAATTCTTTCCATTTAGTTTTAAGTTAATTTTAAGTCTGCCCAAATGCCCTGCATATTAGGGGCTTTTGGCATGTACACCTCATGTAATCTCATAACCCATTGTAATTCTTTGTATCATGTCCAAATAAACTATTACTATTACTAAGTTTAGGTGTCTAGCTGTTACTTGTGTACTTCAGAGATGAAATGTTTATGAAACGAGTCAGAAAATATATCCCTATCAAACCAGCCAGCCTTTCCCTTGTAATAAATGACTGGCAACTCTTTCATACAATCCTCTAAAGCCATGACTGCTGATTTGCCAGTATAGCTGCCAATTTCAAGCAGTGCATTATGTCAGCATTACCACATCATAATACTGGAAGTGATCTTTACTGAGTTTGTGGCCTGGTGTCTTTTTTCATGCTGAAAGGCTAGTGTGTGGAAAGGAAACAATCACCAAAACAGACCAGTTTTATCAATTATAGAGTTAAGCGTAGCCCTTCACTCTCCATCAGATGATTTAGTAATACAGTGGACCCCCCCGAACACTCCAAAGTAAATATGTAAGTATAAATGTTGTTGTGGAAGTGTATTTTTGGGGGTCTGAAATAGCTAACCTCGTGACATTATTTCTTAAGGAAGTAAATTCATTCGGTAATGCACTTGAGCAGCATTCTGGAATGAAGTTTTCGTTAGCCGGGGTCCACTGTAATCTGAAGGGCTAATTTCTTCTGTGGGTGCACTTCCAGCCTTGCCTTAGGTTTTCTGATAACCCATAGTGTTGAAAATGCTAATGCCAACTATCACTTAAATTCAATGCCCATATGGCTTGCTAGCTTTTTAGCTGCAGATCAAAGCTCAACATTAACATCACGCATGTGTTGAAGTACAATTTATGCACTGCTGTTTCAGCCCTTGTTCTTGGGCCATTTTCATATGCTTCTAGGAATAACTGAAGAACCTTTTAGGTAGCATTTACATTGTACTTCATAGCATATTATGTAAACTTTTCCTTTCTTTTTTTGAATGTCATATACGTTTTGCCGCTCCATACCCTTGCACCCTGGGTCAATGCTAACCTCCAGCTTCCTTATTAATTCAAGTTTCTGCTTAACAGTAAAGATTACATGCTTCTTCTTTGGCCATCATTTGCTTAGGGTCATTGTTAACACTG